>JAQIUT010000010.1:0-300542 GCA_028654355.1 Colletotrichum sp. SAR 10_99
GGGCTTCACCGGGGCTCCACCGAGCCCGACCGAGGACTCCGCGAACACCCCTATCGAACTTCACCACTGTTAGACTTTTTCTTATGTCTTACTCATTTGGCCGTTGCCGTCTTTTTTTTTTTATTATTTTTTTTATCCTGTCATTCCTTGCATTCGGCCCGAGGGCCGAAGGGGCCGAGAGAAACCGCGAGTTCATCCCTGCGAAGCCCAAAAAAAAGCCAACCCCGATAACAATTTCTATCGTTTGTCGGCGGTGGTAATGTAAGGTATCTATCTATCTATCTAAACCGATGCCTTCCACTCGCGAGTAATTCCCTCGATTTCGTCTATGGTGGGGGGGAGGATTGGTTAGTTAGAGTTCGTCATTTTGAGGAAGAGAACAGGGTGGTCTGATCTTTCTCTCGGGCGACGCGGGCGTGAGTGTGAGAGTGTGGTGGTGGCCTTTTTTCAGCTCAGCCTCCTAAAATCTGCGCGTGGGCTCCATCTTCGTGCAGGTCTTGGGAGCGGGTTCCATGTAGGTTCGTGATTGGGCGGCAGGGGTGGTGGGGGATTGGATGGGGAACCCACACCTCCCTCTCGCGGTGCGATGTGCCTCATCGGTGCCTCCCGCTTGCGTGGAGGGACTGGGGAGTTAGGATGAGGATGAGGATGGTTTGTGTTGCGGGCTATTTGTGATGATGGGGAAGTGTTTTGTTGACTGATGGAGGTTGATGAATGAGGGTTGGTGATGGATGGGCCGGGTGCAAAGGGAGGAAGGGGTTCTTTGATGGGATGAGTTGAGGGGCTGGTGTTTGGTTTCATGATGCTTTGGGTTGTCAATGGGCTTTGCTGACGAGTTGTAGTTTTTGAAGTAACATTGAGCAACAATGACTTAAGACGAGAGCTATATCGAGAGACTCAAGGGATATAAGGCTTTTTGTCATGGTGTCGGGTGCGCATTCGATTCTTTGGGCTCGAGGCCGTCTTTTGGTCCAGCCCTTGTAGGAGAGGAGCTGAGAGGGAACCTGGCAGACCTATCTAGCCTTTGGAAGAAGCCAGAGGTTGAGTCCGATGGTGAATTGCTCAAGGGATCATTGAGTCGGTTAGCCCGCTGGGTGAGGATCGCCTTTGGACAATAGGGTCCAAGTTGATGGATCGAGATCCTGACGGTTACAGTTGGTACTTCGTTGAGCTACTGAGCTCAGACACCATCTCCATCTGCCTCTTCTGACGAACCGAACTCTGTCCATTCAACCGTTTAGGCCACAAGGAGATCCGGGAGAAGGTTCTGCCGGGGGCACTCAACCTTAAGCCCAGACTCAACCTAAAGCCCAGATCATGAAGCATTCGGGCTGTTCGCAGGCTAAGTGTGTCTCCATGAGCAGTAAATTATTGTGTTCTTTGGGCTCGAGACCATCCTCGGGAGGCGAGAGGGCCTTGGAGGCCTATCCAGCCCTCCAAAGAAAGCTTGGGCAAAATGTGGCGAAGCCCTCAAAGGATGAGTGAGTCCGTTTGCCGGCTGGTCAAGGGGTGTTTTTGGTCAATGGCGTCGGGCGATTGATTGATCGAGATGGCAAGTCATTGAGCCGCGGGGCTCAGGACCATTCCCATCTGCCTTTTCAGACAAACCGACTTTGCCCATTCAACCGGTTGAGACCACGGACAGATCCGAGGACGACGCGACGGTAGAGAGTCCTGCTGGGGGTCATCTCGAGATCCCAGACGACCGACCATTGTAGTGATTCGCAGTTTCTTCTAGGCGTTGTCTTCATGAACAGTTGTCAGTGGATGATTGAAGTCTTTCGATTCACTGGGTCTGGAGCTCGAGATCATGTTTCATCGAAGGAGGATCTTTTCGATGTGGCTCAACGTTGCAAAGAGGCAGTCGTGATATCTTCCGACCTCGTTCAGAGTTTCATGGGTCGTGGTTTGGCTTAGAAGTGAGGGGTTGAGCCTCGACAGTCGATGTCGTAGTTATGGCCTGCGTGGAGCAGAGTTGGCAGTTTCTCTCTTTCTCTCTCGCTCCCTCAATGGATGGCCGTGTCTTTTCGGGACATCTTTATCAACCGCCACCGAGCTTTTCTTTCACCTATTATCGCATTCACCGGAGGCGGACTTGGAATGGTCGACTGCTCTTTGACGCAACGAATCTCTGTACTCTCCTATTGTTTCCTCCCTGAACTTCGACAATAGCATCATTACAGACGAGATCAAGCGCATTGTCTTCTTCCACCACCGATCAAGTTCATCGTGATGTAGGTTTCCAGTGGTTCAAAATCATTCCTACATCGCTCTTCCCCAGCGCGAAATTGCATCCCGAAGAACCTGACACCATCTTTTACAACCTGTTCACCCGTCTCTTCTCTATGGTGTCGTCGTACACTCATTTCCTTCCTTTCATCGCGACAGTATCAATACTCCGAGGCTTGCCCCTCGACGGTTACCGCAAACATGTGTATCCTGAAACACATCTTCTACCAATGCCCCGAGACTGAAGAGTCAAGAGAGGCCAAACAAGAGCACCCGGATAACAACATTCTCGATCTCCCCAACAAGAAAGTGAAGCTCTACCGCAGAATTGGCGATCTTGACGCATGTGTTAGGTTGAGGGCTGGAGAGGAACACCATATGCAGCAGGTTCGGGTCTACTGTGCCCACCCGTTCATCGGCAACTGCAGACAACCCACAGGCAAGGTCGTCGAAATTGTACAGGGCATGTGTGCGGACTGTCTGAACGTTTCCAGTGCTCTGCCTCGCCAGGCCTGGCTCCGCCAGGAGCAGCAGCTCAGCAGAGACTTGACCGAGAGAAACCCAGAGCAAGAGAGAAGAATGATGGAAAAGAAGGCCTCCGCCTTTGGTTTAAAGATAGCCAAAAATGAGGACAAACACAATGACGGAGACGAGGACAGATCCGGCGGACCCGTGCTCAGGGGACCTCCTTACACCGACGTACACCCAGATCTATTTGAATACTTTCAGCAAGTCGTCATCCTGCTCAAACACTCCATCGCGCGCAAGATCCCAGAAGCGAACATGCGCGACAATGATCTCAGGCAGGTCAGGATGGAGATTCGTGCCGAGATGTTCTGCCGTTGCGACGACAATCACTGGATGGATAACGCTAATCAGGGGACGGCGTCTCGCATGCATGACTGCAGGTGTCAGACCCAACTGCTTCCCGCGTCCGCCAACGTCGGCCGCAGGATGCGGATGTACGAGGCTGAGCGCATCCTCAAACGCCATTCCCGCATGATGGACGTCCTGGACGCTAACTACACGCACAAGGACAGCCGGTATCTCCAGGAAGAGAGAACCGCCGCCCGGAGGTTCTTCCTCGACCGCCGAGGCGCCCGGGCCAATGTCGACGAGATGGCTGTCTACGACATGTACCCGTCGGAACAGGCGCGCTACCACAACGCCTTGATGACGCTAGACGTCGAGGTGACGGACAAGATCGAACAGGTGCGTCAGGAGCAGCTGTGGATCGAGACGGACTCTGAGTGGAGCGAATTCGAACGCCAGCTGCGCCTGCGCGGGCAACAAGCCAAGCAGGCCGTCACGTGGATCGCGCTCGACAACGGGCTGAAGAATGAGGTCGTCGAGGAGCTGGTCGGCATTGCGAAGATGTGGCTTCTCTACGCTGGGACAACCTTTGACCCCATCAACCCGTACGTCCATGGCTTGCGCCCCGACAAGACAGACCAGCAGAAGGCAGCGGAGGTTGCGGTGTACAACGACATCAAGAGGATGTTTAGCGTGATGACGCAGATGTTCCCGGCGAACGATAAGGAGAGGTGGGAGCTGTACGCGAACGAATTCCAGGATGGCCGCATCTCGACTGCCGAGTTTCGGGCCATTTTCCTTGTCAGGGACACATTTTACGCGAACGCGATACGCAAGGTGCCGGATGCACTGGCCGCGGCTCGGAAGAGAGTCATTTCGGTGGCCACGGCGGCGGAACGGCTGACGGGGAACCACCACCCCGCGCCTCAACAGCCGCAGACAGACCCGTCCACGAGCGGGGAATCTATGAACTTCATAGATTTTGAGGACGGCGCGGCCAAAGAGAAGAAGGAGGACCCGCCCACCTGCGGGCTTTGTGAGGAGCCGTACGACGACAACAACGAGCTGCGACGGGCGGTCGCGGTCTGTCCCCGGTCGAATCTGCATCTGTTGTGCTTGAGATGCACCATGACACACGTGCTAAAGTTTGCCGCGGTCAACACGTCGACAGACGACAGGCCGAGGTGTACGTTGTGCAGAAAGAAATTCCACGGCGAGTTCTTTAGGATTAAAGGTAGAGATCTCGGCAAGCTGCCTCCGCCTACTGCGGAGGACGGGGAGGATGCTGTGAGAGGTGCGCTCATCTACCCTCCAAGTGATGCGGTGCGGCCTGGGCAGCCTTTTTTATGGTGATGTGGTTGGCTTTATAATTGATGGCGAATGGAGTGGCAATTGATACGGGAGAGGAGTTAGGTGTGTCCATATGTAAATGGCAGAGATATATTGAGGCGGGTGAAGTAGAGATGTGCTTGGATCTTATGTCTACTTGAGTGTCCCTTTAACATTTACCACGTTCCCTTCAGGTAATCATTTGCTTCGAAACTTCGCATGCGCAGTCTATTCAAATCCATCAAATATGGGACGTATTCAAACAGCTGTCAGCGATCATCAAGAGCCGGGACGAAGGATTTAAGTACATTAATGTTACTTCTTCTCAAGAACACCCTCCAAGCCAATGTAATCTCTGGCTTTTTGAGTCGATCGATAGCGTCTTTCTCAGTGGTTCTCTGGACTCCTCGTCGCACAAGACGCCCTTGGCGAGCATACTCGGCTCACTCCATCTTTCGAATAACGTTCTTGCTATGGATGAATCATCACTTTCGTTGTTTCAGAGGTATGTCTGCGAGTAGTATTCAGCGTGATGCCTCGGTATGTATAGAACATACGGGACTTCAACAGAAGGTTAGCCCGGCGACGCAACATGGATCAATTCCCTTCAACTGCAGCACAATATCCGACTATATCAGTCATCTGGACCAGGAATAGTCCAGCACTCACTTGAAGTATGATCGTGCACCGCTATTGCGGGTCCAGACGATTACATTAGGTGGTTTGAGAAGATATCTCAAGGCAGGCTTGAGAACGTAAACCAATGAAAATACTTAGAAAGAACTCTTAGACTTTGAAAGTGCGTAAGAACGAGCTATCTTTAGTCAGTCCCGTCTATTCTAGCAGAACTTAGTTCGAAATCTTCATTATCTCTCCACTGTCGTTAAGGGTATATTTATCGTAAGTGGGAGTAGAACAATACTCAGTTGACAACTTCGGATTTCTAAAGGATTTACAGTTTCCAAGGTTTTATAAATAAGAGCTTGCTCCTCCAATCCCGAGAAGTAAAATGACATGTTACCGCGCTTTATAAAAGACAATCGAGCGTTTTAATTCGTTTGGCTTGGCGCAACACAATGTTGGAACTGATGGGGAAACCTTCAAGCATTTTTACTTTGGGTGTCGACGACCCTCCCGACATTACTTGATAAGGAGCCATGAAACGATGAACATCTTCCTCAGATCTGACCAGGTATCCTCTTTCACTTCTGTTTTGTGAGAACTCTGGGTTATTTGGCCGCAAAGGCGATATCAAGCTCGCCTGGCTACATTCTGTTAAACTGTATTTTCAACTGAAGGCATGGAGCCATTTTCGATGCCATGATTTGTAGCGGGGGTGGTTGCAGTGCCGGAACCTGCCGAATCGCTCGAATTGTGTTGTTGTGAATCTCAAATCTTTCGCCATCAGGTCGATCTTTTAAGGGACCGGCAAGGTCTCATGAGTCTTCACCACCTTGGCCGGTCGTGATGGCAACGCCACTGGGAGGTGACGGCGAAGAGTAGTGAGTCATGAGTGCTGAGCATGGGACATAGAAATATTCAAATTCGTTTTCGTCTCTGAATTGTTGTTCGAGCCAATTCTTGAGCAAGCTACCGATTTGACTTTCGTCTTGATGGCCTCTGCATTCAAATCAGAGGCTATGTTGTTAACAAACTCGTAGATGACGACAACGATAATAATCCACACAGGCATAGGCGGTTTCAACGTCTCTCATCCTGCATAGTATCGTGAGAGTATTGACGATGATATTGAGACAGAATACTTCAGACATGAAAACCCCGTCATCAGCTATTGAAGCTGTCTGTTGTACAATCCTGCGCGGTGCTTCAGCTCACCGAATTAACTGATTGCGAGGATCTATCACAAATCACTCTACCGCGCCAGAAATATATATTGGCTCCGCAGGACTCTCTTCGAGCCCTGCGGGTGTATCTTATAGTCGTCCTCAATCGGGTTTCGACGATGATGAAAGTGAAGCAAAATGTATGCAGTTTCTGAGCGATGATCAGGGACAGGGTAGAGGGACAAGGTAGCGAACGACAAGCATGAGTCCTAATCTGATTTCTATCATTCTAAAGCAAAATCGTAGATGCCGCGATGAAGTACATGTTTTGTAGCTAGTTCAGCTACGAATGCCTTGTGAACAATCCACAACTGCGACTCAAACGAGGCACGACAGCACAACTAATTGTCTAGTATAAATTTAGAACTTATTAATAGTACTAATTAGAAACCTATAAATGTAGGATGTTATATTGATGTATTTCTAATAGCGGAAAGATAGTTGTATGCTAAGAAGGAATATAGTCTATTAAGGACTTCTTTTTTGATTTAGGAGCCTGAGATCTATGTGAACTCCTAGGTGTGCTATGTCTCTGCTGTTGAGGACGTATTTGCTGCATTAATAGGGATATATAATTTTAAGTTAGATGGTATTACTTAAGGAACATAAGTTATATTAACTAGAGATAATAGAGATTCTTAAACTTTAGAGAAGCTGCTTAAATCCTTGTCTATTAGAAGGTCTCTATTACCTCCTATTTAGATTTAAAAGCCCTCTAGTTAGTTATATACTTTATTATTCTGCACCAGCTAGACGTTAATTCGAGAGCAATCCGTCTTATTATTTTGGGATATTGCTCGTAAGCAACATTAATTAGGTGTTTTAAGGCGGCTATAAAGACTGCTGTTGTCGCCTCTGTTAGAACTTGATTTCGTCTCCCTGGGATTCTTCCCTAGCAAGCGTCTGTGAACTCAGTAGCTTCCCAAAGTCTAAAAGCTCTGCACGACTTCAATTTTCCCATAATTGACCCTGAGAACTCACACTCCTCGGCGTTCTTTCGATCGTATCTTGCCTATGCGGCAAGAACCACACGGCCTTAATACTTAAGGAGACTTATATACTTCTCGGTATGAATTGAATGTCGAAGGCTGCAGTGCTGTTGGATTATACAAGACCTAACGCATGACCAGAGTTCAGAGCAGCACCTAAAGCGGTAGGTGAGCGTGCACTGTACTGTGATTGAAAAAGGCGATCTCATATTTCAACAATATAGCGTTCAATAATTATTGCCTCAACTATTACCATACTCAACTCCAGGCTGATACTGCCATTCCTCTTTGCTGACTGTCAATTATTCACACAGCATATGCGCAAGACTACATGATCCCTTGCCGTTGAACACCGTTTATGTTAGATGCTATCTCGTGCTGTCTACTGATCGTCTGGGATCGTTGCGGTCTTTGATACTAAAGGTAACTACAGATGCTCGTCTTGTGATTAATTGTGCTTGCAGTTGTTCGAAAGCAGTGCGGAGCCTTCTTTATGCCCAAGAATGACGCCTAGGTCTCTGGGTGGTGTATAAAACAGGTTCGCTTATGAGCTTGACAGAGACGAAAACAGGCCAAATGCTGTGTGTCTCTCCGTGTGACTTTGTACAAGAGTGCAATCAATATGCCTCGCACATATAAGACTGAGAAGCGGTGAGAACCTGCGCCGTATCCGCATGCGCATTACGTCTCGGTGTCGTCAGCCATCTCTGGTATGGTCTGTCATGGAGGTATTCGTGAGCACATGACCCTACCCTACGAATCTGTCATTCGAGAAGAGTTAACTGGTAACCTTGGATTCTCCCGACACTTTGGGTCGTCAGCGTAGACCTAATGCACAAACAGACTTTGTGGCAACAGTTATATCTGCGGCTTGGGAATTACCAGCAACAACTGATCAAACTTATACACGGCCAGAGCTCACTCGGCTGGATCACCATATGAGAAGGTTGTTATGATATAAAACAGTGTGATATCAATCATATCGAGTTCCCCCAAGCAATGCTGCGAGGGCCTTCAGATTGTATTCGAGCGCTAGTGGACTGGAAGCTTAGGCTCTTGAGGCAACTCAAATCTTGACACCAAGAGCACCAACCTTGGTTGCTGGTAGTTTCCAGAAGGGTTTGTTGTCCGCCATTCGACGGCTTGTCACGTATTCGCGAGAAAAACACCGTCGTACCAGACGACTTGGACTAGATCTTGTGACGCGCAAGACTCAACCGCGCCCCTGAGCCTAGAATCTTGTCAAAGAGAGAGAGAGAGAGAGACAGCGTTTGAATGGCTTCATATCACCTAGAAAGACCAAGATCTGGGAAGTGATTGGCCTGGTTCTCGAAATTCATCGTCTGGGCTTTGTTTTATAGAGAGCCCGGCCTGATTTCTGATAACTCCTCTGATGGCAATGATCCCTCGCCCATTCCTATCCATGTAGTATGGATTCCCGGAGAAATGGCGAAATGGCGAGGTTAAAAAGGTTTCGAGGCCCCAGTTGTTACTGACAAACCGGAAATATGTGGTTGGAATTTGCAGTTGTGTGAACCTTCGGGTACCTGAGATTGACGCCTTGATGCAGAGCAAAGCCCTGACAACAACGCTTGCGTTTGACGTCTCATCGATGTCCATGACACTACGCTCTTCTCTCCATCATCACTTCGTGCTTATCCCTGGATAATCCAATGTTTCGCAGACGGTATAGTGCATCGGCTGAGCAGCGTACATCGCGCTGGGGCAAATAGCATCGCAGGAGCAGGAGCTCTTCCCCTTTCATTGGTCGTCCGCTTCTTGAATCCAGTGCCAATTTTGATTAAACTTAATGTTGATTGCGAAATCAGGAAAAGTCTATATATAGCCCGATCCTGGTATCTGTATACCCAAACGCCGTCTATGGTATCTCGTACAACTGCTCGCCTTTGGCAACGAGTGTGCTGTTTTCCACTGTCCTCCTCTTGTCCTAGAGCTTCAGGCCCGTCCCACGAAAAACGGGGTATTCCTATACAAAACAAGTAGACCAAAAACCACAATTCAAAAGCAGACTGAAGTAGGCAACCCCATGGGCCTTAGCACCCGCGATGCCCCGGCCTCATAAATCAACCCCTGGCCTTTAGCCAACCATTCCTCAAACGCGTCGCCAGTCTCATCCCCAGGAAAAGCATCCAACACCTTGCGGTCCGTGTCTGGGTACAGCGACCACACTCCCCTGAGCGAGTCTACCGTCGACCACGTGGCCAGCCTCCGTCTTGCACTACAATAGTGAAAGTAAAGCCTGCGGCAGAGATTGTACACCCGTTTCTGACACTCCGCCCGCGCCCCATCCTCGTCGCGCGCCTCGGGCGGGTTCCCGGGCATCACAGTCCACCACGCGAGACGCCACCGCAGGCTGGCAAGAATGCAACCCACCCGACGCAGCAGCGGGAGTAGCTCCTCCTCCTTGACCTTGGGTTCGGTGGACTTGTACAGCGCGCGCTGCAGGTAAGTATAGGCCTTGACCTCGACCTTGCGACAGATGACGCGGGCGAGCTGAGCAGCGAGCTGGAGAGGGCCGGTGTCGGAAGGGGATTCCGGGTCCAGGAAGCGTTCGGGAAGGTGGACGTGGGTCTTGTAGACGTAAGAGTAGCGCGCGCGGGAGGGCATGTTGTGGATGGCGCAGAGGAGGGAGAGGGGGTCGTCGGTCACGACATTGTTCATGCAGGCCTCCCAGTCCGCGTCCAGTTGGACGAGGTCCCTGTCGATAAAGGCGCTCGGGCTCCGGTCTGTCCTGGCGCCGCCGATCTGAGCCTTCAGGGTGAGGAGATACTCGTGGCACTTTTGGAGGTTGAGGGTGTAGACGGGCCGGTTGTCCTGGTGAACGCGGATGTCAAAGTCGCAGGGGTTGTCCAGCGCGGCGATGACGTCGTCGAGGGGAAAGACGCGCTGTAGAGTAATGCGGATGCGTCGTGTCCCGTCGAGCGAGAGGTGGTTGATGGCGCGCTGGGAGACGTAGTTGCAGGACCTCGAGAGGACTAAGTCCTCGAAATGGGCCAACTCGCAGGGACCCGGCCACTTGCTAGAGCAGCCATGCTTTTCACACTGGACGCAGGGGCTGTCTGGGGAGTTGTCGACCCGTCTGCAACCCTGCTTTGAGTACTTGCAGCGGATGCAGACCGTCTTCTTGTTGCGGGTATCTTTGGCCTGCTCGCGGGATTTTGCTTCCATGGGACCGTTGCGGCGTCCACGGGCGGGGCCCTTTGGGCTTGTGCTTGGGAAGGGGGCAGCTGCGGCTTCCGGCTTTTTGGAACGGGAGCGAATTTGTACAGGTGCTGTGGTTGTCGAGGAGGCTATGATATGCTCCTGGCTTGCGCGCGGTAACTGTATCATGGATGATCGGTTCGGCGGCGGCAGTGCAGTGTGGCTGCGGGGACGGTTTGTTCTAGGATCTACTGGTCTATGGACTCGCCGTGCTTGTGACGACAGAGGATTGCCCGGCCGGGTATAGTCTGATGAACGGCGAGGTCTCTGTCTCGGGACCTCCAGGCGGTCGTCGGTCGGGTTGAACGGTACCGACGGCCTCATATCTCGAAAGTTCTGCGCTCTAGTATTCTGGAAGGTAAAGCTGTTGGTGGAAGTGTGGTCGATGGGGTGCGTTCCCGAGGTTGGGGAGGGTCCGGGAATGTTGAAGTCCTCGAATTGTTCAAACATGTTTGTGGCTTCCGGCGGGTGGATGACTAGCGAAGGCTGAGACTGTCCATCGGTGAACAATGTAAAGTCTCCGGATGGAAGGGTAGCACTCCATGACTGGCTGAGACTCGCGTTTCCATTATCAGAGAATTGCGCGCTCCAGTCCTCGTAGAATGGTGAGGCGGGACTCGGAAGGTGGGAGTGGCTTGACAGGCCGGCGGAGAGGGCGCTAACACTCTGTCGAGGAGCGCTCGTCGGCGTGGTCTGGAAGTTGAAAGTATTCGTGGGAAACCCATGAGCGGAGGCGGGCGAAGAGCTGGCCGAGAATCCCAGCGTGTTCAGTGACGGACCGGCGTTATTTGTCTGGACGTTAAGAAAGGGCCTCTGAACAACGCCGGGGCTGCTCTCTATCGACGGCACGATGTACTCGGAGACGCTTGTGGTGGCACTATTGAGGGGGTTGAAGTTACCGAAGCTCTCGGCGAAGTCGCTCTGGCTGAACGTCACCGACTCGATATCATCCTTCCCGTGTGAGCTGGCTTGGCTGATGCTGCGGGCGAGACCGTGTGATGACGGGCCGGCGGCGCCATGGCCGAGGTCCTTGTTCTCAAAGGACGAGCCGCCCCCGATGAGGAGTTCAATTGAGAGCTGTGCGTCTGCGAGGAGATAATCAGCAGGCATTCTGTGAGAGGACGACCTGGAAGACTGACCGAGATCAGGACCTTGGTTCTTCGGGTCGGGAAGGGGGGGGAGGTCGGCGTTGAAAGCCCTAGAGGTAGTTAGCATCTGCTCTACCTTGGTATGTCCGTGTATGTGTTAGGCACGTACTGTATCGACAAATGAGGGTTCCTTGGAACATCGGTGTCGGGGAGATAGAAGTCATCCACGATCGCAGGGTGGTAGTAGAGGTTGAACGGCTGGGTGCCGTCGCGGGCACCAGGCTGCCCGGCCCATGCCGAGGCGTCGTCGCGCTGGTTTGTCCTGTGTGCCATGCCCACGCGCTGGCTTCCTCTTCTTTTCGAGTATCTTCGTGTCTGATGATGTACGGATGATGATGAAGCCACTTCTCGACAAGGTGGGCTGTGTTTGTAGAATTTTTCCTTCTTTTTGAGGTGGGTGGTGGCAAGAGGGGGAACCTGGACGGCCGCGCGCGGGGGGAAAAGGAAGCGTCGCCCATCTTATTGTGTCCCGTGTCTGCCTTCTATCGTTGTGCAGCCTCGTCTTGCCCAGCCCAACAAGGCAACGCCCATCGCCTTGATTGGGTTGCAAATGCGCAGTGACATGTGTCTGAAGGTGACGGTGCAAGGTGAGTGGTCAGAAGGAGAGACTGGCATCGGATTGGCGCCTTGGAAGGTGAGGTGCATTGGTGTCAGTGGTGGTGTGGGTGGGGACCAGGACAGGTGTAAGTCACTGATGGCAGCTGGGGGTGGTCCCGTCCGCCTGTCGCTGTACGGTCCCTTTCCGCTAGCGGGTTTAGTGCGCTGCTGGGACGAGGACGAGGACCAACCAGCAGCTGGGCAGCATCGACGTGCACCTCTCGGTGTGTTCCAGCGATGGAAAGAGCACTAATGCGGCCTATGATGCTCCCCCCGGGGAAGGTCTTCCTGGACCTGATACAGGGCGACGGGTTTTAGTGGGCGGTCGACACAACGGGGAAAACGTGCGGTACTTTTCTCGATCAGCGTTCCACTGCGCTAAAGCCGCACCAAGGCAGGGCGCGCGCTGGGCAAACCACGAGGCGCACTGCCAGGGATGCCTCGTCTCAGTCCCCGTCATCATCCTTCGATCAGGACTTCCATCGTCCTTCTATGCATGCAGCAGCAGGGTATGGGTCAGGCCCGGTCAGGTAGTCATCTGAGCTGAGGCATTATCTATCTGGCTCTGTCTACTGGCCGAATCTTGTTTCCCATCATGATGGAGGGTCCCGTTCATCCAATGTTGCCCCGTCTGATTTCCCAGCGCCGTAATCGGTCATGGATGAATGATTCACACTTTCAGCGGACAAAGTCAAGGCCGTCTTTCGTGGGGGAAGCTCGCACGTGCTGAGGGAAATTCAACCTTGCCCTGTCAAAACAAGCCTCTCGTTCCTCTTTGGTTCACCCAGCGCATCATACCTCGTTGCCCAACCGCAAGTGTCTCACTGATTGAGCCATCCTCTGTGTCGCTGCTCTAAGACTGAACCAAGACCCACCTACCTAGAAACGTACTACGTCAGCTACATGCATAAGTAAGCACGCAGGTAATCCTTGTGCCAAATGTGCTATGTCTTGTCATGAGTCTCAGACCCAAAGATAGTTGAACAATATATTGGGAGAAAAGTTGTTGGTTTGGCTTGATTTTGTGGTTGTTGCGTCTATAGCCATTGTATTGTCAGTTTCATGATCCAACCATCTGGAAGCCCTCGAGATAGGAACACCTTCGTCAACGCCTCTTGCATGGGAAACCTCAACCAGACATCTTGCACGATGCCCATTCCTCCGCGATAATCTGTCGACATTATTGTACATCACAAGAGTTGGCTCCTTTATATCTCTCATGCCCTTGTCCTCTTGCCCTTTTCGCATCCCTCTTTCGCGTGCTTTGCCGCCTTGGCGCATGAACACCAACACACAATTACTGGTGAATATAATAGAGACAGCACCTCGTGACCATGGGCCCAACCTCTGTTGGTTTCTCCAACCACAAATGATGTCTCTCACCGCCACGACGACAACGCCTAGCAACGCGACATCAATAGCCACTTCTATCTCACTACTTACAATCACCACACCATGGGTGGAGCCGTCAGACTGCGCGTCCCAGTGGACGACCAGCACCGTGTCCTATGAAATGTACGGGGGCACCACCGTCACACAAGAGTACACCATTTCCAACCCCGCGGCGACATGCTATCCTTCCGGGTGGCACGGCTTCGCGCCGGAGCACCGTCTCAGGTTCAGACCGGGCGTGTGTCCCGACGGATGGGTTTACAACGACATGGCCGAGCCTATAACCCGAGAGGTCTCGACCAGAGGTTCGTTATTATTGTCACTCTTCTTCAGATCACAAGAGCTAAACCGCTAACCAAAATCATCGATCCAGCGGCTTCGTTCGCTTGGGGACCCATACCTTGAGAAGCCTCTCAACGTTGGCTCCCCTATGTGCAAAATCAGAGTGGACAACCGCAGGCACAAGATAGGGACCAAGAACCTTGGTGCACGATGCCTGGATCGTGACCTGGGCCAATTCTGACACGGCGACGTTGACGCCCAAGCTGCCGACGCTGATCAGCGGCATGAGGGTGCACACATGGACGCCCGGTGAGAAGATCCCCAAGGGCCGAGACGACGCGAACAAGGTGGACAACGGCGTCCAGTACATGAGCCAGGGTGAGCTGTGGTTCTTGATGGTTGGGATGCCCATCATCGGGGCTCTCATGATTAGCTCGTGTGTGTGGTGCTGTGTACGGAAATGCAAGAAGAACAGGCGGGAGAAGAGGGCTATCAAGGCAGCAGCAGCAACATAGCTGCTAGCAATTTACAATATCAAAATTCTCTATTGGAAATTGAAGTTGTTAAAGAGTATATGCCATTTTACTATGGACTTATGCATTATATCTTAGTGATGCTATGCTTGAACAGCTCACTAACATGCCTCACTTAAAATGGCAACAACGCTAGCCGAGTTCGGCTTTAAAACCCTCACCCAATCAGTCAGATAACAGTTGAACTGCAGTTTTGTCTGACCAACAACACCACCCCGTCCACCTTCCGACCGCGGAACCTCTCCTCGGCAGCCTGATCTTGGCCTCGGTCGCCTTCTTTTGCACTCTTTGTTGCTCCGCCTCCGCCTGCTTCACTCCAAGAAGCCCCAGACTACTAAACGCATTCTCTGTCTCTTCCTCCTCACAGCCTGACCTTCGGCAAGGACCTATCTCCCCCTTCCGCTAGGACGTCGGCGACCTGCGACAAGCAGAAAACATGCGGCTCTTGGTAATTCCCTTTACACAACCAAACCCGCAACGGGCATCCTCGACCACCGCCGACTGATGCACTGCCCGCAGCTCGTCAACGACGACGGGCCCCCGTCCGCCGTCTCGCCCTACTTCGCGCCCTTCCTCGCCGCCCTGCACGAGGCGGGCCACCAGACCGTCGTCGTCATCCCAGACCGTCCGCTCTCCTGGATCGGCAAGGCGCACGCCGTCGGCAAGACCCTCACCGCCGCCAGCATCTGCCCTGCCTCCTTCTCCTCGACCCCCTGCCCCGTCGGCTGCGAGGACAAGCCCGACGAAGACGACCGCCTGCACCGCTGGCTGGTCGTCGACGGGCCGCCCGCAAGCTGCACCCAGCTCGGGCTCTTCCACGCCGGCTTCGCGCCCGCGGACTTCGACCTCGTCGTCTCGGGGCCGAACCACGGCCGCAACGCGAGCACCGTGTGGGCGCTCGGCAGCGGCACCGTCGGCGGCGCGATGGAGGCCGCGCAGTGCGGGCGCCGCGCCGTCGCGCTCAGCTTCGGGAGCAAGGAGCCGCAGCCCGACGGAATCATCCGTGCGGCGTGCGTGCGGGCTGCGGCGCTGGTGGGCGAGCTGGCGAAGGACTGGCACCCCGGCGTGGAGGTGTACAGCGTCAACGTGCCGATGGTGCCGGGGGTCGCGGACGCGCCGGTGCGGATGACGACGACGGCGCGGGGCCAGTGGGTCACCGGCGGGCTGTTCAGTCCGGCTGCTGCGGATCCCGAGAAGGCGGCGCTGGGGAGGGAGTATCGGTTCCGTTGGGCGCCGCAGCTGGCTGATGTCAAGAAGCAGGCCGAGGAGAGTCCCGAGGGGGAGGATTTGTGGGCTTCTGTGAATGGGGTGATTAGCATTGCGCCGTTGAAGGCGAGTTTCACGGCTGTTGATGTGAGCAAGTGAAGATTGCACGCAAGATGATGTGGTGTGCCATTTATAGATATAGACATAGACAGTGGGTTAAAAAGAGTAGATGATAGAACGAGCCGCGGCCGTTGCGTCAGGGGCTCACACGGACACGCAGCCGTTTGCGCTGTCCTCGATGAAGATGCCGCCGTAGATCTGGCCCTCGTCCAGGCCGCTCTCCTGGTACCCCGAGTTCACCACGTCGTCGGTCCCCGTGGGCTTCTTGAGCATGCCGATCTGGTACTGGCCCTGGCCGGCGAGGTCAGCTGAGATGATGTCCCCTGATTTCTGCAGCGGCTCGTCGTTGGCGGAGTACCAGACTTGGATCGTGCTAAGGTCTCGTCAGTCTCCTTTTCTCAGCCCAAAGCGCAGTACTTCGGGGGAGCTCACTTTTGATCAAAGTCCAGCGTCAGGGCAAAATTCTGCCACGAACCGTCCGTGGCCATCGGAGTGGACCACACCAGCCGGTTCTCCCTGTCAAGGAGCTTGAAGCTGTCTGCGGGCAAGCCCGGCTGTCCAATGATGGTGCCGGTCTGGAAGTTAAACTGGTTGGCGTCGTATGCCGCCGTCTCGTGCCAGACGTTCTGTCTCCCCCACGTCCCCGTTAGCACACCCACTCCCGCGCAAAATCATCAAGAATCGGCTGTGACGTTACCAAGTACTCGTGCGTCAGGTTCAAAGGCCCCTCCGCGTCCTGCCGCACGCTGAAGTGCAGCGTCTTCGCCCCCTCGCCGCCGGGGCTGCCCGTGTTCGCGTCCGCGGCGAACTGCAACCCCGCGCGGCGGAACCCGCGCTGGCTCATGAAGATGCTCTCGTCGGAGATGGTCACCTCCACCGCGCGCGAGCCGGCGGCGGCGTCGAAGCGGGAGGCGGGGACCGACGGGAGGAGGACGATGTCGGACCAGAGGAGGGCGTTGCCCTTGACGTAGGATGGGTTGAAGGGGTTCCAGCCGCCGCCGTTCGCGGTGTCGAAGTCGGTCGGCACGGCGGTGGAGGGGATGCGGCCGTCGAAGATGAGGGGGCACCGGATGGGGGAGCGGCAGGTTAGGGTTGCTGAGAGGGCTGGTGTTGCGAGGGCTAGGAGTGTGAGAGGATGCATTTTGAGGGCCACGGGCTATGGGGCTAGATTTGGCGGTTTGAAGATTGTTTGAGGGATTGGGAAAGAAGGAGGATTGATGTTGTGTTTTCTGTCAATACATGTGGACGGGTCATTGACGAGGTCGGGTGCCGCATGTCGGTTGTTGTCTGTTCTAGGCAATAACGGGGGCTTGGCTCCGAGAAGTCGGAACATCTGTGTTCTTCGATCCTAGCGAGTGGCGATCTCTAAGATTGTATTACGGAACACTGGTAGATGACTGCTGGCGATCTCGCATTGTCACAGTTTCATGTCAACTCGGAAACCGTGTCTACGAGTACAGGGCATTTGTGATCTGAATAAATACCGAGCTCGTCATCCTTTTTTTCCCCCAACACAGCCGGACAATAACTCGGTAGAACGCTGGCTGATGCTTTTGTCTTTGCACGCTTCTCAGCCTTGAGGGATTGTACGTGGAAGTAACATGTGCTTTCTGGGGTAGGTAATTCGTCAAATGGGTTAGATTCAAGTATTTGTATGTGTATACGGTGTAAAAGACGATAGCCACATAGGGTAAAAGGTCATGGGAATAAGTTTGTAGAATAGACTGCAATTCATGAGGCAGTTCCTGGCAATAAAACTGGCATAAACCTGTGAACTTGTGAATGATCGCATGGTAGTCCGGATCCATTGCTGATCATAACCTAGATGAAAACCAGTGTCTTTTAAAGTCCGTGAGGAAAGCAATATCTAGCGTCTTGCTGATAGCCGTTAGCTAGTTTGCTGGAGAACATTGGTCTAATCTTCCTACTCAAGAGGCATATCATACCATTGTTGATAGAGCAGCGAAAAAACCCGGGGTTCATATATAACTTTGGAAGATGAAGTCTCAGGTGCTCTGTTAGACCTTTTGAAAGGTGCCTTTAAAGTGTTGGTATATATAGTAGTCTTGTGTGATGCTGATGGCTAAGCTTCAACGCAGAATGGGGACAGAATGGATTCGAAGCAACGGGTATGACAGAAGGAGTCGAGGAACATACGTCGCAACTCCCTGGTAAGATGCAGGCCATAGCCACTCAATGTATGGAAGCCGAATCACGAGAGCAGCATAATGCAAAACATAGGAGCAGGGCGGTCTCGACGCTCAAGGGATTCATTGGGATCACTATAGGGTTATGGACATTCGCGCTCGTCGGGACCCTACGAAGATTAGCCAACCGTTGCGTCATGCAACATGTGTAGATTTGATTCTGTGGAGATAATCTAGAAGAAATGATTTGTGCTCAGTTTGATGTCACTCATGGCGTTAGTTCTGGATCCTTACAAGCCGCGTATACGATGTTCCAAGCAAACCTTTACAAAAGCTCAGCTAATGGAGTATTTCTGTAGCAATTCTCGTTCTCCCGAGTTACATCTCGCGCCTAACCAATGACCGTTGTGCATACTGAGTTTTGTTCGTAAAAGGTATTTAGACTTTTAAGCAGTCACTGATCTGTATTCAGCTTTTAGGATACCTTAGGGACTACGGTCCATGATGAAAATGGGAGGGAAGTCTTGATAAGGCTAACTATTTGCAGACTCAGATCTAGGTACTTAAGTGTTTTGTCTGGTGATGGGACATGCGACGTTCAACCAGCTATGATGGAAGCGACCGTCACTAGCGTTTAACAGAAGAATTCAAATTGCTGCCCCATACTTTCAAAGCCGTTACCCTTCTTCAATGGACTTAGGATCTGGACGCCAAGTCAGAATGATTGCCTGGCCTTGATGCATCTACACGACGATGACGATCGTCGACTGCTATGCGGTCCTCACCGAATACTCAATCCGGAAACCGAGCGACTCGCGAGGCTTAGACCCTCGCTGCTGATCAGCTGTCTTACCGTGCTGCATGCAAGATGGCCCGTCGCTAATTTGGGGTGGCGCGGGGCATGCACCAGCCACTCGGGACCGTCGCGTGTCTCTCGTGGATGCAGATACGAAATACGGTCCGGCGGGGACCCAATGGCAAGCGGGGCTTTGCGCCGAGTGGGGCCGTGCCTGTGACGGTAAAGCCCGGGCGATGATTATGCCCGACTTACTGGCACGTTGCTGGCCTCATTTGACAAGGAAACGACGGGGGAGCATGAGTGCTTTTTGCGAGACCTCACATATGATTATGGGTATATATACACTGGGTGGGAGTTCCCATTTTGTGGGTGGTGAAGCTGTTGTTCATCATCGCCATCGCAGACTGCATACACTCAGTCTTCAGACATAACCAATCACACAAAGTACAACCTCGCCTTGACAGAGAAAATAAACTTCATGGGCAGGAAAAGCGATGCAAAGGCCGACGACGTCGCCAACATCCCACCCGAGCTCTCGGACCTGCACTGCTTCACAGAGACCGGCGGGGTAATCACCACAAGTATCTCGTTGTCACCACCCTCACTGTTCTCAAGCACATACTTACTTTTCCCACAGCCATGTTCGACATCCCGGGGTACCGGGTCGTCCGCACGCTCGGCGCGGTCTACGGGCTCTCGGTGCGCAGCCGCAACATCGCGGCGAGCCTGGGCATGGTGATCAAGTCGCTCGCAGGCGGCGAGCTGCGCTGGTTTACGACGATGCTGTACAACTGCCGCAACGACGCGCTGGGCCGGGTGGTGACGGAGTGCAAGCAGCGGGGCGGGAATGCAATCATCTGTCTGCGGTTCGACGCGTCGGACCTGGGCGGGTTTGCGCAGACGTGTGCGTACGGGACGGCGTGCGTGGTGGAAAAGATTCACGAGGAGGCGGCCGTTGCGCCGCAGCTTGCTGATGCGTAGGGCGTTCAGTAGGGGGAGGGGGAGGGGATGCGAACAAGAATAGGTGAGGTTGTGGTGAGGTTCAAGTTGGCTTGGCGGGTTGAGATGGTTTCATTTTTGGTGTGATTCTGGGGGATGCGGGTTTTTTGATACCAATGCCACTGTTTGGAGCTTTTTTTGGGATTTGATGGTGTGTTTTCTGAGATGATAGTTATTCTGCCTGCACCTTCTACCGCCAATCATCCTGGCGAGCCAGGCAGATGGAAGCCAGCTTCAGTTAATTGTCCACAAAATGTTTGCTTGAAGGTTGGACGAAAGTCATCACATAGTTCCTTCCCGAATTGATGAATGGGACGATAAGCTTGCATCAAGCCGAAATCCTTCTACAAGGGCCCGCATGGAGCGATAAGCAGATAAGCGATGGACCCAGGTGGCCGGCTAGCACTGAGTGGGAATGTGACAACTGAAACGGGCCAAGGCCACTCCGCATCCGTGAATAGAGCGTGCCGTTCCATTGGAGAAGGTGTTCCTGGTCTGGGGTCGCTTTTGGGGGCCCTTCCTGCAGCTGTGACAAACTCATTCGTGCACCAAAGTCCAGTCCAGGCCAGCTAAGCTACTTCCATTTCACTGTAGTACCAGGGGCCCGCCACCTCCCACAGCAAGCACCCACCGCACGCACCGCACGCACCATCGCGCAGCAAACACATCCAGCTTCCCGCCATTGTCCTTTGTCTCCAATCCGCGAAACACCTGGGTCAGGCAGTTTGTTTCTCAACTCTGGGCACTGGCACTGGCTTGACTCGGCTCGACACTCGCACGTACATACACATACCAGCCCGTCTCCGTCTCCGTCTTCACCCTTCCGTCTCGTGACCCGCGCTCCGATCCATGTGCCATCGTCGTCTACCCCGATTTCCCAAAGAGGCCTGAAGCCGCCTCGAGACAGCATGCCGTTTCAAGTCACGACCGAATCCAAGTAGTTTCGATCCCATCTCCTCTACCACCTTACCTCTGCTCTCCCTTGGCGCCATCTCGCCGAGATATCAAGTCTCACCATGGCCGCTCCATCCGCCGCCTCCGCCTCTCGTCAACCGACCGACAGCGAGGATCCCAGGATGTCCCACGAATCATCCATCTCGACCGTTTCCACCACGAGCCTTGTCTTCGACCGCCTGCACGAACAGAATGAGAAGCAAACCTACACTTCCTCGTCTGCCTCCCAGAGGCGTCGCGCTCCATCCACCTCCCGTGGCGCATACGCCGACAATCCCGACGACTTCGACGACGAGAATGACCTGAAGGAGTCCGATACCAATGACCTCGAGACGGGGCCGCTGATGGCCCCCGGTGCCGGCGGCATTGTGCGCCGCGTGGGGATGGATCGCGGGCTGAAGAAGGGGCTGTTAATACTGGGCATCGCCTTTCTTTTCGCGTGGGGTACCGCGCTGTTCGTCTTCCTGACGAATAAATCATACCAGCACGGGAGCAAGGTCGACCACGACCCCTCAGCGACGCAGCGCGGTTCCGGAAAACCGGTGACGCTGGACCAGGTCATGTCCGGCTTCTGGTCGCCATACTCCCACTCGGTCAGCTGGATCGAGGGTCCGAACGGGGAGGACGGGCTGCTGCTGGAACAAGGTGCGCGGGGTAAGGACTACCTCGTCGTGGAGGACATCAGATCTGGCAACAAGGCCGCTGGCCAGGTATCTGCCGACGTCGTTCAGAGCCGCACGCTCATGAAGAACCCATGGATCGAGTACAATGGCCGTCAATTGACGCCCTTCGACGGCCGTCCGAGCAAGGACATGAAGAAGGTCCTCGTCTCGACTGACCGGGAGCACAACTGGCGCCACTCCTTCACTGCGCTGTACTGGATCTTCGACGTTGAGACGCAGACTACCGAGCCACTCGACCCCGACAACGCCTCTGGTCGCGTGCAGCTTGCGACATGGAGCCCTCAAAGCAATGCCATCGTCTTCACCAGGGACAACAACCTCTACCTCAGAGACCTGGCCACGAAGAAGGTTACTCAGATCACCAAGGACGGCGGGCCCGAGTACTTCTACGGCATTCCCGACTGGGTGTACGAGGAGGAAGTCTTTGCCGGTAACAGCGCGACCTGGTTCTCCGAGGATGGCAAGTATATTGCCTTCTTGCGCACGAACGAGACGGGCGTCCCTGAGTACCCGCTGCAATACTTCGTCTCAAGACCCAGTGGCCAGAAGAAGCCCGAAGGCGAGGAGACTTACCCGGATGAGAAGCGCATCAAGTACCCTCGCGCAGGCAGTCACAACCCGGTCGTGGACATCCTCTTCTACGACGTGGCCCGCGGCGATGTCTTCTCGGTTGACATCACCGACGCTTTCCCCGACGATGACCGACTAATCAACATGGTTCTCTGGGCTAACCAGAAGGTCTTGATCAAGGAGACCAACCGCGTAAGTGACATTATGCGTGTGGTTCTCGTCGATGTTGTCGCTCGCTCTGCCAAGACTGTCAACACCATTGACGTCGGAAAGATTGACGGCGGGTGGTTTGAGATCTCCCACGAAACTCAGTTCATTCCCGCGGACCCTGCCAACGGACGCCCCGAGGACGGCTACGTTGATACGGTTGTTCACGACAACGGTGACCATATCGCGTACTTTTCTCCCATGGACAACCCTGAACCTGTCTACCTCACTTCCGGCCCCTGGGAGGTAGTCAGCGGCCCGTCTGCAATTGACCTGAAGAACAACCTAGTGTACTTCGTTTCTACCAAGGAGTCTTCCATCCAGCGCCATGTCTACAGTGTTTACCTGAACGGCACTGACATGAAGCCCTTCACTGACACCAGCTTCGAGAGCTACTATGACATCTCCTTTTCCAGCGGCGCGGGCTTCAGTCTCCTCTCTTACCTCGGCCCCAAGGTTCCCTGGCAAAAGGTCGTCAGCACTCCCAGCAACCCCACCAAGTACGAGCACATCGTAGAGGAGAACAAGGAGTTAGCCGAGAACGCCAAGAGATACGAGCTTCCCCTTCTCAAGTACGGCACCATCAAGGTGGACGACGTTGAGCTCAACTACGTCGAGCGCCGCCCTCCGCACTTCAGCGAGAAGAAGAAGTACCCTGTCCTCTTCCACCAGTACTCCGGCCCTGGCTCGCAATCTGTGGCGAAGAAGTTCTCGGTCGACTTCCAATCGTACGTCGCTTCGGCACTAGGTTACATCGTCGTTACAGTCGATGGCCGCGGCACCGGATTCATCGGCCGCAAGAATCGCGTACTCGTCCGCGAGAAGCTCGGCCACTGGGAGGCGCACGACCAGATCGCCGCCGCGAAGAACTGGGCGGCTCGGAAGTACGTCGACTCCTCGCGCATCGCCATCTGGGGCTGGAGCTACGGCGGCTTCAACACCCTCAAGACACTCGAGATGGACGCTGGCCAGACGTTCAGCTACGGTATGGCGGTCGCCCCCGTCACGGACTGGAGGTTCTACGACTCCATTTACACAGAGCGCTACATGCGCACGCCGCAGCTGAACCCGAACGGGTATCAGCAGACGGCCGTCACCAATGTGTCTGCTCTCGCTGGCAACGTGCGTTGGTTGATGATGCACGGTGTCGCCGACGATAACGTACACTACCAAAGCACGCTCACGCTTCTCGACAAGCTCAACCTCGAGGGCGTTGAGAATTACGACGTTCATGTGTTCCCTGACAGCGACCATGGCATTTACTTTCACAACGCGAACAAGATCGTCTACGATAGTATGTATCCATCTCCCTGGTTATCTTGGTCTACTGGCTCACACGTAGTCTAGAACTCAGCAACTGGCTCATCAACGCCTTCAACGGCGAATGGCTCAGGATCACCGATGCGAAGCCCATGACGGAAGCTAAAGAGAAAGAGCGTAGATCAATCTCCGCACCGCTGGAGCTGTACTAATTCACAACATAATCGAAAAACCTGGCGTTTGGGGGTTTGAATTTATTGGAGGTTCATATATTCAGCGCATGTTTAGACGTTAAAGGAAATGAAGTTGGAGGAGACTCTGGCCAATGGCGATGAAATTGATGATGGGGTTGGCCGTTATTACTCATATGCCTTGACGCTGTGTTCTCGCAGCAACCCTCTTGGAATTCATGAGGAGGCGAAAGACTCTAAGGACAGCTTTCGTTAGGCAGATTCGCCTGGCATTCGGTCGGGCCACCCGTCGGCTATGTGCGCTCGAACAAGAAAGATAATGAATGAAGCTGGAGCTCCTGCGGATGGATGATGTCAAAGCAACCAGCTGTATCGGCAACGTCATTTTCACCGTCTTGCTATTGCTGTTACAGTTTGACTCAGACTTACCTTAGGTGTGTGATTTGTTTCCACCTGTAAAAGTGCCCGGTTCTTACATTGTCGACCCGTGGAGCTGTCATCGGACTCACAACATGCAACAAAGCCCGAGGTTGTGGAGTTCACTTAAACCCCGGCTGTCTTTGGTTCGAACGCGAGTCGTGGTTGTGACTCCTGGGAAGATCATGATCTCAAGGGCGCTAGGTTCGCAATTCGAGGCAAGAATGGTTACCTTGCAATATTATGGAATCTTCTTCCGCTTGAGGTCAGAGTGATTAGGATGTTTGCTGGTATATCACAGATACAGTCAGTATTCTACGCAGTCAAAACTACGATTCTCTACCCCTTGCTAACTTCAACACTGTTAGATGCACTTTGCAAGCAACACATATGACATCACGCAGGGGTTTTGACAGAATTACCCGGGTATCTTGCAAGTCGTTCCCCTCACACAAGGAGCGGGACTTGCAGTAGTAGGAATTAGACTAGTTCACAAAGTTCAAGAGCCGTAGCTTCGGTCAAGCTTTCGGATTCAATCTAGATGACACTCGGTTCATCGCAACTCACGGAGCAGCTAGTTTCGCAGCCTAACCGGCGAACTCAAACCTGATTCAAGCGCTGTGGCCTTTGCACTTGCTATCTTCAGTTCACTTCAGCAATATTCGCCGCGCCTTTCGATGTCTCTAAGACAGCTCCGTTGTCTCCTTCAGCGACAAGCAGTCCTCATCAAATTCTTTCGTTCATCACCATATCAGAGTCAAAGCCAGTCTCCTACTCACGATGCGTTTCTCTTCTTTCTATGCGGTTATCGCAGCTTGCGTGGTCTCCATGGCTGTGGCTACGCCAACTCCCGCAGGCAGTGATCCACCGCCCAAGTGCCCAGTCAGTATCCAATTACCACATTAAGGATATAGCCGCTGACAGAGTAGTAGCCCGGTTTTCACTGTCTAGAGCCTGGTCCTGAGGGCACTTGCACCGACTGCCGACCAGGTTAATATAGCGTTTGGAGCAATGTCCAGGACAATGTCGATGAAGTTTGACATAGACTTCATCTTTAGAGAGAAATTCGAAAATTCATTTTCAAGTCAGCTGTAGCCTGTGGCAAAGTGGTCAAAATCTAGAAATAACGAAGTTTACTTCTGTTTTATTAATAGAGTAAAGGAAACATTTACGCTCAACTATCTTAGCTGAAATCACAACACGGGAGTGTTCAAAGAAGTCATTCCCAAGACAGTAGAATGAGCCACATTATGCGAATTGTATCTGCTGCACTATATGTGTTGAAGATGTGCAGAATCATACAAGGCCGAGGCTAGAATTAATTTCGCATAGATTAAAGACTCTACTACTTAGCAGCTCTTATTAAGCACCCGGGATCCGTTACATCAGAAAGAAGTCCGCCGATCTTGAGTGTGTCCTACAGAGAAAATCAGAGAGAACGTGAAGAACGGCCTGACTCTTCGGAAAGGAGGTGATATTTCAGCAGACCTGTCTGGAGAAACCAACCAAAGTTTAATCGATAAATCCATTGTAGTGATCGGCCGCAGATACCCGGACGGACAGGAAGAGCAAGCTCACC
The DNA here is from genome assembly GCA_028654355.1 of Colletotrichum sp. SAR 10_99. NCBI lineage: Eukaryota > Fungi > Ascomycota > Sordariomycetes > Glomerellales > Glomerellaceae > Colletotrichum > Colletotrichum sp. SAR 10_99. Next base: position 25,511 of record JAQIUT010000010.1, read on the forward strand.
AAGCTGTGCGGCGTTTGTGTCAAACACAACAAGCCCGAGCCACTCACGTTAAATCAGAGTATTCAGACGAGAATTATTGCAAAGCGTAAGATGACGCCGAAGCAGGACAGAGTGCATAGGTCCAGTGTGAGGGCGGATGATTTGTTCTCCACAGTTGACACAAAGGCTGCAATAGCGAGCTGATAGTTCTCGCAGTAGCAAATTGTCAGAATCAACCAGTTGTCATTGTTGAGACAACTAACACCGTCAACTTGCCAGCTTTTAGAGCAAATCACTATTGGAGTCGGAAACGCTGTGCTGGTCCAGCACGTGTGTCTATCCCAGTAAGGGACTGACCATCATCTATAATTATTCATAGTGTCTATTAGTCGGATTTCTTAATTAAATAACGCAATTCTCATCAATATCGGGGTGCCTCTTCATGGTCTACACCGCCAAACATTCGTCTGGAAACCTAGACATCATCTGGTTAATTCTAGTCCTCAGTTATCCACTGGAAGCTACGCAATGTCTGGGTATGCATCAGTACCTATTAGGAATAATCACAGGAAAGACTGGTCGGTGGACGAAATAACGAAACCAGAGATGCTATTAATGAGCGGTGAGTCTGCTCCGACCAGCCGGCTTCCTTAAACGCAGTCTAGCAGAGCTGTCGATGTCTACTGGAAGACACTGGGAACAATCACTGTTACGCAATGCATAACTTTCTCATTAGAGAAAACACATTCAGAAGTCAAAGCTGGCTTTTATATATAATGGAACGCGTTAGATCAGGCTGCACTGTTAGCGCATGGAACTAAGCCCGCCTCTGCAAGTTGCCATCCAATCGTACACGTATAAATGTGTATGAATTGAATGAGTCAAATATGGAAGCAGAATAGATTCGATGCGAATATCGTTGTTTTCAGGTTTGATTGAGTGGCTGAGATCCAAATTCGTGCTAGCATGCATGACACTAGGGACCGTCAAATTACTTCTTAATTGGCCGAAGACATCCAAGCAATACCCAAGTCAATCACATAATTATATTCCCTGCCGTCCTCAGTTGAATCTTTCTGAATAGTCCAAGAGGTAAACAGGCTGAGGTCTGACGTCTCGTCTTTGCCAATGATTTCCTGCCGAGAACACTGAGAAGGAAAACTCGTGATCATCGAAAAAGACAACCCTTGTTTCCATTCACAAGAAACCGCCCATTGGTTGGGGTAAAAGTCTCAACTATCCAGCACAAGCATTGCCTTTTAATTCGTGCCCTCTGGCTAGACGTCAGGGTCTTTCATGCTATAAATTGTACACCATTTCCTTAATATTCAAGCACACTGGAAGCAACACGATGGCGAGGCTTTTCCAAAGTATTAGCTGCCTTCTCTATCTAACACAACGTCTTCATGACTCCAGCCCCATTCTACACAAGAGCCCAACAAACGAGCAGCCCGTTTCTACTCACTCCCAAATGGCCATGAATAATCTCAGAACCGACCAGAATGGACGGCAGAACCGTCAGAACACCCTGGATCGCCTTCTCAATCTTGTAGAATCCTAACCTCCGCAGTTGGCGCCAGCAATAATTTAGAAATGGCCACTCCATGATTGGGAGTAAGCGATTGTCTTGAGGACAGAACGTGGCCTCTCGACTTTCAGGCAGAATTTATACCCGCCATAAAGTAACGCTTCCGCTGCCTCCGCAAGAAGATCTGCAAAAAGAGAGCCCAAGCCTAGCAAAACCCCGTTCCTATGGCCAGTTGATACAAACGAGACTGCTTCGCTGGCCTGATGAACTTCGAGCGGCACCTAGCCTTGTGTATGAATGATCACAGAGGCACTCTTCGTTGACGGCCAAGACGAATGAGGAGTTCCTGATGGTGTGTATGGACGGGAGCCCATCTAGCGCTAGGAGAGTAGTCTGTCGCAAAAACAAAAAAAAAGGATCTCATAACCTTAGTTTACTCAGAGCCCGTGATTCAAGGGGTATTCCGGAATAATAACAATTAATGAAGAAAACCATCAACGGACCAGGATGAGTAAAACGGGAGCCATCGTCGAGATAATAGTAGGGGGAACGGCGGTGACAGGGCGGGCCCTTAATTGGAGATAGCCAAAGGAACGATATCTCGAAGCTAGTATTACTCTAAGCCACTATCGATGATTAGGATCAGCCCAGCACATGCCATGCACTTATTGTATCACGCAATGGGGAACATCATATCATAAGAAAACCAACATCAATAGACTATCATACAGTTTTGGGCGCGAGCTCTTTCTCCAGGCTCGCACTGCCTCTGAATCGATAATGGTGAGTCTAGGTCGTGTGTGCAAATAACAAAATTTGCACCCCTCAATTTCCCCCGCGTAGAAGTCATCCACCTGCCTGAAAAGCTCATCCGTCCAGAGAGCAAAGAAGATACGATTACAGGGAACCCTCGGTTAACACAACGCCTCCACCCGCGTTCATAGAATTTTTGACACTGGGTACATTGGCCCGAGTGTGTGATATCCCCTACTGCCCATGAGATTAGGCATCGGCATGTTGGAGACTGGTCGCTGCAGCGTGTACTGCTGCTGCTGAGGTACATATGTCCAAGTCGTAGCGGGCACTCTCATCTAGAATCCAAAGCCGGTGGGCTGGGGAGCGAATCCGTTCGTTTGGCCATATGGCGCGGGAGAGCCACCGCCCATGCCGCCGGGGCCGGCAGTGATCATGAGGCGGTTGCCGCCGAGGATAGGGGTGTTGTCCTCGTCCTTCTCCTTTTCCTTCTCCTTGCTCTTGCGGGCCTCGTTGTCGGCCTTGAGGGTCGCAAGCTCCTTCGTCTGCTGGCACAGCATGTTGATCATGTAGGGCATAGCGAAGTCGGTAAGACCGTGACGCCAAGAGATCTCCAGTACCAAATCGGGACGAATGAGGTCGTAGCAAGCATAGAGCATGCCGACGTAGCACTCACGGCTGCCAATGTCGACGAACTGATATCATGGTTAGCGCTGGGTAATTTGCACGGGACAGAAATACTTACGTAGCGGAGCAAGTCCTCTACAACATCGTTCTTGCCAGAGATGGCGGAAGTCTCGATGGCATCCTTGAAGAGCTTGTCCTGCTTAGAGAGAGCGATGGACTTCTCCCAACGCTTGTTCTTGCGGTAGATGCTGGCGGCGATCTGGCGGAAGAAGATGAGGTCGTGCTTCTCAAGACGGGCGGCGAGCTCAACGGGATCGTAGTTGTCGTAGTTCTCGACTGAGTCGCGCAGCGTCTTGTAGTCCTCTTCCTCGATCAACAGGTCGTTGATGGCGTTGTTCACCGTGCGCTTGTTTTGAGACTGGACGTTAACCAAGAAAGGCTTGATGAGCGGCAAGTTGTCGCTCTTCTCGAACATCTTAACCACACGGTTGACGTCGATACGGGGAGTAAGAGCCTGGAGAAGGTCAGTGAGCAGGGACGGGTGCTGCTCGAGGTAGAAGTTGATGGCGCGGTAGTAAATCTCCAGGTTGGCGACCTTGACAACGATCTCCTTGAATTGCTGGTGCTCCCAAGAGTTCTCGGGGCGCTCAATAACGGCAAGGGCGGCGTTGTCAAACTCATCGTAGTGGTAGTAGCAGAAGACCAGCTCGGGCCAGAGGTTGGCTTCCTCGCAGGCACGAATAATCTTGGGCAGGTTCATTCTGCTCCAGAAGAGCTTGAGGTGCTCCATGAGACGCTCGGGGTGGTACTTGGACAGAGCAATGCCGAGCTCGGTGAACATACCCATGTGGGCACGCTCGAGACCCAGGCCCTGCTCCAAAAGGCCAATGAGCTCGTCGAAGTAGCCGTTGCGCTCGTACTGCTTAACGAGTGTCTGGAGCTGCTCAGCATCGACGATCAGGTTGAGACCGCAAATCTGGGCAAGACGGAACTCCTTCTTCTCAACGCAGGCCTCGTGAACCTGCTTCCAGACCTTAATGTTGTTGGCCTTGCGAGCGCACTCGACGGCAGCCTGGTACTCCTCAAGGTGAACGAGCGTCGTGGCCAGCTTAGCCCAGTTGGAGATGCTGGTGAAGAAGATCTTGGAAGCCTGGTAGAGACCCTCCTCGTAAGCCTTGTCTCCAGATTCCTCGATGTTGGCAACGTTTGTGCCGCGGAGGAAGTCTTCCAACTCGCCAAGCTCGTCCATGCGGGCATAGCAGAAGGCGAGAGCGGTGTCAATGGCGGGCTCGCGCAGGGTCTTTCTGGCCATGCGCAGGTACTTGACGAGATCCTCGTCCTTGCCGGCACGGACAGCAGTCTCGATGACCTCTTCGTAGTTCTTGGGGTCCTCGGCCTTAATGTACGATTCAATAGAGTCGCTCACGCGGAGACCGTCGAGCTGGGCCTTGGCAACCTTGCTCCAGACCTCGGGCAGGTCAACCTCCTCGGCGTAGGCTTGAGCGCGGTCGATGCTGACGACATTCTCGACGAGGACGTTGACAGCAGCGGTCTTGTCGCCGGTCTTCTTAAAGATCTCGAAAGCCTCCTCGTGGAGACCGACGTCGATACAGGCGGACGCGATGTCGGGCGCGCTAAAGTTGTCGAGGCGGTGGATGTAGTCCATAACCTTACCCTTATCCGCCTTGGCAGCCGTGAACAGCAGCAAGTTTTGGAGGTTCGCGTTGTCACTGAACGGCGATGGCTCAAGGACGATCTTCTCAAGAAGCTCAATAAGCTCAAGAGGAAGGTCGCAAGCAAGGAAGGCAGCGACAGCCTCAGACACCTTGGCAGGGTCGGTAGACTCGGGAACAGCAGTGGCGTTGACCTGGTCGATAACCGAGCGACGGTGAATGTTGTTCTCGCTGAGCACGAAAGTCCAGAGCTCGCGGTCGGCACGCTCGAGCAGGTAGCGGGCCTGGTTGCGGTACATGCCGTTCTCGTTGGTGATGTTGACGAGCTCAAGGTCGTTCTGGCCCTTGGAGTACGCGATGAAGGCCAAGTTGGGGTCACGCTTCTCGCAATACTTACCAACGACCAGGGTATCATACTGGTCGTTCTCCTTCAGGAACTTCTCAGGGTTGTTGTTGGAGTCGATGTAAATCTTGGCGAGGGCGTTGTAAACAGCCTGTTGCTGGTTGCCGGCAGCAAGGGTGGCCTCGAGGAAAGGCAGAAGCAGCTTGAGGCGGTTGCGGGTCTCAACCTCAGACACGAGCTCGTCAATGGGGATCGAGGCAGGGTTAACGGTAGAGAGAAGGTTCTTGATGATGCTCTCATCACAGTCAACATCCAAGAGACCACCAATGACGGCAGGGGTTCGGCTGGGGTTCACACGCTGAACGTAGGTCTCAATGGACTTGAACTGCTGCTGTTGGTAGAGGTACAGCACCAAGTCGTGGACGAAGTTGAAGCGATCGCACACAATGATGAGAGGAAGCTGCTCCTGAAGCTTGGCCTCCTTGAGGAAGTTCTTGACCTTCTCGGCGTTGTAGTAGTTGCTGTCGCGGCAAATGCGCTCAACCTCGTTGAACTGACCCATCTTGGTGGCAGCCTCGATGTACTTAAAGTGAACATCGGGGTCCTCGGACAGGTTGACGATACTGCCCAGGTAGTAGAAAAGACCCTCGGCAGTCTTGTACTTCTCGAAAAGGTCGATCAGCTTGACAGGGCCAAGCAAGTCGGAGTACTTGGTGGCGACTTGGACGACAGACTGAAGGTTCTGGCGAATGTTGTGCTTCATCATAGCGTCCAAGCAGTCCAGAGACTGCTCAACGGACAGCTTGCCGAAGAAGCCAGTCAACCAATCCAGGTTGAAGTTGGGAGTAGCCGCAATGTTGACAACAACACGCTTGACGGCCGCGGGGTCCTCGTAGAGCTCCAGGGCCTTCTGAGCCAAGCCGGCCTGCTCGCAGAGGGTCGCAATCCTGGTCTTGTCGAAGTGAGAGAACATGTCGTTTCCAAGAATAGCGTCGGCAACCTGAGGGGCGTTCATAAGGTTCATCTCCAGCAGACGGGTCTGGAGGTGGCCCTGGTCGGGCCTGTTGTCCTTGAGGGCATCCAACAGGAAGGCAGTCGCCTGCTGAATCATGCCCTGGGACTGGAAAATATCGACAACCCTCTCGATGTCGACCAAGGAGCCGCCCTCGTTGTTCGCCAGGGCAGTGGCAAACTCGGCACCCTTCTCAGGGTTGACACGGACGATGTGTTGCAGAAGCTGCACGTAATCAGGCTGGTAACCGACCTGGGCAGTGTAAGGCAGGATCTTCTCGAATTGACCCGTCTCAGCAAAGCCAGCAACGACCTTGTGAGCGATATTGGCCTTGAGGTACATGGTGAGAGCCATGTTCAGGTCGTGAGGTCGCACGAGATCACCAAGTCTCTCAGAAGCCGTCAGCTTGCCCTCCTTTTGCCACTTCTCCAGCAAGTTAAGACGGTTCTGCGCGAGAACAGGCTGCGCGAGCTCGATGGACTCGTGCTCGTTGAGAGCGCCCTTGTCCAAGAGGAGACCGAAATACTGCAGAACGAACGACATCTGTCCCGGCTGTTGCGGCAGAGACTTGAAGCGCTCGATCGTCTCGGCGGTTCTAAGGAACTGGCGGGGAGAGTTGGCCGCAACCTTGGCAGCCTCCATGAACTGACCACTGTTGAACAGCTGCTCGAATTGGCGGGCGTACAAATTATCAGCACCGGGGAGGCCAGCTCGTGATGCCATCTTGATAGCCATATCGGTGTTGGCTGGGTTCTGGAGAAGGTAGGGGATGACATTGGCGTCGTCAATCGAGACGAAGAGCACTTGACCCTTGCGGTTGATGCCGACAATACCACGAGACTCGGTGTCGGGGCAGGTAGTGAAGATCGTGTCGCTGGAGATACGGTTCATGAAGATGCAGGCAGCGGTCTCGAGATCGTAAACGTGGATAAATCCGTACTTGGTGACCATAAAGATGACACCGTACTTTTGCGATACCTGCATGGCGACGGGGAAATCGCTGACGGCTTCGGGAGGGAAGAAGATGTCGACAGCCTTCTTTTGGAAAACGGGGTTCGATTCGGCGTGGTCGACCTCGACGATGTGCAGCTTAGCTCCGGTTGCTGTCCTTACCGCGAAGGTGAAAAGCTTGGTGTCAGCAGGAGCACCCTCCAGGCGGATGGTACCGAAAGCAGCAGCATGACCCTCGATGGCTTGACTGATACCGCGGTCCTTGGAGTACAGCTGCATGGCGCCAACAACGCGACCCTGCTGTTGGGAGATGCCGACAACAACCATCCACTTGCCCTCGGCGTTCGTTCGGTAGTTGATGATTTGGCAGCCCTGCAAACGCGATGATTAGCTTATGTATTTGCGAAGAGGGGTTCAAAGAGTTCCGGAGACGCACGTTGAGGTTCGCGTTGCGCTTGAAAACCTCGACGGGCGAGGCTTGGGAAGCGTCGTAGACATCCCAGTGGTAGACTGCGGAATCTGTGACCAAGCCCAACGAGGTGTCGCTGATCCACTTCCAGTACTGGACATCCTCGTTCATGGTCGTTGACTTGAGCTTCTGCTTCTTCTCGAGGTCGAAGATCTGGAGTGTTCTTGATTGCGCCTTGAGAGCGATGACTTGCTTGGTCCAGTGCATGATGGCACTGTCGGCCTTGATAGGGCGTCGTGTCACATTGTTGCCGTTCTTGAGGTCGACGATGACGACTTCGGGCTGGGCAGCTTCGTTCTTCTTTTCACGAATACAGACGTAGGAATCTGACTCGAGTGTCTGAAGGGAACAGCATTAGCAAGAGTGATGCAATTGGAGATGCGGGTGAGGCGTGATGGGCGGAAGCGACGTACGCAGGAGTTGAAGCCGATCGACGCATCCTCAACGCCGGCCGTCTGGAGCTGGATCAGCTCCTGGAACTTGATGGGTAGAGGCGCCATGATGGCGGTATGTGTTGCAAGAATGCAAAATCGTGACGGCCGAGCTAGATGTCGTCTGCTCGCAGTGGTGGATTAGAGTGATAATCGGGGGTCGCGGGAATTGGTGACAGGCGACGTGGTGTCGTGTAGAAAGGAGAAGTGGGAAGGAGCTGGGGGGGTGGATAGCTTCCTTGCAGCCCGGAATGAATGCGCAAAAGGCAATTAATACAGGGAAACAAAGAGCGAAAACAGGAGGAGATGGGAAAGACGAGTGGTGATGCACCTCGCAGTGGTGACAAGCTGGAGGGCAAACGGTGATGGTTTGTTTGGGTGGTGGTGGTGGAGGAGGGAATGTGAAAGATGGATACGGGATACGTAGTGCGTGAGAGAACTTGGCCTTGGGTCACTGGGCTAGCCACGACAGGTGGAAGTTTGGAGATTATTTTGGGCAGGACGTAACCTGGCCTTGCCTGCTGGCTGGCATGGCGCTGGCCCGGCCGTCAGTTCCTCCCAGGTTCTGTGCTGTCCAGTCACCACTCGCTATTGCGCACTGAGCCTGACTTCGCGACAGCCAATCGAATTTGCTGTTTGACGTTTGCTGTCCACTCTTTAATGCGGCCAGGTGCTGATGCTGCTGTCGCTGCTGCCAGCTGCTCCTGTCGTTCCTTGCAGCCAATTGAGACCTTTGTGGCCCGTGCTTGCCTTTGCGGGATTGTCTCTGTCACGTGGCAATCATGATGAGGTGGCCGCTTTCACCAGGCAGCTTGTTTCCGGAATGATGTTTGGCCGCATGCGGGATGACATAAGCAGGCATGGACGTTTCTCCTGGATTGACAACGGACCCACGCCGGATCCCGCTTCAGGGACCCAACCGGGGCCGGCTGGATACTTCTCCAGAGCAATTTGCTTCGATGCTTGGTAGGCTTGAAATTGGATGGATCTTCTGGTTTAATACTCTGAGCTATGCTGTTGAAAAGGGGAAGCAACACCGCTTTCGCCCTTTCGTATGTTCCCTCTTTCCAGGCCGAGACAAATGTATATGGCACGGTCCGAGAAAGGATCGAGCATCTGCCCGAACGTTCCGAGGAAGCTCACTCCCAGTCTCTTTCTTCGGTGTCGTAATACATCGCATTGGCCAAGAAGCTCGTTGCCAAATATGATCAACCTTCGATCATGTCACAACTCAAGAAGTAGTACCTATCCTAGCCACCACAGACGACCATACATCTCCGTCCTCAGGCCCGAATGGCCACGTTATGACCCTCGTACCAAAAACAGGACAAACCTATCAGATGGTGAAGATCTGAGCCTTTCCCTCGGGAAGCGGGTCTCGGTAAGTGACGTAGTCAACGCCAGCGGGCATGTTGTGGATCTTCTTATTCACACCTTCCTACGCTAAGGTATTGTTAGTAGACGGGACGATAACGAAGGCAAAATGGAGATGAAATGCTGACTTACCAGGGATGACTCGGTTGAGGCGTCGACCCGTGACCATGGTTTTCATCATCTGGGCCTGGACATCTCTTGCGAAGAAGTTGTGATTCTTAACCATGAAGACGTAGTGGTCGACAACCTTTACCCATTCCTTGGGGTCCTTTCCACAGTGCTCGTCGAAAGCTACGGAGCAGGAGACGGACGACGACTGGGCTCCTACCATCCATCCATGAAGGCAAGGCTTGACCGCGGCCTGAGCGAAGACGTTGACAAGGTCCTTATAGTAGTCGCGGGACGGAGCGTCGCGGACAAAATTGTTGAGCTGTCCAACATGAGCCGCTCTGAGGGCTCCACGGTTGGCAAGAAGCACCTGTCGGAGACGGAGGCAAATGGCGCGGTTGAAGCGCTCCATGCATTTAAGCTTCAAGTAGTCCGACTGACGGTAGGCGATGATGGAGTCGCGGATGATTGCATGGGTCGTGTGAACTAGCTGGTCGGGGTGTTGTGGGAACGTTCCGGTCATGAGGAAAGACATCATGAGGCCAAAGGCGCCAATCTCCTTCGGGGCGATGATGAACTTTCGCTCGACAGCCTCCTTCAAGCCGGCGTTAAAAGCAGTCGCAAAGTAGCCGAAGTTCTCCGCCAAGATTGTGCGTGCAATGGAGAATTCGCAACTACTTTTGCCATCCCCGACCGAGATTGTCACGAGTTCAGGGTTGAACGGGAACCAGTGCCTCGATAATTCGTTAGTAGGTAGTCGCACTGACAGAATAGGATGTGATCTCACTCGAGCCAGCGGTGGGAGCCAACATAATCCTCCTCATGATAGCCAGGAGCGGTCTGTGATGAAGATTGATCGTGAGATAGATTGCCAGAAGTCGAGGGAATCTTACTTGCCTTAACGTCGAAAACAGCCTCGGTAATGACAAAATCGTCCTTCTGAGCCTTCACCATTTGGAAGGAGGGAGGGTGCTTCGGACCGAGAGTGAGGCCGCCGACGGCGTCGGCAGGGTCGCTCATCCCCCAAGGGTCACCAGACATCGTGCTTGCTCAGTGGTGTTGTTGAGTGAAGCTTGTGGTCGGGCGTGGAAGGTACGTGGAGGGTGGAGGGTATGTGCGAGAGATTGCACCTGAAGTTCAAAAAAAGGACGTCGGGGGAAAAGTTTGGGGTGAAGTGGGAGACAGAGGCGGCTCGAGAGGAAGGAGCGCTCTACAGTCAAACCCGACGCCCTTTCCGTCCGAGGCAGGAAACAAAAAGTGCCGTACCATTGTCGGTGTCTTTACGAGCACCTGTGCCCTCGCCCCTGATCCTCGTTTCCCTTCGCCAAGTGAAGCCCAGCATTGGATTTTCCCATTCAGAGCTGGCGAACCGTGTATGTCTTTTTTTGTTTAGATATCTCTTTCCTGTCTTTCGCAAAATCTTCCTTAGATTCCGACCTGGTCTCGCGCAAAGTCAGAAGTCTATGCGATGCCCAGAGGAAGCACATACTGCCTTTCTTGATACAGGCGCTTTACTGCGGAAGAAACCCATATAAACGCTGCACCCTTTTCGAACCGATCAATAATCCCGTCCACATCGTCACATTGAAAAGCACCGCAACCACCCAAAATCCAAGACTTTTTACATGAGCAATCTCCAAGCACCGAGCAACAGCGCTGCGAAACCAGTGCAAACACCCATCAACCACTGCAGCGTCTGGAACTTGACCTGCTCCAGCTTCTCCCTCAGCGCCGCCACCTCTTGCTCGATCTTGGTCTCCGTCTCCTTGATCTTGAGCTCCTGCCCGACAGCCTCCTCACGGATGCGGCCCTTCTCCAAGTTGAGGTCGAGGCGGACGCTAGCCTGGGTGCGCCCGATCTCGTCGCGCAGGCGCGAGCTCAACTTTGCGATATCGTTGGACAGGCGCTCGTGCGATGCGCGGGTGGTGTTCGACTCGGTGCTATCGGCGGACAGGAGTTCGGAGCGCAGCTTGGCGAAGTCGACCTTCTGGGTGTAGGTGGCCTTGGCGGCGTCTTCGCGAAGGACCATGGTTCGGGTGAGGTTCTGGATACTTTTGGCACGTTAATTTCGGTTGCCTAGAGATCAAGTGCGAGGAGTTGTGTGTTACCTCTCTTGAATCACGTCGTTGAGGACCTTCATCATGGCCTCGGCTTGCTCTTCCGTGAAACCATCGGACTTGAGCCGCTGCACAAACTTCAGTGTGTCGAAGTGGTGGTCACGTTGCCTCGCGGGCGTCGCGTGAAAAGATCTTCTTAGCGCAGGGTTCTCGAGGATCGAGGGAGTGGTGCTGGCGGTGTTGCTGGAGCGGCATCGCGGGGATCGGGTTGCGCCATGTAGGGCATTCGGCTGGCTATGCAGCTGTCGGCGAGAGCTCGGATGGCATCCCGATCCCGAGAGGGGTCTCAGGGCCTGAGAAGCTGTCGCAGGACCAGTCCAGCTGAGTCTCGGGAGCAAAAATCTTGGAACGGCGTCAACCGCCATTGCTGCTGGTCTGGCCATCTTGGATTATGCGTGGGTGTTGTGTTGTGACGAAAATCTAAGGGGATGAGGGAGATTGAGACTCATCTAAGAGGGCAGGAAATGGAGATGGACGCCGACAGCGAGTGACGGCATGTCGTTACAGGCGACCCACTGCCTAACTGCACCTTGCCGAAGACCGGCCGCGGGTGTCAGCGACAGAAGGCGCAGGGGCCGATTGGACCCTTCCCGTTTGAAAGGGCAGGTGGTCCCGCCCGCCTGGGTCACTTGGGTCGGCGACGGTCGCCTTAGCATGTGTGCCTGAGGCAGCCATCCGAAAAAATCTCTTCGCGGCTACAAAATTTGGTCCGCGCTGCGCAACCTTTGCTTGTTTTCTTCTCCTCTTCTTCATATTATTGAACAACGCAAAAAATCACATTCATGTTCTCGTGATTCTTTCTGGTGAGAGGTTCGCTCGTACGAGCCCAAGACCACTGGATACGGAGATCGAAATGGAGAAGGAATCGAACAATCTTGGGTGCGGTGCTCCTATGCCTTCGGGCAAGTGAGGAGGAGCGCAATGATTGAACGTACAAATTTTCGACCATGCGTAGTATTTTGTGTGCGCGTGGACGGTCTGCCGCGATGTCGTTTTCCATCCGTGAAGTGTATCCTGGCTTATTAAGAGTGTAGGCATCGTAGTCTTGCCTTGCCTCGCTGCCTGCCTCACGGCGATGATCCCAGATCCCAGATCTCAGATCTTGTGCTCGGATGCGATTATGCCAAGTTCGCATTCGGCCTGTCCAAAACCTGTCGTCCTCCAGATGTTTTTGAAGGGCTTGTTTCCTGCTTGCCGACTGAGACAACACCTTGAACCTGCCGTTTGGGTGAGGAGTGGGCGTCCCGTTGTCGAAATTTTCAGCCTCATCTCTGCCGAGCCTCGGAAAACTTGGATGCCGTCAGGACCTGCCCATCAGGTCATCCGGCCGACGAATGACGAGGTTCCGGCGTCTATGGCGAACAAAACGACGAGCCTTGGATCACGATGTCTGAAGCCTTCGCAAGCCACTACGGCCGGCTCCCGTCGCGCCTTCCAATTTTGCGTATGGGTCACGCCACTAAAAGCCATCAAACATGCGGAATCCTCAACATTCCTGTATTACACGACGAGGACAAGCGTCCCAGCGGGTTTCGTTCAATGCACAAATTCTCCTTGCGAGACTTGGCATCGACTGAAAAACCCGACCACTAAAATACATGGGTGAAAGAAAGGGCGGCTCCTTCTGCCAAGAGAAGCGCCGCCATCGATGCAAGAAACAAGTGACCACCCACGTTCCACCGGCGGCAAGCAGCCACGGAAAAGAAGAAGAACAAGAAGGGAATGGCGAAGGAAAGTGTGTTTGTAAGTGGTGGTCGTGCATTATTTTGTGGTTATTTTTTTCCCTCCCAAGTTCTTATGGCGTCCCCCCATTATGACGCCCTGACCTTCAAATATCGCACAAGAGAAAGGGAAATGCCTGGTCGAAGTCGATCGATGGCCTTGAGCCCAGGCTGTCCAGCATAGTTAGCGAATGGTGTCTAATGGGCGAAGCAAGGACACGGCGTACCTCATCACCAGGCCGTCGTGACAGGAACAACCCTGCCCTCCTGCTCAGCCCTCTTCCAGCACGGCTGCCCAGGCTTCGTGCACCACGGGTCCGCCACCGCAACAGGGTTCGGCATGGCCTTCGCAACGGGAGCAGGCGCCGGAACAGGCTGACGCTTCTCCATAGCCTCGACCGCACGCTTCCAGCAAGGCTGGCCGGGCTTCGTGCACCAGGGAGCAGCCTCCGCGACGGGGTTAGGAGCGGGCATGGCGATGGGAGCCGGCTCGGGCTGGGCCTCGCACCGCAGCATCTCGTCCATGACGTCCTCCACGGTGCGCTTCCAGCAGGGCTGGCCGGGCTTGGTGCACCACGGCTCGGGCTCTGCCACGGGGTTGGGCGCGGGCTTGGCGACGGGGGCGGGTTCCGGGAGGGCCTCGCGCTTCATAGCCTCTTCGACGGCGCGCTTCCAACACGGTTGACCGGGCTTGGTGCACCAGGGTTCCGGCTCCGCGACGGGGTTGGGGGCGGGCTTTGCGACGGGAGCGGGCTCGGGCTGGGCTGCGCGCCTGACGGCCTCCAGCATGGCGTCCTCGACGGCGCGTTTCCAGCAGGGCTGGCCGGGTTTGGTGCACCATGGCTCGGGCTCGGCAACGGGGTTCGGCGCCGGCTTGGCGACGGGTTCTGGGAGAGCTTCGCGTCTGTCCATGGCTTCAACGGCACGCTTCCAGCATGGCTGTCCGGGCTTGGTACACCACGGGTCTGCCTCGGCAACTGGGTTGGGGGCGGGTTTGGCGACGGGGTCTGGGAGAGCGATGGCCTGGACGGTGGCGGCTGCCACGAGGATGGTCGCAAGGAACTGCATGATGATGATGATGATGATGATGATCGTAACTGTGGATGATCAGAAGAGAAGAGAAGAGAAGAGAAGAGAAGAAGCGTTGAAGGGTTAGACTTGGGAGTGAAAAGACTGAATGATGGTTGGTAGGCTCGTTGGAATTAAGTTATCGTCTCTTGTCTGCCCCTTGAGGATGAGCTGGAACGAGTGAAGACAGAAAGGGAGGACACATGACGCCTCAGTAGAACAGTGTCTTTATAGAGACTTCAAAGGCTAAGATGCGAGCTCTTTCGCAATGTTCAACTCTCAAGCCGAATGTAGTCATCCCAGCAATCCGTTGATAGCCACCGAGGCAGCCCTTGGCTCTGGGCCAATCCTCGAGTCTCCACGCCGCCCGGATGGCGAGGGCAAACATCGCCTCAGACACTAGCGAAGTTGACCTCATGAAAGAGCGATATTCATCCATCTTGGACCATTACTGGTCAATGGCAGACGCGGGCGTTGGGGGTGGAAACCCCTGCATACCGAAGAGTGGGAGACCAATCGGCTTGGCGGCATCCAACGACGCAGGTGCCTCTCTGCGACTATTGCTTGCATTGAACTGTTGCACAATAGAGGAGGACATGGAAATGAAGGAGACTCGGACCTTGCATTGTTGGTTGAAAGTGGTCTGGGTCTGCTTTCCTTGCATCTAGCTGCTGCAAGAACTCAGGCTCCTGCTTCCGATTGGCAAAGAAACGATCAGAAATGAGAACCTACCTGTTGGTTTGCGGGGTACAGGGGACAAGGGTCACTCATGAGGCCGCTCGAGCCGGTCAGAATTTGGGGCAAACATGTTCCTTGGCATTTGATATCAACGGTCGAGACTCGAGAGGGGCTTTCTAGGCATTGCGTGTTTTCTGCTGAGCCTTTCACAAAGACGTCTGTCGTACTCTTCTCTCACGTGGCCAGGGGGTGGTTGCGTGATGGGCTTGAGAGATGACACGCAAGCAAACCACTTAGATCACCGTGAGGAGTTCAACCGCGTGAGTTAATGGCTTGAATCATCCAGATTATTGGAAAGAGCCAACCAAATTACTGTTGCCATCGGAAACGTCGGCTGAAGGTGCCGGGCTCTCGGAAGATCCTTGGTCTAAGCTGATAGCACCCCAGGCTCTCCAGCCCGGGATCAATGATGCCCTGCAAAGAACTTGCTAAACAGTCAAGGTCCATGCCGACGGGACTTTTGGGGGCTCAGGCTCGAAGAACACGATCCGCTCCAAGAAGGAAACATGACCATCATGTGGTGCCAAATTAGATTCTCTCGGGATGATCTTAAGACCAGGGCTCCAACCAAAGCCCCGTCCAAGATAAGGCCAAGATGACTACAATGGCGCTGGAGCACAGATAAATCCCGGAGTCCAGCGCCCAGCCTTCGCATCAACAAAAATGACATTGCAGGAACAGATAGGTATCGCGCGACGTAGCTGTTTGTGGCCTTGGGAATCACTTTTTTTTTGTTTAATTGGACCGGGAGCATTGGCAAAGTTGATGAGTGCTCTTCTGAGAGCCACAGTATTGTCCGTCGGTCTGCCAAGGGTTATCAAACAAGCCACCGAACAGGGGCCAGACCAGGTGTTCGACAGTGTTTGCTATTCTGTACTTCGACTCTGAGAAACCGTTCCCTCGGGCCGTTGGGAAACCTCTGATCCACCCACAACATCGGCATGATGCTGAACCTTTCCTCGGCCGCCCCCGGGGCGCTGCTATTTCTGGCTCGAGGACCATAGAGCACGACTTCTGTCCAATCTAGGGTTCGGACCTTACCATCGTTCAACAGAAGTCTTCCACCCCTGTTTGATTGCTTGCATGTTCATATTGGTGGCGTTGGCTCGTAAGTCAACGCCAACGGCGCTTTCCTAATACGGCTCTTGGAAGGAATTAAAGCTACTTACATTAGTGCAGCGTAGTACTCTGGTGTAATTCAATTTTGGAACCCCAAGTCATCAAAGCGAAATATGACGCGTAAATGAAGCATATCGGGCTTCGCAAAACCTGTTGGTTCCCATTCCCTTTCTCCTGCAATTGTCACAGGCCTCCTGTGGCTACTTGATGATCTATGCATGTTATTATCAAACACGCCGTCCGATTTGACCATAGCGATGATCGTGGTTATTATTACGTCCGTTTAGTTCTTGACCATCTCATATCTCTCAAGCGACTCAAACGAATCAAGTGTATGACCGCCAACCGGCGCTGGCAGTTACCTCAGAGGCATACTACCTAGCTTGTCATAGTCCATTCATCCAGCAATGCCTTCATACAAGCTGCCGCCGTAGCGGCAGCGTATCTTTGCCACTTCTTGTTCTTGTGGCTATCAGCATAGTCGCAGACGCCCTTTATAACTATACAGGAGAAAGTGTCCCATACCCCAGCACCCTCCATCTCGAAGGCTATGACGTTATGTCGCTCTGCAATATCGTTACGATGTTGGCCTGACTTCATCACTTGATCCCCCGATGCCGTTAGACCAAAATGTATCGCTGGACCCAACCCGCCTTGTTGAACAAGACGAGTTCGACGAACCAACTTGTCGTTACTGCATTGGAGAGCTTCGCAAGATGATGATCTGGCCGTTTCGCATACCGAATCATTGCCATCGGTGCAAATCCGGCAGGACGACGAGGAGCGATGTTTGTGGCGGTAGGTTTCCTCATACAGCTTGTCCTCGGCCACACCAGGATATACCGCATAATTTTGAAGATCATGTGAAAATTCTCCCAAGTACTGCCGTGTTCTCTCTGTGAGATATCTTCGGCCGTTTTGGGTCTTTAGTTTGCTTAACAATGACCTTATCTCCAACGGCGGTTTCCCCAGTATATCAACCAACTCGTCTTTCATTACGAACTGATCAGGGTACCGTCTACCGAAATCAAACGGGACGAGACCTTCACTGATAACAACGTCTCCCAACACAATTTCCCTTCGAGTCTCGTTGACATACGAGGGAACTCCGCCACAAATACCAACCACCAACGCTAGGTTAATGTCTGGGAAGCTAGCCCTGCAATTGGTGGCTGCAGCGACGGCGTCGCGTTTTCCCATGCCGGCGAGGTGGACGAGAACGATATGGTGGCGACCGATCCGTCCTCTGGAGTATGTGTTGGTATCCCAAGCAACCTTCTCGATTGATAGTGATTCTGTTCGATAATATTCATCCAACTGTCCCTCAATGGTGTCCGACTCCAGTGGCAAGGCACAGAGAATGGCAATAGTAATTTTGTGTTGTTTTTCGAAGGTGAGGATCGGCAGCCCCTGTGTGAATCGATGCTCTGAGTCAAAAGAGCTTGTAGGAGCTCTGCTTATGGCTTCGGTGTTGTTCGGCCGGCAGCAGACGCAATTATCGTGCGTGCAATCATGCGCAGAGACAGGGGCGAACGTCATTTCTTTTCTTGTCTTCAAACTTTGAGGGGTTCTCGGATGGCTATCTAACTCGATAAAAGCCGATAGATTGGATGTCAAGGCGGATTTGGCTTGGCGTGCATCGGAGGTTGAAGAACTGAAGCCCGTTATCATTTGCACAAGGTGTGTGTGTCTCTCTTGCGCAAGAACAACTCACCGACTGCCTTGTACAGCCATGATAGATTCTTCTAATACGACACTTATAGGTTCAATGTTGGATGCGCTCGTTGCTTCTGTAGTTTTTCCCTCAAGTATGGAACGAAGGCTTTCTTGTACCGACGGTAAGCCTAGCTTGAAAGGCGACCGATTTCTCCCATAAGGGCCACCGGCAGGGCTGATGGCGATCTCCGTCGTATCAGTCACAGGCTGCAATTTACGACTAGTCATCAGCATAACCTTCAACCTGCTTTTAGATTCCGGCTCGCAAAGAACAGATTGGAATGCCCTTCGCAAGAGCTTAGCATGTTCGATGTTGACTACTCCAAGGTCCAGAACAACGTGCAAGTCGGTAACATGTTCTGCTGTTAGACACAAAATCCTTAGCCAGTCGACACATGAGCTTGCTGTCTGGAAAATTTCCAGAATGTTGGCCAAGAATAATAGTGGCTGCGGAATTGAAATCTTCTCCAGCACTTGGATGCATAGCTGCCTTAGTAACTGCTCTGGTTGGATGTCCCCATAAGCCAAGCGACTCGCGGTATTGGAAAAAGAACTCAAGCTCATCTGGCGAGCAATCAGCACATTCGTAACTTGGATCTCTTCCTAGAGCGTGGCAAAGACATCAGCTTTCTTGTGATCAGAGAGTTCACCTGTTGCAAAAAGCGGATATCATGGCAGCATTCAGACGACGGTCAGACTTCTGAGTCTGATCTTGCGCCATTCTTTACTCGAGAATATCTTGAGCTTATATCGGACGATACAAAATCAGCCTTAAAGGAGCTCTCTAAGTTGGCATTGGCAGATATTGACCATCCAGAGTTTGTTGACAACAAGATTGGTGACATATCATACCCATATCTATGGTGGTATCATAATCGCTCACAAATCGGGAAGGCAAAACCCGGAATGAAGTCCAATCACCAAAAACAGGTTGAGTTGATCCAAAAGTACCTGGAAGATCGATTGCAGAGTAAATGGGACGCTGTCGAGGAAATGACATCAAGAGGAAACATCACTGCAGAATTATTGGAATACATATTTGTGAGTAAGGCATCGTTTCTGCTCAGCCATCTTCTCGTTGCCTGACTGCATGAAGATGCCCAAGTTGATTCTTGTTTCAAAAATGGATGGCGAGGACGTTTCACTTTTCCAGGGATTTGCTGCGAAGTCTTGGTTGGAACGGGAACCACGAAACGATGTACAACAAGAGGCAACTATCCTGGTAGCGCATTGGGTCTTTATGGGATCCTTTCAGCTTCGATTTTTCAGGGCATGTCTGGGAAAGCTACCGATAACATCAGTCACAGAGGAATTTCCTATCGGAGATCTTCCTTTTTTCCCCGCTCGGTTCGCAGAAGCTCACGTAGCAGAGGCATTGCGGACTCGGGGTGCCATGTTCTGGGAATGTCGCCATCAGAAATATGTTTCCTATGTTACCACACAAAGCGACGCTATTCATCCGCCGGTTAGTTACGCTGTTTGCTGTATATGCCGTTATTAACGATTCAAGGCAACCTCACGATTCATGGTCGACTTTGAAACGTACAGGAAAATGCATCCCGAAGCTGTGGCGGAGGAAATCGAAGAATTCCGGAAGCTACAGCAACCTCAGCATACTTTTACAGACTTGTCTGCAAAAGCGACCGAGCTGGCGGACGACTTCATCATGTGTCTTCCCTCTAAGACAATGGGGTTTGACATGAGCAAGAAAGAATGGAGTGCGTTTGTCTAATCCTCTGTGCTAAGATGAGTCTATTATCTTCTGCTGACATAAATGGAGAGAAATTGAGGGTTTTCTTTATGAAAGACGTGATATGGAACGACAAAGCATTCGAGGACTTGGTCATCAACGAAAAAATCAAAGATCTCGTGAAAGCTGTGGTGACAAACAGATTGCGAGAAGATGAGAGTCTTGATCTGATAGAAGGAAAAGGCAACGGGCTGTTTATACTTCTTCATGGGTAGGTAAATACGGAAATTGCATCTGGTTCTTCAGATGATTCATCGCTGACTTTAGCGTTCACTAGGGGACCCGGCACTGGGAAGACGCTGACCGCCGAAAGGTTTGAATCAGTTCTCAACTGTGTCAAGTATTACCCTGATGCTTATAATTTGGAAGCGTTGCCGAAGTCGCAAGACGCCCTCTTTATCGAGTAACCTGCGGTGATATCGGCACAAGAGCTGATGAGGTGGAAAAGGTAAACCCACGCCGAACTGACTTTTCTGTCCAAGCATGACTTTGCTGATGTCGTGGCAATAAAGTACTTGGAAATTGTGTCCCTTTTGGGAAAGAAATGGAATTGCGGTGAGCCAAAACCATAATAATATTTTCGCAAATGGTGGTAGCCTGACTTAGTTTAGTTGTCCTCCTTGATGAGGCCGATGTGTTCCTTGAGCAGCGGTCGTTCGCGAACCTCGAGAGAAACGCTTTAGTTTCAGGTAAACCTTATCTGATTGGGCGACGCAGGGTAATTACTGACCAAATGTCATCAAGTATTTCTGAGGGTTCTTGAGTATTATGATGGTGATTTGCTGATCTCCATTTTCGTCGGGTTTTGTAGCTAATTGAAGTTAGGAATACTAGTTCTGACAACGAATCGCGTTGGTACCTTTGACGAGGCCTTCAAATCCAGGATACAGCTTACCCTTAGGTACAATAATCTCGATGAAGAACAACGCCTCAAGATATGGGGAAATTTCCTCCGACGTTTACAATTGGTGGACACACGGGCTAGGGGGTCTAGTTCTTCAAACAATCATGGCATCAATGTTCCGCAAATCTCAGAACACCTCAAAGAACTCGCCCAAGAGAACCTCAACGGTAGAGATATTCGAAACGCAATTTCAACAGCTCGGCAGCTTGCTTCCTACAAGCAGTGCCCTATGGAGTATGTGCATCTCAGAACGGTCATAGATGAGACAAAAAGATTCGAGGAGTATCTGAAAACTCTCCATGGAGGACTTTCCATGGATGAGATACTGTTTGATCAAGGGGAAAGATTATCATAAACGGAGGATGCAGAGATTTGGAAAAACGCACGTGATTATTGTCATACAATAAACTTATCAGCTTACTGCCAAGACTTTTGAGCGAATGAATGTGTCGTTTTTGCAAGACCAATGATAAGACGGCATGGATTTGTGTGGCTGCGGCAGCCGCTACGCGTTCAGACCGCCCCAAACTCCCAACAAAGATCCAATTCAGTCGCTTCTCACCAAATTGAAAGTTTGTCCTACACAGACACACATTACATCCACTTCAGATGTGCCCTACCTCTAGCATTGCCATCTGAGGGCTTCGGTATCCGTCATGAGCGTACCACGAAAAGACCGCCTGATAGGTCCCTTCCTGGCTCGCGAGGGGTCAGCCAGTCTTGCTGCTGTCTCAATGGGTTACACAATCTCTAGGGATAGTACCCAGGATGATACCGCGATAGAGAATCGTCTTCTCGGAGACTGGGACCGTAAGAATGCTTCGATTACACCATTTCGCAATGTCAGCAACGCAAATAACACGACCGCTCTGTCGGCGCAGCTGGAAAGACTTCATGTGTCATCGCCAGCCGAGTGGATCACACCTCAAACACCCGAGATCTCCATCTCCTCATCAATGCATCGAGACCACCGACAGTATAGCCTCAGAAACGACCAATCACGATTATCGCCATTTGCCGCGCAGACGCGAAAGCGTCGCACCCAAGACCTCACCAAGCCTCTGGACGCATTCCACGATGAAACCAACTTGGTGATACCACCAAGCACGTGGTCAAGATTGGAAAATGCATCTCAAGCGAAAGAGGAAGACCCCTCAAGGGCCGAAAACGAGGGAATGTCTCCAATGCTAGAGGCCTACCTAGCAGACACCGCCAGCGTTCAAGACCGTTTAGTCGAAACGGTTTAGAGTCTCCTCAGGTCTAGGTAGCTATAGCCAAAGACGGTTTCCTTTGTCAGTGAGCGCTGGGTAGAACTTGATTAGCGAGCAACGCGACTAAGACTTTGATTAATTGCTGTATATTGTTCTATCGAAAGTATCACGCACCGCGATGGTCTGTCTTATCCTCCAAATCTGACCAACCGTCCTGTGTTGAAACCTGAATATCCGTCGTCTTCGTGATTCCCGATGGTTCCTGCACCAGTATGTTCTCCGTACTATCATCCGGCTTCGTCGTGCGCGTGGCACTGATGGAAGCATGCCTATCCACGCCAGCACTCAGGGGCTGCATGCCGCTCCGCCCAGTCCTCCAAGTCTGCAGCGCATATTTCGAGTTCTTCGTACGTGATGCGCCGGCAGTGCTGCTCCGGCTCTTCTCGGCGAAGT
Organism: Colletotrichum sp. SAR 10_99; assembly: GCA_028654355.1. Lineage (NCBI taxonomy): Eukaryota > Fungi > Ascomycota > Sordariomycetes > Glomerellales > Glomerellaceae > Colletotrichum > Colletotrichum sp. SAR 10_99. The sequence continues at coordinate 47,556 of JAQIUT010000010.1, forward strand.
ACTTGACTAGCGGGGCTAGTGTCGGCACACAGGCGATGATGATGCCGATGTCGTTCTCGATGACGGACCATTCGATGCTCTTCGCGGAGTCGAGGTAGTTGACCAGGTTCTTGATGGTTTGGATTCGGATCGCTTGGATAATGGTAACGAAGACGCCGAGAATGAAGAGCGCGAGGAGAACTACTTTCTTTCGCTGCTGGATCTGGGATCTGAGAATGACTGGGAAGGGGAGGAACATGCTGTTGTCGACAAGGTTAGCAGCGTGACAACGTCAGGGGCTAGGGTGAAGAATGGCCGTACATGATGACGTCGAAGACGATGGTCAGGGAAGAGAACGTCAAGTAGAAGGTGATAGCGTCGACACAATGCCCAACCTCGGGAGGAATCGAAGGGTCGTATTGTTTCTCGACCTATAACACAGGGTTAGCAGGCTACTAAAAGATCATGGCGGCATGAATTGAATTCTCACAGGCGTGCACAAGAAAATGAAGACGCAGATGAAGGCAATGTGGCCCATAGTGACAGCGACGGCAACGATAATGGTAGCAATGCGATAGGCTCCTTGCGGGAAGAATCGAAGGTAAGAGAACAGCAAGCTCATCTTGAACCCCCAAATGCCAAGCACGTAGCTAGAAGTTTATCGTCAGTTCTGCCGATCTCCCGTCGTGTTAAATGAGTCGTGAAGGGTTCAGCTTACAATGGGCCTCCGATGAATTGTAACTGTTCTGAGTTAACAAAAACTCTTGAAATCATGATTCATAGCCACTAACCCTTCCAAAGTGTAGGATATTCTCTGTTGGCATGTCTTCAATGACGTGGATACCGAGACCCCATTTTGTCTCTGTTCCTGTTAGCTTCAGGGGTTAGACGGTATTGCCGACGTTGACGTACGAATTACACTGCAAACAGTGTAGCCACATGCTCCAAGCTGTGATCAAAAGGTCAACTTCACGTGGCAACGAGATAGAGTTCGATGTTGAGCATACCCAAGATACGATGATAACCCAGTCATCTGGTTCGCCTGCGCGTCAGTCGACCGTGCTCCCCTGGCCCCGCAGATCGCGGTTTGAGTAAACTCACCTTTACCAACCGCTTTGACCACAGTTGTCCTGACATACCACCGCAAGCAGACGAGAATGAGCGCAATCGACGTGAAGGTGGTCGTCACCGCCGTGATTCGTGGGCCATCGGTCGGCGTGTCGTCTGGGGCGCCGTACGTCCAGCCCATGTCGTTGGAGGGAGTTGGGCACTCGGAGGGCTGGGAAAGATTCGAGAAGACCTTCCAACGCTTCTTCAATCCGAAGGGGGGGCCAGGACAGCCACACTGTTAAGTAAGATGCGCAGAGCTTTCTCTCCCCCACGTCTCACACGCACCCATTATCTGTTGCGGAGGTGTGGCAGACCCTTGCTTCCGCATGCTTCGATGCGGCACTGCAAATGCGAGGCGTCGAAATTGCCCTGGGTACGGCTGCTAATATTAAGTTGTGGCCGGTGAAGAATGCCCCACAAGAGGTCTTTAAAGATTCGCCCTGCTTGGCGCGCGTACAGCCCATACACTATCGTTGCAGATCAGAAGCACCGGCGGAATGGTAAGTGTGTGCACTCTGGACGGATATTCGTACATTAGGCTCAGGTCAGGCATTGTGGGTGCGAACTAGTTGAGGGCTCCAGTTCGCACGAGCACATGAACAACACATCCGCCAGGGGTTGCTACGACCTGGATCCCTAACTTGGTAACTTGGTACCGATGTGTTTGAAGTGCTCACGGTGCGTGATCCACGCATAGGGCTCGCATTTAGAAGTTCAAGGAAGCACACACGCCATCAAGAAACACCAACCAAGGACGAGAAGTTGATGGTACCCAATGATCGGTCAAAGACAGGAGGTTTTCTGTCTCTCACGGACTCACGGGCAACTTGGGTCCGTGTTGACTGTTGCCGAGAATGAAATCACCGTCAAGCGAATTCTAGACCTCTCGGATCCGAGGCACCGGGCCATCATTTTGCGCAGGACCTTACGGATGCATTTGCATCGGTATGCCATCTCTATCTGCGACTTCTCCCTCCATCTTCATCTCTCTTCATCTGTGAAATATTCACACGGGCAGGCAAAATACTGTCATTTATCAAAAGTTCAACGGCAACGTTCCGCCATAAAATCCCTCCCACAACACGCCGTCCATTCATACGCAAGCCGGGCGCAAGTAAGATGAGGAGCCAGGATTCTGGGAGATACGGCAGAGAACTCCATATCTTCAGGGCTTTCTAGCCTATAGAACAACTCGAAGCCCTCGTTTATCATAATTAAGGTTCACGGTTACTGGTCCGGCCCGCAGGGCACATGAGTCAAGGCCCTGGGTCGGTCAACAGCCCAACCGGAGAAGACCGGACCACCACGGAGGAACAGCCTCTCTCGAACGGTTCCAACCCCGGGAAGCGGGTCCCCCGCGCCGCTCCCTTGCAGATGCTACCCCCGCGGCAGGGTTTCCACCGCCAAGATTGAATAGTTCGCTGATTTGCAGCTGCTGTTGGTTCAAGGGGTTTCGAACAAGAGCCTAGGGCTGTGCTTGCCTTTATGCCAAAGAGGACAAAGCCCGTTTTCGATGCCGTTGGATTCTTCAGCTGGTACCAACCTAACCAAAAGTTCCCTTGCATATGCAGGAACCCCGACTGCCGGCCGGACGACTCGGAGGCGGTATTTTTTCCTCCGCTTACGGAGATCATGCCCTGAATTGTGCAGACATGCGCGGAAACCGCCTGGCATTGCTTACCCAGGCCGGAACCACAGCCAGGCTCACCAGCATCCCGCTTGTCTCATCGAACAATCGCCACTTTTCCCTTCGTTTAGCGGGTGTACGGGACCCGGATCCAATTACGCAGACGAATTGAGGGGAAAGCCGCGAGATTCGACAGACCACCAGGCAGCGTCGCAGACTCGATATTAGAAACCCTCACACCCTCCCACGGTTCCCGCGCGCGACGCCCCCTTTCTGATCCCCCTTCTCCTCGTGCCCTCAACTTTTTCTGCCTTCCTGCAGCGGGTTAGCGAAAGAAGCACGTTCCAGCTTCCGTCCCCTTCACACCTCTCTTCATCGCCAAGCCAGAGAGTAACAAGATGCGCTCCTCGATTCTTAATCTAGCTTCCCTGGCGCTGGCCGGCGGAAGCGTTGCCGCGGCCTCGCCCGTGGGCAGCAACTCCACGACGCCCTCGTGCAAATATCTCCCCGGCGACGAGGGATGGCCGTCCCCGTGTGAGTGGGCGAAGCTGAACGCGACCGTCAGCGGGCGTCTCGTGGCTACTGTCCCATTGGGAACGCCATGCCACGGCGCGAACTACAATGCGACTGAGTGCGCACGGCTGCAGGATGAGTGGCTTTACTCCGAGGTTCAGTAAGTATTTTCCCGTCTCTTTTCTGCTCTGCAATTGAGTCCTTTTTTTCTGCCCTCACCGCGTCTTCTGCACGTTCGGCCGAGCTTTGCTCATCTGGGAGGTGATCAACTGCAAGACGAGATGAACAGCTGCTGACCATGACTCGCGCGTGCGCACAGCATGGAGTCCTCTTCTTCCGTGATGGCACCCCTGTTCGCGAACGCGAGCTGCGATCCCTTCCTGCCGCAAAATGCTTCGTGCACTCTGGGCAACTATGTCAGCTACGCCGTCAATGCTTCCGGGCCTGCGGACATCCAGGCGGCGTTGAAGTTTGCCGATGAGAAGAATGTGCGTTTCGTCATCCGCAACACCGGCCACGACTACAATGGTCGCTCCACCGGCGCCGGTGGTCTTGCCGTCTGGACCCACTACATGAAGGGCACCGAGATCGTCGACTGGGAGGATGAGCAGTATGTCGGAAAGGCTCTCAAGGCCGGCGCCGGTATTCAGGGTTTCGAGGCCATCGCCGCGGCTAACGAGGCTGGTTTGGTTGTTGTGACCGGAGAATGTCCTACTGTTGGTCTCGCTGGAGGATACATCCAGGCTGGTGGGCACAGTGCTCTTGCAAGTAAGTGTCAAGTTTGTGACCGACACCGGTAATTCTGTTGCTAACTCCCATAGCCATCTACGGTTTGGCTGCCGACAACACCCTGTCTTTCGACGTTGTCACTCCCACTGGAGAGCTCGTCACGGCATCTCGAACTGAGAACCAGGACCTCTACTGGGCTCTAAGCGGAGGTGGTGGCGGCAACTACGGTGTCGTGATCTCTATCACTGTCAAGGCTCATCCCGATGCCCCCGTCGCCGGAGCCAAGTTTGCCGTGACTGTCGACACCAACAACACGGCACTGCTGTACTCCGTCATTGACGTCTTCCACGCCGCCCTCCCTGCTATCGTCGACCAGGGTGTCATGATCATCTACTTCTTCGGCCCCGGCTTCCTGCAGTCTCCCGCTATGACTGCCTACAACAAGACCCAGGCCGAGGTTGAGACAATTCTCAAGCCTCTCACCGATGCTCTCGCGCTCCTGGGTGTTGACCTCGAACCCACTTACACTGCTTTCGACAACTACCGCGACCACTACAACAACTACTGGGGCCCTCTTCCCTCTGGCAACATTCAAGTTGGAACCCAGCTCTTCGGTGGCCGTCTGCTTCCCCGTTCCAAGCTTCCCGAGTTCGGCCCTACTGCCCAGGCTCTCGTCGAGCTCGATGTCACCTACATTGGCGTCGGACTGAACGTCTCTCACTTTGGTGGTGACAACGCCGTCCTGCCTCAGTGGCGCGACTCCATCGTCCAGGTTTCTCTCACCCTGCCCTGGAGTTTCGAGGTCCCCTACTCCGAGATGGTCGCCGAGCAAACCCGTATGACCGAGGTTGTCCAGCCTGTCATCGAGGCCGCCACTCCCGGCGCCGGTGCGTACATCAACGAGGCCGACTTCCAGCAGAAGGACTGGCAGAACACCTTTTACGGTGTCAACTACCCCAAGCTTCTTGAGATTAAGCAGAAGTACGACCCCAAGGGACTGTTGTACAACGTTGCTGCGGTGGGCAGCGATGCTTGGTCCGTTGCCAACGACGGACGCATGTGCCGTAGCTGACTAGCCGACCCGGCGACAAACCCCCAAAATGCTCAAACGTCCTTGGAACTGTAACAAAAGGGCTGTACATACTTTACTTCTTGTATAAATATTAGTGTAATCTAATAACCTACGGGCGCCGACACTAGTGGTCATGCTGTGTCTGAGGTCTGACGTTTTAGCGCCAACCTATGACCTAGGTTCAATAATATCACTGAGGCGATCACATCGCAATCTTGCAGATTTACTTTTGCCCTTTTGCTCCTTCCGCCGTTTTGCTCAATGACGTTTTCATCGTGTACGGGCTGTCGTCCTCGCTACCTTTGTGTTTGAATTTCAATTTCGGCGTTCATAAGTTGACTGTTGTGTTTTTGGAGTTTGCATGTCTGGCATCTATCAAGGCGTTCTCGATAGGCGAAGCGTCTATCCGCACCAACCCTATCTCCCGGTTTTTTTATCCAGCGTAAGCATAGCTGCGAGCTTAGGCATCATAGTCGCAGCTCTGGAAACCTTAGAAAGTTCATGCTTAACCATTATTGTAGTTGCTGTAGTGGACGTGGTTGCTGCTGCGGATATTACAGTAGATGTGGTGTGGTCGGGATTTCTTGCTTGGGCATGTTGTCTTCGTGAACCTAGAATTGCGTTGTGACCACTGTCGTCTTCTGTTGTATGCATACTTCCTAATCTTGACTGCAACTGTGCTGTTGCGGATCTCAAAGACTCATGTTCGAAGGGGGCGCAAGTAGCAACGAAACGTTTTTATAATCCTAAAAAGAAGCCCTCATTAAGACCAAGCATTGACAAACTGCATCGTACCAACTTCAGCCGTGAGTACCGTGAGTGCCGTGAGTAAATGGGGAAAAAATCGTGAAGAACTCCTGTGTGTGACCCGTGATAACTGCAACAAGAAACCAAACAGCATCATCATAAGAGGTGGCCAAAATTCGTATCAAATCAAAGCCCACTAACTCCATAACCATGTATGCGTGAAAACCGTCCCTCAAACCCGGCCGCGGTTTTCATCTCCTCTCTGCGAGTTATTCGTGAGCTGCCGGGCCAGTCCGTTGTCAACCTCGACATGGTCGATATGAATATGCTTCCTCGGGACCCAGAGAACCTGCAAGACTCCAATCAAAGCAATACCAGAGCAACTCCACCAGGCCGCTGCAGAGCCTGCGAAACTGTAAATAACACCGACAAGAGGCGGAGACACCGTGCGGGCGAGGCAAGCGCCTGACATGGCCAAGCCGTTGACTTTGCCGAGCGCCTGCGGCGAGGGCGTCGCGTCCTTGAGCAGGATCAGCGTGACCGGGCCGACGATGATACCGTAGAAACTCTGCAACACCAGAGAAAAGTAGATTCCGGCCTGGGTGACGACATCGGGGAACGCCGACAAGAACGGCATCAGGATGTACGCCGTCGGGTAGAGTGCAACCATCCAGATGAAGGAGCCCCAAACGCCGACCTTCTCGACGAAAATCGGGAAAATAACACCCTGAATGAGGAGTCCCAGGAAACCATTGACTGCCAAGTATGTTCCAACATCGTGAACGTCATAACCAAGGCCGCCCCTCAGATCAAGCTGGCCGTGAGGCGCCGCGGGTTCATCGAGGATATAGGTGGGGAGAAGCGAGCCAGCCGCCATTTGGTGATACGAGAAAATGACCAGTGTAATCGTAAGCATGATAACGGTGAAGTTGAAAGTCTTGACTTTGGGCTTGTTGTTTGGCGGCTGCTGAGCGCGGCCATTCTGGCGCAGCAAATCGCTCCTCAATTCGTCAGAAACAACCTTGATCGAGTGCACCGTTCCAAAAGATGAACGTCTGAGATCAAAGTCATGCTCAATCGGGAGAGGCAAACTCGACTCCACGAAACGCGGCCTCGAGTGGCTGGTGGAAATCGACCGGCGGTGGTTAAGGCTCCGTCGCGGGGCCCTTCGGAGCGGGGTTCTCTCGTCGATAAAGTCGTCATCGGCCACGGCTTCGGTGAAGTCCTCCTCCGAGTCATGTTTCGGCGGAAGAGTCTCCTCCAAAAAGAAGATTCCCTGGATGACGGCGGCTATGATAACAATGACGGAGACAAGATTCGGCAGCAAATAGGGATACTGTCCAAACAGTCCGTCCTCGGGGAAGATTTTGTAAAACTTGGCCGGTTGGGCGAGGAAGCCACCCATGGCAGAGCCAATGATGCCGCCAAGAGTCCAGACGAACGGCTGCACGGCATACGCCCTGGCTAATCAAAATTGTTAGCAAGGTTACACAGGGGATCGCCGAGTAAGACAGAGCCACCGGACTTTGCCCCCGGATTTTGGCGGAAAACTCACGTTCGTGGTCGGGATTTTTCACCATCTCAGCCACCATCTGCCTAACAGTTAGGGAATGCCAAAATTCAATGGGAGGGGGAGCCAAACAGTTTGCATAACGCTCACGTTGCCTAGTTAAACCGTTAGTTTTCGATGATGAAAATGAGGCGTGAAAACCAAAATGATGTCATTGAAAGGGGTTTTGGGGTTCGGGGTTTGGTTGAACAGTATGGACATTGCAGTCCTTCGCAGCGTCATGTTGTGTTGCGTTTCTTGAGAGGTTGTGAGACTCACCGTTCAATGATCCTCCGATGAATCGTGCCAAGAGTGCGACCCAGTAGGTTTTTGCGAGACCGAAAATTAAACTGGAGGTGGCCACACCCACAAGCCCGAAAAGCACCACGGGCTTCCGCCCGACACGGTCGGACAACGCGCCCCAGCCCATGGAGGTGAGAGCTTCCGCGACGGCATAGGCAGAAACCAAAAGACCAGCGTAAAAAGGTGCTTCCTTGTCTTCAACGCCCAAGTCCCTCACCATGTCGAACGTGTACGCCAGGATGGAGTTGAAGGCGATGGGCTCTGAGAATCGACATATTGCTGAGTTTGCGGTGTCAGCACGTTGCAGGCCATAGAGACCAAGATGGAGGGGTGTGATTTACCAAGAACGAGCAGCTGTCGGGTCGGAAATGCATTGGGGTCCCTGTCTTTTCTTTGAGGCATGATTCGATGTCACGGTTCCAATTTTCCCGTCGTCTTCGCTTCTTCGCCTCTCTCTTCACACACTCTCAGGCTGAATGTTGGGAGATTTGAGAGAGATGAAAAAAATTCAGAGAGGAAAGGTGAGTGAGATGGAGTGGTTTCTGATAGCGAGTGCTGCACCGCTGCGGGGTCATGAAAGGTTGGGGGAGAGGCAGGTAATAACGGCATTAACGGTCCGCCAGCCGACCCACCGGGGCCATGCAGCATCCACCTCACCGCCTAGCCAGTTAGCGATCGAGCGATCTGCAGTGGCCATTGGCCACACACGTGAGTTGCCTCCCCAGGGTTCATCCTCTTGGTGGCTGTTGATGTTGGCAAGTGTGATGTCGGGAGCTGCCGTCGGGAAGGGCGAATGCTGCACCGGAAGAAGAGGCAAAGAGCTGCATTAGACTGTTGCACAGAGATAAGGTTCCCGGCCTTCTTTGTTGCTGAACAAACACCGAAACAACTTTGGCTCTGTTAGCGTCATCTGTGGCTAACCGCTAACTTGACTTGCAGCTGCATGGACTCAATTTCCGAGGTTATTCCGTAGCCCTTCAAAGCCGAAGACAGTTCTTTCAATGGCTCGTCTTCTGGTCTGTATCATGTGAAAGCCATTTTGCAATTGACATCATCGACGGATAGCTCAGGGCTAATGAGGTTGAGCAAGAAACGGACTGTGTTCTTTGACGTTGGCCCCAGACTAAGTGATGAGTTGGCGCTTAGCGCGTATCAAAACTCAAAATGGCTGTGGCTGGCTCTATCTCTTGGTTTCCGGGGCCATAACTATGGGCATGAGTTTTTTGCTCCCGCCATCAGTGAACAGAACACCATAACAGCCAGAAGAGCACCAGAAGAGTGTCTGGGCAAAACTCAAAAACTACGGAGGAAATCCCACCAGTTTTCACAAATGCCAATCTCGAATCTCCATCCGCAAAATGCATGGCTGACACTGCATCGGACCCCCCACACCGCTGCCAATCAGGAAGTTGCAAGCGCGAGCTCCCCTGTACTAAACCAGCCAGTCAAACCATCAGAACACCGAGCCCGCTGAAGTCTCGCATAAATCCCCGGACTAACTCAACCAACTAGTTTTAAAGAGGCTCGAAACGACCTTGAATCCACCACGGGCCCCCGCCGCCATGCATGCAATCCTGATCGCCGTCCGAATGCGCGCTGGTTCCCGCCGGCGATATCCCGCATGCACGCCCGGATTTTGCGCGGCGCCGGCCCCACCAGCCGGGACGTCTGGAAGGATTGCGGTTGCTTTGACTTTGAGTCGTGTTAGAAATCTGCTATCCTCCGGCTCCGGATTCAGGGGGAAATTGTCATGTCGTGAGCGCTCATAGCAGACAACTGTGTATTGTCATATTGGCTCTCGCATTGTCGTTTTTAAACGTCCCAACAGCCCCAGAGTAGACCGATTCACAACCCTTTTCAGTATAATCCGCGGTGCGTCATCATTTCCTGGACAGGCATGGAACTGAGGTTGGTCTAGTACCTGAGACATCACATTACCCGGCTTGCCTTGCCGGTTTAGATTCGGCGGACTAGATGGAATTCCTGACGATGTCTCACCAGTTGAGTCACCCAGTCTTAACCAGACATGCAACGACTCGTCAATCAAAACGTTCGTCTTAGATCTCGCTCGTTGTTTTCGAATGCTAATGACAGCGAGAGAAAACTTTCGAAAACAGGATTGTAGAGCTACGAGATGCAGTTTTTGCTTGATGAATTTGTATTATTACCGTATAGTGCTATTGCGCAACGCTAGTCCCAAGGAGAGGCATACATGTCCACTCATGCTATCTTACATAATGATGAAGATTTGTCAACCCAATAATTGTTGTTGTGTATGTGAAGCAAGCGAATCAGTATTGGAGAATCCGAAATCAGTGGAACAGAGCTGGATCTAAACTTGTCGAGATCCTTGGATGATAGAAATCTTGTGCATGGCACCTCCCCTCTTGTGGCCATGGCTGATAAGGATTCCAACTCAACTCGTGTGGTCGCGGTACCTCGTACGGGATAGCTGGTGGAAATCCCAAGACTGGCTGTAAATCGGGCGGAGATGACATCGTTTCATGACCGTAGAATCCAGCCGTATGCCCACCCGAGGCAGTGACGCACGGCGTCCATAGTTCCGGTACGGAAATAGGGTTCGAATACGAAGGCGGCGGATTGCAGTGGTGAGGAGGCCATCCAGAGCTGACTTGTTGGCTCGCGAAGTCGTCAATTGGACTTGAAGCTGGCTCCGATCCCTGGGAACTGTGGGAATCATCGTAAAAGAACTGCCCGTCGGCCGTTGAGTAGTCGTAGTGGACTCTTCCATATGGTTGTCTGGACGAAGTGGCGAGAGGAGATTCTTCGAAACGTTCGGCTACTCCAGCATGATCGTCGCTATGAAGCTCAGCGGAGCTGGTGTGTCCTGCGGCCCGTAGGCTCTCCCTCGACGCTGCATCAACCCCTGGTGGCATCATGACAGCAGTACTTGTAGCGGCTACTTCATCGTGGCGCGGTGGCGAATTCCAATATTGACCCGTGAATTCCTTAGAGTCGTCGTTGGCTCTGTGATGGAGTTTGTGGTGTTGCACCATTGCCACTTTTCGGACGAAGCTTCGGAAGAGTTAGATTTGCAAAATCAATCTGGCGGCCCGTTGAGCTTCAACTTACTGTTTCCTGCATGTAGCAACGGCGCATATGTAAGGGCGTTTTCCTACATGTAATCGACGATGTCGAGAAAAGCTGGAAGACTTGAAAGAAGTTAATACAATTATGCATATAACATGACCGTTTGGGGCATTCTCCGCCAGGCTGTACGACGCGCAATCAAACTTACATCTGCGAACCGCTTGTCACAGCCGGGATACTGGCACTCATAGGGCTTTTCTCCAGTGTGAATCCGTAAGTGAACCGTCAGAGCACTTCTCTGGATGAAACTTGACTCGCAGCCTGGCGCTGGGCACGGGAACGGCCGGTCGTTTGTGTGAATTCGGTAGTGTCGTTGCAAGTCGGATTTGCGCTTGAAGCCCTAACAAAAGAATATCATCAGCAAATGGCAGAGATGGCACAGGCGTGTTGCTTGTCCACGCAGTCGAGTAGGACGGTACCTTATTGCACGTCTTCCAATCGCAGTTGAAGCGGTGAGATTGTGGTCTGTTGTCAACGAGCTCCATGATTTCCATATCGTTGATTCAACTTTTGATAGTCAGTGCCAGAAACTCCTCCTCACATACGATTAGAGTTGAACGTACTTCTCAGAAAACCCGTTATCGCTTCGTCTAATAACGAACTTGTGAGTAAACCGTGTGGTAGGCTGACGGGCTAGTTCATTATCGAGGCGTGAAGTAGTCGGCAGAATGCTGAAACAGGCCCGATAGATGTCTCAGGAGGCATCCAGATAGGGTGGCTGGAAGTACGGATTTGGTTGAAAAGAAGAAAAGGCGGTAACGAATAGGGTCGATTCCCACCGAAAGGAGACAGATCGTCTAAAGCACTGACGAAGAGGGTTCGGCCTAGTAGCTGAACCACGTCTTACAATACAGTTGAGTGATCAAGAATGTGCCGTGGAGGCTGCTTTTATCATGGAATTCTTAGTGTCGGCGATGACTTGATTGGACCTGCAGATCTGCATTCAACAACGCATGCGGGATGGACATGAGTCCAGCATCCATGCTACATCCTGAAGCATACATCTTGGTTGCCAAGAGGAAATATGATAGAGCTTTGACCATGCGAGGCAAAACACGGCACGGAATTCTCAAATTCGGTCAACGTAGCGACAGCATGCCTAGTAGCCTAGTTGATCGAAAGAGGGCATTCTCCACAGGAAGTAACCCTGCCCTAGCATCCAGCTGTCACTCGGGGATCATACGCCTTCCCAGGGTGATTTGCTTCAAGGGCTTGGCTGTTGGTTCTTACTTTGTATCGTGCATGCATTCAAACATCGCGGATGCGACTCTGGCATGTTCCCCGTATTACTCATGGGTGCTTCTGATTGGAGCGGTAGATATCATGGCCCCAAGTTTCATATTAGGGCTTACTTCACGGGTACATGTTGAGTCTCTATGGATCGCCCCTACGAGCTAGTGGATGGACTATTTGTAACTCGACATTCAGCCCCTGGCGTGATTTCCGGCGGGTTGGTATCTCGCTGTAGAAATCAGCCCTCTTTAGCCCTCCGCTCGCATCCTGAATGCCAGCTAGCGCTATGTGATAGCCGCCATGGAATGAAGCCAAGGATTTCCGGGCCTTGATTGGCAGCAATGGGAAACCTTAGGCGCAGATTCCGAAGTCAAGCCGTTAGCAAAGTGAGGCGGCTCATTCGGATGCCTTAAATGGGGTGATGTCTTTCAACCCCGGCGAATCCACCCCTTGTAAGTTACCATTCCCCTTGCAGATGGGGTCTCTGGCCGCGACGGAGAAGTCTGTAGAGACTTTGGACTAGAAACAGCCACATTCCGTATCTCATCCTGAGTCAACAGTCTAAACATTTCGTCCAGGTCTGACTAACGGTAAGTGGGAATTCGGTGAAGCAGTCGTGTTGCTGAGGTTGGGGCCTGTGCTCAGACCTTGCTGTCGTGGTTAATCACGGGATACGACACGGCACACAACGAGGTTGATGGTTCGGGGAGATTCCGCGTCCCTAGCTGAATCTCATGTAGGGTTCTCGATGCCACGTGAGATTTTCGGCTTTCAACTTCCCCATCTGGAGAAGCTTGCGAATAGAATCTTGATCTCCGGTACCTGAAGCTGCTGCTGCGAATGAGAGGACGATCCAGAAGACGGGAGGCCAACTGTGAAGTGGCGGAGCACTCAAGGAAGATATGTCACATCTCAAGTTGACTGATGTAGGCAGCTGTTGGGCGCTGAAAACCTAATGACTGGGGCGGCATTAAGTTGAAGTATACCCTGCCAAGCAAGCCGGCGAGTGGGACTTGAGGGGAAGGGCACCATCCATCGACGATCCCCCACTAACACCAAAGTAGAGCAAGTTCCAGGCCCAAAGAGATTCCGATGAAGACCCGTATGAACCTCGTTCCATGCCAATCAAACAATCTTCGATCTTCATGGGGGCAAATTATGTTTCATCCGCTAACAAGGCACACTCTGCTTTCAGACTGATTTTACATGCACTTTTTCAATGCGACGACGATCTGCTACGCTGTCAACCATTACGTAGACAACCCTGCCGCGCTGTCAACCAAGAGGGAGACGATAACTCCAGCTGAAAAGAAGAAACATAGGTCTTAGATCCCATGTCTCAATAACAGAAAACGTTCATGAATTTTGCCCTATTTAAAGCAGGGAGCAAAAAAACGTTCGCTTCCAATAAGATGTCGCCTATTGATGCATGTTTTAGCAGAAAGGTCGGCTTTGTCGGCTAATTCGTATTAATGTGATGAGGGCATCATTTGGCACGCAGGGGTATGAGACAGTGACAGGGGCGGGCCAACAAATCACAGCGTAGGACGTAGATCATCAAGCGATCAGACAGACTGACCGCGAACAGGGTACGTGTGACTAGTCAGAAAGCAGGCAAGTTCCTGACCTTGCTTCAACTTGCTTTTTGGAGTTTTGATGTTTTCCTTCAACATCCGAACCCTTCCCGGCCCCCTCTCGGGCAGAACGCACACGATGACGAAGCCCAACAAGCCCTCAGTCCTGCCGTCTGCCGCCTGCCGCTTTTCAAATCCAAGATGCTATCATATTCCGTGTTGGGGTTTCGGCGTTCATCTTGGCAATCTTCGCAAGAACCCAGCAAGCGGTGAGGGGACGTCGGCGACCTCAAAAGGAGGCCCGAGCGGCTCATGCCTTGCGATACCCACTGAGAAGAATGGTAGATGGGCCATGGCCCATCGCCACGCAATTCTGCCCGTGGGCCGAGCAAGGTAGCTCTCTTAGAATGCTGCCTGCCATGACAGAGACTGTTGACGTGCTTTTCTTGCAAGGTTAAGATGCGTCGTGGCGGCTTGAGTGAAGTACGGAGGTCTGGATCTCGTGCTTACGTTGGGTGTGGGGAGGACTCCGAAAGAGATGAGGTCTCGCGTAGGTGATAAAGACGGGTAAAATTTATCCATCCCTTGCTCAGTTTCGCTTGAAGCGGCAACACGGCAAGTTAGTCTGCGGCGTCGTCAGGGTCCGGGGGGAAACTTGCCTATCATAGCTTGATCTTCCCGAGGGTGTCGGAAGAAAAGCTGTATCACTATTTCATGTCTTTAGAAAAAGCTCGCTCAAGGTCATGTGACGTTTACAACCTGCGAAACCCGCGTACACTACTACACACATGACCATCTAGTAGAGAACCGAGCAACCCCACAGACCGTAAATCCCTGCCTAACCGCGAACCACGTCATAGGCCCTTCTGGTTGTTTGGGACCTAATTCATGAAGAAACATGGCATTGATGGTAAGCTTGTTGATCTTGCCTTAGTTGTAGGCTGCTTCGAGCCTTGCGGCTTAGCTTTCACGCGTGGCTGCATGTGGTCGAGGCACCTTAGGTTGAAATAGGCTGGTCGGCATCGTGCCGACTCCGATTCTTCCAGGATGATAGTGGCTTCAAGTGCTATGATTGAAAAATGGGTATGAAGCATTTTAACTTGAACGTGAAAGTTACAATATTGAACTCCAGAAACATACAAAGGAAAAGTGCTGGAAGCAAGAGCTATACACAATACCCCGGCAGCGCACATCAAAACGCGGGACTCGGCTCATTATGTCTGACAGAATCAAACCTGCGAAACCTCAACTTCCGCCTTGCCAAGCTTCGATGAACCATTATCAGATTCATCAACATCGTGTCCAATCTTCCACTCGTCGACCAATCCTCGAAAGTCGACCGGCAAGTAAGGGGAGGTAAGCTCCTGGAAGCCGCTAGACTTGCGATGTGTTTCCAAACCAAGATCCTTCATCAGCATGTTGACATAAGGCAGACCCTCAAAGACGAAATCGGGGAGGCTGTTGCCATAGCCACATGCTCCAAAGCGCCACTTGCCCCACTGAGTGTGAAGCATGATCTCATCCGTAATCTCTTGCTCCGTAGTTGGCTCACGGTCCAGCTTGCCGCTCAGGTATGCCGCAATCCAGTGTCCCTGGATCGTCGCGCAAACAGAGGTGCTTACTGTGGAGATCATGCCGGCGAAGGCGAGGTTGCGCTTGGACATCATCGTGGACGGAACCATGAAGCGGTAGTAGCGCAAGGGGTTGGCCTCCTTGGGCTGAAAGCTGAGCTTTGGCTGTGTGGCGAGTCGGGGATACAAGGACAGGACCTTGGCATCGGCATCCTGATCAAGCTCCCGCTTCTCGCTGGGGGTGACAGCGAGGCCGAACTTCTCCTCTCCGAGCCCGGCGAACTTGATGGTTGACTCCTTCTTCCAGCCCGTGGAGCAGATGATGGCTTCGGCATCCAGTTGTTCTCCAGATGCGAGGATAACGCGATGAGGCTCCAAACGGTCAATGTTGTCAATGTGAACCCGAATCTTGCCTTCTTTGACGAGATCGAAAAGACTGCTGTCATAGTTGAGAATACTGAGACCACTGCCGATCCAGAAAGCAGAGTGCCATGGCTTGAGCTTTGCCAGCTCGGGGTGAGAGTCGTAGGCATTTGCTGAGAGAACATCGCCGCTCAAGACCTTCCAGAAGGAGTCCACGATGAATCGTCCGACAGCAGTTCCGTGGAGGAAGTTTCTAACGCCGCCGTAGCCATCCTCAAAACCCCAAGGGCAGGGGCTGAACCAAGACATACATCGAACGTTGAGAAGCTGGTCCAAACGCTTCTTGAGCGGTGTGACGAAAGGAGGCGCGATCCAAACGGGGCCATGACCGTTGGGACGAACAATCAAGTCTACCGTTGTGCCATCCTGAACCAAGGCGTAAGCGACGTCGAACGCGGACTTGGCTCCGCCAACGACTACGGCGTTCTTGATGTCCTTCAGCTCTGGTGCCTTCTTGCAAAAGTCCTTGGCGTGAAAGAGAGGTCCCCCAAAACTCTCGGAGTTCTCGTATGAAGGGATATTAGGTGTTGAGGTCAAGCCAGTGGCCAGGATCAACTTCTCAGTCTCGATCGTGCGGGCCCCGCCAGCAGTGGTCACGGACAACCGCCAGCCATCGTCTCCGAGGCGCTCAACCAAGTCCACGGAGGTATTGAATTGGATTCGATCGAAGAAGCCAAAGTGTTTCGCGAAGTCGGTAAGATAGCGATGGAGGATTGCGCCTGGGATATGGTTGTTCGGCTTCACACCGTAGACTTCTTCGGACATGGGAAAGTCGGGATATTCGTAGGTGCCGATCATGTTGTTGGACTTCAAACCCGGGTACAGTCTGTTCTTTGACCATGTTCCACCGCAAGACTCGGCTGTTTCGAGGACGGCGAGGTTCGCAGTAGGGTTGAGTTGGCTGTAGGCCTTTGCGGCTGCCAGCCCGAACCAGCCTACCAGTGCATGTTAGTCATTGTCCAATTACTTTCTGATTACAAGTTTGAATGACTTACCGGCGCCAACAACAATGGCGTCATAAGACTCCGTTTTGGTCGTCATAGTTGTAGGTTGACAAAGATTGTAGTTGGCTTATACCAAGGAAACGAAGTTGCTGCCAAAATGCTGATGTCTTCAGTCCTGGTGGTTGTGACAAGTAAGGAGAGTCATCTGAAAGCAGACTGGTGTGTGCGCGATGACGACTTGTTATTTCAAATCGTTGTTCCAACGTCCTCCAAAGGATGGCTGCACGGCAATATTGGATTCGGCAATGGAGCCAACACGGGGTTACACGCAAGTCAGACACCCTGTACTGCAATTTCCATAGAGCAGGCTCACAGTGACATTGACAGTGGCATCTTCCCACCCGGCACAGGAACGGTTGTTCCGAAAGCTGATCTATTCTTAAAACACCTTCCGGTTGGCTTATCGTAATGCCATCAACTCATTACAGGGATGCATCCGCGTTGAAGAGGGCAGGGGACTTCGTGGGGTAGACCAACGATGAGCTGAGTTTCGCTGCAAGTGTTCATCCTAAGAAACACATCGTACGGTAGATGACCATCCATTCGTGATGCTGAAGTCCCCTAATTGCATAGTATGGTGACTATGGGCTTGGGTGTGGTCGTGTGGGGAACGGACCTTATCACGGAACTTCCGATCGGAACGGAACGGACCCCGGTCCTATGCGTCTCGCAGCCACTCCGGATGTAGCTGCGACGACTACCCATGGGAATTCAATGGGAGCTATGCCAAACACAAAAAGTTTGCCCATGTATGCTCCTCGGAACATCCTTAATTCAGGTTGTAAAGGAGTGTTTGACACGTAGATAAGATAATTTGCATTTGCTTGATAGCTACTAGATAAGAGCAACAGTTTGACAATTGTAATCAAGGTTCTACCACCAAGTTGTCAACAAAGAAATCGATTAGATTCAAACATGTACGCAGACATCAGCAAACCTCCGGCACCGCTACCGCAAGCGCGGCCACAGCAGCTTCGTGAAGGCATCACCCTGCTGCCACCACTCTCACGGCGAGGCCATGGACCCGGCCTCATAATTCTGCAGCAAGACTCCTCCAAGCACCTGGACATCATCGATGGCGT
The DNA here is from genome assembly GCA_028654355.1 of Colletotrichum sp. SAR 10_99. Taxonomy (NCBI): domain Eukaryota; kingdom Fungi; phylum Ascomycota; class Sordariomycetes; order Glomerellales; family Glomerellaceae; genus Colletotrichum; species Colletotrichum sp. SAR 10_99. Next base: position 65,183 of record JAQIUT010000010.1, read on the forward strand.
TCCATCGGCACTTGTAAAATGGGCCGAGGAAGGTTATGTGGTGGTCGGTATTCAAGCGCAGGCAATCTCTCATGGCGGCGATGTTCCAGAAGTCATGAGATACGCTCTTGAGGCGATGCAGAGTTGCGACAAGTTGGAATCGCAGAGTCGTTTTGGAATCATTGGTGAGCTCCAACAATGGCCACCGCATCAGATGAAAGACTAAGTCGATTGGCTAATAGCATACGATTCAACGCTGTGGAATGCGGTTGCGGATGTCTTGGGCAACTTTCCCAGCATCGTCGGCGGTATCGTGTACGCCAATTCATCAGATGAAGAAGACCTGAGAAAGGCTGAAATTCCTGTGCAGCGTCATGTGGCAGGGCAGCCTACATCTGTAACAGGCAAGGCGGCTGGTGTCACAACATACAGATATGCGAAAGCGAAGTCCTTTCGCTTTGCAACACCATTCCAAGATGACTTTGACTATTGGGCAGAGTCGCTGTCGCATACAAGGAACTTGACGTTTCTCAAGCCACTCATGAACGGCCCATATTTCGACCTCGAAAGTATCTGGGACGAACACACATACTACGAATTTGCGGATCGCTCGGTTGAGCATACGATGAGTACCATGGTTGATCAACCTTATGTGAATCATGTGCCTACTGTAAGTAAATACGCCGCGCACGCTATGCAGGGACCCAAACAGTTGACCAAGGCACGCAGTTGACTGGCGGGATTGGACGCGCGCCCTTGACTCAGTTCTACCGGAACAACTTCATCTTCAGCAACTCGGATGACACGGAACTGGAACCCATTAGCCGAACAATTGGCATCGACCGCATTGTTGACGAATTCATCTACAAGTTCACGCATAACAAAATCGTGGATTGGCTGTGAGTGATCATATGTGACTGGGGTTTACCTAACGCGATGTGGGCGCTAAACAAAGCTTGTGTCTAGCGTCCCCGGAATTCCACCCACATTCAAGTATGTGGAGGTCCCATTCACAGCCGTGGTAAATATCCGCGGGGACCGGCTCTATCATGAACATATTTCATGGGATCAAGGAACTGTTCTCGTGCAGATGGACCTGATGCCTGAATACCTTCCCTTTCCTCATGCTGTCGAGGGCCAACCGCCTGGCACGGCCTTGGAGTACAGAGTGCCTGTGACGGGAGCTGAAACCGCCGCGAAGATGAGGGACCGGAATTCGGTAGCTTCAAATAGCATGTTCAGCTACCAGGTACGCAAAAGATAGAGGGAGGCGTCGGGTAGTGCACCATTAGCTGAGGAGGTACCCGGCCGACAATTGATTTAGCCCTTTCGGACAAGGGTCAAGCATGTTTCCCCCGCATTCTCAGCATGATAAGGCCCTCTATCAGGATAAGGAGAAACCTTCGTAGAAACCGCCTTGACCCTTATCTGCACCCCGGAAAGGGGTTCCCGGCAGCCGGTGCGGGTCTGGGGAATGGTCGCCGTCCAATGTTCGCCTTCGAAAAGATAACGCCCCATACCCAGCTACGTGTTTCTCGTCATTTTGCATGCGTGGTCATCTGCCCTGTCTATGTGATCTTTCCAACGTCGATTTGTGCGACCTGCATACCGATGCAGCTGTGACTTCATACATTGCCAATCTTTCTTGTCCAACGTAGACCTTGAAGCAGCGCGCTCTTCCTATTGACGATACCGCCCGGACCCCGATAAGACCAGAACGAGGACACAATAAATGTCGCAGATAAGGGAGGCACGCGTGGCAAAGCGGCCAGGCAACTCGAACGGAGAGCCGGGCAAGCGACGAGCACCCTATGCTTTGCGGGCCTGCGATGCCTGTCGCCGGCGCAAGGGCAAATGCGATGGTCGTCAACCATGCAAATATTGCGCTGGTCGCGATCAGGCGTGCAGTTACGATAGCTTCCTTGGAACAGAGGAGTGGCCCCAAGCAATCGTCGAAACGATCCAACGCCAGGAGAAGCGTAACAGCTCCTCTCCTTCTTCATCATGGTTTGTCACAACTACCGTATTCTCCATGGCTTCCGCTGACTGTAGCGGCACGTCTAGTAACAACCAAGACGCAATTATGGAGATCCTCTCCAGTCTTCAAGGCCAGCTGAACAGCCTAGCGTCTCGAGTTCAAACGTCGAGCCAGAGCCCACCCGAACCCACCTTTGAGGCGACCGATTGCAACAATGAAGACTTCTTGTCAACTCTTATGAACGACGCGACCGCTATTGGGGACTATGTGGGCGCAATCGAGCAGAATTGGCAAAATCCGCCCCGGCCGATATACGGATTGCCTAGCCCAGATAATAGCCTCAATGCATCATCGCAATCGCAATCGCAAGCCGAACCACCGAGGGGCAGCTTTTCTGCCGCGCAATCACGGCACCCACCACAGCTAAACGTTACCTCAGATATCGAGTTCAATGAAGTAGTCTTTACCCAAGACAAAGCTTCTGCCGGCCAGACCCAAACACCAGCCTGCGATGCGTCAGCTCTTCTCAAGTTTCGAGGGCTGATGAGCCTGAAAGATGCCAGGAGACTATTGGGCATATATCAGGAAGTAATCGGCGATCTTCACCCAATTGTCGACATTGATGAAGTCCAGACGCGAGCTCGCAATTGCTATACCGATGGAGACTCGACGACGTGGGAGTTCTTCACCGAGCCCGTCGAGGTCGCTTCCGAAGACGACCTGTTGATTCTGAATCTGGCTTTGTTGATAGGACTCCATGCCGATGCGACACCGTCAAAACACGAAAGTGAATCTGTTATCCGAGAGAGTATTCAGCCCGCTATCAGCAGCAAACTTGCCGCCCCGAGGTCTACTATGAATGGGGTTATAATAGTCTTGCTCAAGGTAATTAGACGATTGCAATTTCCCATATGGCATAGTTTCTCACAATTGGGCCAGGGCGCTTATGATTTCTTCAACGATACGCCGCAATCTGCATGGCGCATGTGTGGAACTGCAGGGCGCATGTTGATGGAACTTGGGTTCCACAACGGCGTCATGTCGGAAGACATGCTCGATTCACGGGCTCAACGTACAGAAGTATGGGCTCTCATGTCGAGCATCGTCATTCTCGACCGCCAATGGAGTGCTGCCGCAGGTCTCCCGAGAAATTTTCAGGAGAGCGCTTTCGGGCCCATCAACACTTCTTCTGTAAGGCCAACTGTGACAACATTTCGGAGTTGAAACGCAACCTTGCTGACATTTTCCCGATAGATTAAACTTCCATATCTCGAAGCCATGCTCACATTCATCAAGCTCAGCGACAAGTTCAGCGATCCAATTTCCCAAGCGACAAAGTCACAACGATACGACGACGAGGAAGCTTTCGAGGTCATGAACTTCCGAATCGAACAATGGCGGAAGAGGGCGGTTGCGGACCCCTCTATAATTCAACTCTGGCACAGCAACCCCCTAAGCCAACCTCCGACATGGAAGATCCTCTTGAATCTCCGGGCCGAGTCTGTTCGAAGTCTCCTATTCAAACCACATTTCTTCTCAAAAGCCGACGTACAAACCAGCAAGCAGTACCTCCGACCCGCCATTGAAGTGTTATTCGACGTTTGCAACGTTCTTTACAATCTGAACACGACAACAGACATTTACCGCAAACAACAACCGTTCTATCAGCCTCTTCTCGCATCCGCATCCGGGCTGGGCTTCGTGCTTACATCATTCCTTGAACACAACAGGTCAGCTGTGTTGGCTACTCTCTCTACGGAGGTTGCTGGAGCTATGGGCCGAAGCTACGAGATGGCTGTCGCCCTGGCGACTGGTTATGCAAAGATCTCAAGAGCATCCCAGGGGTTAGCTGAGAAGTTATCTGAAGTTCGAGAAAGTCTAACCGGCTTGGGGATGCTTGAGAGACCAAGAAATTGCCGAACAGGTTCGCAGGTGGCTCAGTTCAGCACGGATCATCCATCACGTCTTGGTGCCGATGTGGCTGTGGAGTCTGAAGTTGCAGGCACGTTGGCTGGGATTTCAAGTGTTAATAATACGGAATCCGGGTGGGATGGGTTGTTGGGGATTGATTGGACAACCGGCGGTGAGGCGAGCACAGTACTGTCAGAGAGTATATTTTAGTTCCAGTGACAAATGGTCATGATTGATACCCACTCATTTTCCAGATCCTCCGCTAGTCCCTTTTGCTTTGACAAGTGCTTGACTGCAAAAGATAGTACAAGGAACAAATGAGAAGTGCACACCTGAGTTGCACGGCCGCATAAAGACTCTTGAGTGTAGAACAATAATCCAAGGTTGTAGTACGGACTGCCCTACATTCAATGCATCCTTGATGATTGATTATAAACGCCTGGTCTATTTTTAGGTTCACTTATATACAATTATGCAATCAGTTGTTGCATCTCGACAAGACTATGAAGGTCTAGTTGGTCTTGAAGTATCTGTCAAACCAAGTAATCGCCTGGTAAAAGGCCTGCTCCTTTGCAAACCGCTGCTTCTCATCCTTCACGTCACCACGAACAGAGAAACCATGGGAGACTCCAGAGAACAAATTAATTTGGTAGTCCTTTCCTGTCTTCGCCAGTATCGCTTCACTTTCGTGGCGCTTCTCTGCGGGGAATATGTCGTCGAACTCAGCCGCAGCAATGGACAACGGCCCAGTAATGGCAGCCAGCTCATCTGAGTCCACAAATGAGGGGTGAGCAATGAAACCACACTGAATGCCGCTTTGGTAATGGCGCACAGCGTACTGAAGTCTCTTTTAGCAACCCGTGACTGACAACGGCAGTGCTGTAAGACTAGGAACTCACTTTTGCGCCGAAGCAGTACCCTGCTGCCCCAATCTTTTCAATGCCCATGCCTTTCAGATACTTGATTGCGGCCTGGACTATCGGGTCAATGGTCTCCGTCGTATGCGGATTCTGGCCGTCGGATCCTTCTTGCAGCCACTTCATGATGTCGAAGTCCGCAGGCATGTTTAACGGACAGGGATCACGGTTGAAAGTGTCGAGAACAAGACAGACGTAGCCATGGCGTGCAAACTCATCAGCCATGAGCTTGCTGTTCTGCCATATGCCGATAATGTCCGGCAGATACAGTAATGCTCGCGCGGCCGTCTGCTGAGATGTTGGTATCGCCAGATACGCTTCGATGTTGCTGTCAATTTGGATCAGGCTACCCTCAGGGGTACCTCTGCGATATGTTAGATTCGATTTTAAGCTACAAAATATGGCCTCATGTGTGAGTGCGTACTCGTGTAGTTTGCCGGCTGTGCAGCATGCAGCGGGCGCGTGGGATGCCATGATTGGTGACGATAACAGAGCCTTTCAGCAACTTCAATGCTGGAATGCGTCCATGATCAAATCAGAAACATTCCACGCGACTGACTATCTTATCTTGTTTACTCTCTTGGTGTTGCGGACCTGTCTCGGCCATCGTCGCATTGTGATGCGGGTCAGATCTGACAGCTTCGGAGCTTCCGTAGCCACCCCGGCAGCGGGGCCGGGACCCACTTTCCGAAGGTCGGAACTAGTTCCTGAACCATAACCCCAAAAACCACGATAAGAAACAGAGCGCATTTGTGACGTTGAAAGGCATTTTGCTATGTCTCTCGTTTTCTTTTACCAGGAACACTCATCCAATACAGTATTCTACCACATCCAACCAGCATATCTCACGCCCCCGACAACCCCCAAGATGCCTCCTTCTGACCCCCTTGACGATGTGCGGCCGATGTTTGAGCTGCGCGGTCGCAATTACATCGTGACTGGTGGAGCGCAGGGTATTGGATTTGCCTGCACTCGCGCCATCTGTGAGATGGGCGGTAATGTCGCGGTGCTTGATATCCAGGAGAAGCCAGTTGAAGAGTTTGGCACTTTGTCCGCAAAGTTCTCTACGAAGGCTATCTACATCCAGACCGACGTCACATCTCAGGAGAGTATCAAGGCTGCCTTTGATAAGGCGTTGAGTGAGTTTGGCACCATCAACGGATGCGTGCCGGCTGCTGGTATCGCCATTGATAAGCCGTTCCTTGAGCAAACTTGGGATGAGTTTAATCGCATTCAAGAAATCAACGTTAGTCATTGCTTCCGTGTGGAAATCATCATCGCTAATATTTCCAACAGGTTCGTGGAACTTTCTTCGTAGCTCAGCTCGTGGCAGCGCAAATGGTGAAGCAAGGTACTGGAGGTAGTATGGTCCTCTTGGCCTCTCAGTCTGCGCACATAGGTTTGCCTGGCTACCGTATGGCGGCATATAACGCCTCAAAAGGAGCGGTGTTCATGCTGTCTAAGGCGTTGGCTGTTGAGTTGGCACCCCACCAGATTCGCGTCAACACCATCTCCCCCGGGTTTGTCGACTCGGAAATGACGCGCAAGGTACGAGAGCTGAAAAGCAAGCGAGAAGGAGAGCAGATGTGGCTGGCGCCTCCGAACCAGCGTCTGAGCACGCAAAATGACTTGACGGGCGCTGTGATCTATCTTCTCAGTGACGCCGCGAGACACACCACAGCAACTGATATTGCTATCACTGGTGGCTTGCACGCGGGAACCATAGACGGACTGATCAGCTACGAGACCAAGCAGTAATCAAATGCATTTTCAACCCGGATTTGAGCATAGGTTATAAAAGTTAAATACATCAATTGTCCCTCCACATGACGATGTTGGATTCTGACCAATGCCGCCACGTTTCAATCCCTTTGTTCGAGGATGGTGATCATCCTTCAAGCTTGTTCCTTTGCTTTTGCTGCCGCAGCCCCTTCAGGGTCGTGAGCTACGACCTCAATCTCGACCTGCATGCCATCCGACCCCAATCTCGTAACCCCCACACAAGTCCAAAGCGCCTTATGGTTCGGCATCCATTTTTTGAAGTTCCTGACCATTGCCGCCTGTGCCTCATCGGTGAGGTGAATGTGGTATGACCTCACGATGAAGACTTGCTCCCAGCCCTTCCCGCCAGCATCCCTCAAGACAAAGTCGACGTTTTCGAATGCTTGGTCAATGTGCTCGTCGATATCCCTAGAATGTTTGCCAGTGTCTCTGTCGTGGCCACCTTTTGAAGTGAGTTAAAAGATGTCTCGCGGTTTCGTGGCAAACGAGGTTGGATTTAAGAGATGCAGAACGAAGCAAAAGTGAGCGAAGTACCTTGACCAGAAATGAAGATTTGATTTTCCATACGCACAGCTTGATTGTACGCATGTGACTTGAGGTTGTCTGACCCGAAGCCTTGGTACGTGTAGTAGGTCAAGTGAGACATCTTGATTGACCGTGGCAGTTGATGATGTGCGACTGTACTTGTTTGCCTAGAATAATTTGCGAATATTTCATCAAGCGGACATTTGCTTATATTCTGGCTAGTCACTACTCGTAGTGTCTGACTGACGTAGCACTCCGGTAGTGGCCACGGCGGAATTTGTATTCCTCAGCATTCATGTTGCAGAGGTACCACTCAAAACAGTCCAGATTATTCGTCATCGTCTAAAAGCGAAGTGTCTTGAGTTGACACACTTAGATGGCCCGATGGTTGACGATTTGTTTCCTGCCCTGCTCAGATTTGGCAAGTCTTAGAATGGAAACTTGCCAAATCAGGTTATGCGGAGACATTGGCGGCTTGTAGGCTTACCATTGGATCTTTCTATTGGGGCGATCCCGACCCTCCGACGCTTTCAATGCATACACCAGAGACCTTGGATATGCACGTGCGGAAAACATATCGCGAACCTCCGCATGAACATTCGACTGTTATCAGATTTCAATCGTGAATTTGTGCTTGGAGCGCCGATACCGGGAGAGATGCCGGTCGGTGCCGGAAATACAGGGACCTGCCGTTGATAAGGCAGTCAGAGGAATATGTATTCCGCTTCGTCAATTGTCGCAATATTCTTGTAAGGGTACTCTCCAAACTATGGGATCTCAGGCAAAGGCCATTCAATTATCGTTTAGACTCCTGGCACTCAGATTCTTAGGCAGCTCGAACATCAGAAACTAACATTGTTGCCTTTAGCTGATGGACAAGCAAGACCGCAACGATGACGATAGAATCTCATGGAGAGAAGCTTCAAATGTCAGAGAAAGTGTCATCCAGTGGCATTTCGATAGCGTTTCGGCCTGAGCTGTTGGATGCCAGCCCTTTATCACAGTCTCCGTACACTTTGCGTGGCATCAGTATACCCTCAGTGCAGACAGCAATCGTTACGCCAAAGTTGGGCCCGAGCCTCAACCAAGAGGTCCAATCAATCCCCGTGCGACCCCCGGGGCCTGGCGAAGTTGTTGTCAAAATAGCTTGGACAGGTATTTGCGGCAGCGTAAGCGGTCTTCTTGGGATCCAAGTGAGCGAATTGCTAAGGCAACACATTCACAGGATGTTCTGTTCTCACTCGGCCCTGGAGACGGCCTCCGGGGACCAAATCATATTGCTGGCCACGAAGGTATCGGGCACGTAGTCATGAGCTTCGATCGATCACTTCTAGGCAAACCAGTTGCGGCGAGATATCTGGCCTCCTACTGCCGATCTTGCTACTATTGTTCGCACGGCATCCCCGAATCCTGTCAGGCGCAGACAACATTCCCTCGCCACCACAACGGCACGTTTCAGCAGTACCTAACAGCACCGTATACTTCACTCATGCCGCTGCCAAATTTTGTCTTCGATGAAGGGATGGGTATAAGTCCTGGTATCTACACCACCGCTCTATGTTCCGGGGCCGCGGCACTCAGGGCTTTGAAGGCTGCGAATCCTGCCCCGGGCGACGTAGTCATTGTCAGTGGGGTTTGCGGCGGGATTGGACATCTAGCCGGAATGATAGCCCGCAATGCTTTCAAAGCTAAAGTCATTGGTATCGATCTAGCATGGAAGGCTGAAGTGTTGGACTCGAGAGCTGCCGATATCTTTGACGAATTCATTGCCGCCCCCAACCAGGCGACTGACTGGGACGACTTCCAAAGGAGCATTTCCGACGCGTGCCAAAGACTACGTAATGCCAAAGAGGCTCGGCGGAACGCCGAATATCTGGTTGTTACATCAGGTTGGGAAACGGCTTTCGAGGGCCTGATCGATTACGTTTGCGATGGAGGCTCGGTCATATGCGTCGGGTAAGAGAATACTCACCAATATGCATGTGAAGCTCTAACTGTGGCCAGGGTACCGAAATCAAGAGGAAATTTGATCATACCCTTGGCTTTGATGGTGGAACGTTCGATTAGATTCCAGGGTCTCCTGATGGGTGGATGGGATGAGAGTTATGAGGTTATGGAGTACATCAAACAGGGAAAGCTACGGCCTCTTGTGGTAGAAGCCTGCCTGGAGGAAGTTCCGTCTCGAATGAAGGCCTTTCAAGACCATCTTAATATCGGGAAGGTCGTTGTCAGGATGAACGATTCAATTTGGCAAGAACGTCTTGTTTGATTTTTCCAAGGCGCAGCATTCTCCACCGATGCGTATCGACGACTGTGCCGCTGTTTTGACCACCAGCTCCACCAACAGTCGACGGTCAACCCGCTCTGGAGGTGTGCTGCCTAGTAAAGGCGGGGCAGGACGTTCGGATAGGTAGCACTCGTGAACGGTCTCTTATGCCCGTCAAACACGTCTTCCTTTTCTTATAAAATCTCTCTTAACAACCTTAGGAAGCGAGTTGAACTTTCCATCGAAATTGCCTATTACTCAGAAACCTTTCACACAATGTGCCAGTTCTGTCCCCGACCCGGGGACGACGACTATCCGTTGGGGACACAGGATCCGCAGCATTATCTTTACGTCAATGAAGAAGAAGGAGTCTACGACCATTCCGAAGGTGTGGAAGCGGGATACTGCCGCAATCCATTTCCACCGAAGACCGTCGTCCACTCTGCACCCAGCCACGACGGCGCCCCAACCTTCGCTGCGTACGCAGTCTTTGAACACACCCCAGAAAACTCCGAAACAGCAGTCCGACCTCTGCGTCCTCCGTTGGGCATCGCCATTTACGACACGACACATAACGCTCGCCCAGCCCGCAGCGCTCGCCTAGCACGCGCATCTTTGATCGTACCTCTCGGTATCCCCAATTCCGAGATTCCAGACCAGACCGAATTGAAGTCATCACACTGCCCTTATCTCCATCATTAACCGACGCTGAACGTGCGGAAATTTGCGTACGCCACCATGAGAAGGAGGTCCGCAGCCGTATGTTGATGCTTAACTATGGTGAGGCAGTATCTTGGTTTCTGCCTGGACCTATCATGGAATGGCAGTACGCGCGGAAGATCTTTGCCGTTAATCGCTTGGACGATAACGGCGATAATGAGGTCGAGGTGGCCGCTTGGGAGGAGTCGTTGAACAAGGCAAACTCGGATGTTGAGTACAAAGCTCGCAGGAACCCCAAGGCAAGCCCTGACAGCTTTCTTACTATCAAGTGGCAACCCCGTAAGGATGGATGGCCCTTCCGCTTAGGTAGCGCTTTTGACCCCAAAAGGGATAGGGAGATGATAGAGTATTGTTATGGACTCGAGGCTTTAGGGTATGCGTTGATGGAGGTGACAGTTGCGAACTCCACTTTTTACAGCCACTTCATAGGTGAAGGCGTTCTTGATTTCCTACTGAAGAAGGCTAGGCTGGATGACGACTGGAATTTTGGGGAATCAACAGTCAAATTTCCGAATTAGTTCTGAAAGTGCTTCTGCGATTCAAATCGCTATTGCTCAACTCCTCTATATCGTAGAGACGTACCTGTGAGAACGTTGTTGACGAGTGCAATCACAAAGGCGATGAGGGCATGAAGTATGAACAGCGAGAATTGATGCCCTGTCATTGGGGATCAGTCTGGAGCAGCCCAACTGTCATGTATCACGTTGAAATGAGTTTGCTTGTTTAAATCGCATCTCTTTCGCTAGCGTATACCAACTATACGCGAACACACACCAGTGTAGTCCCTCCAAGCTTTTGAGGCGGACGAGCATCTAAAGTTTAAGTCTCTTACAGCATGATCTCAGCCTTTCGAGGTGCCAGCTATCCAAATTCCGGAACTGACGGAGGTCTTCACACAATACAGTATACGGTGACCCCACCCTCTGCAACTCCATCTTCTGTCATCTGGATATATGCTCCTTGAGGCGAGCTTCCGCCGGCGGGGCAATTCCACTGGTTCTTGAATTTGGCAGGTGGAGGCGTTCCAAAAATGGCGTTTCGGGCTCCGGTGCAGTAGGTGTTTGTAATAGCCTGTCGGCATGGGTTTGGACAGCTCTCATCACACACCTGTGGTAAGGCGGATGCAACTGATATCGTGGAGAGAAGTATGAAAGAGGTACGCGTTGTGTAGTGTGAAGGTTCTTTGAAGTATCAAAATATTGATTAAGCAAATAGAGAGGAAATTTGCTAATTTAAAGGCGTTGTCTGAGATTAATGTGTATCAAACGGGTAGTATAAAAGAATGAGGGAGTTGCAGGCAAATATCCGCCGGCATTCTTTTAGATACAAACGGAAAAATGGAGCGCTAGATTGCTCATCATGTCTAGAACCTGAATAATCAGCCAAGGCTTTGACGGATACTCAATGTGTCATGGAGGTCGACCAATACCATGGCTATGCATGTCCGAATTTAGTACACCTTCACTTCAACCCGCGAAACCGCAGTTATGGGCGGAATAAGCGTAACATTCTGAATTGAATTTTATCCCGCGATGATGAGGTCCTGGGCGGAAATAAGTTAGGAAGTTTATTCGTGACGAGACACACAGCCTTTTTCAGTAACAAAGGTGCTGTTTATGAATCTGCTTGGGTAGGTATTAATTCTACATATACCTTTGTAGAAGTGTAACGTATTAGACGTTTATCTCAAGCCTTGGGTCCTAGTGACCTATGACTGGTCGGAGACAGGAGCCTTCGTCCAAGTAAGTCGGACTTGTTTACTGAGACTTATGTACAAGAACTATAGGATGTTTATTCTGTGCATGAATAGTGTGCTCGTGTCGTTGATTTATGATCCGCAACAGTTGATGCAAGTCGTCCTTTGCGCGTAAAGCTGCCAGATGCATCATTCATTTCATGACTCAAAGCATCTGTCTCGTGTGTCAAATAAGAGTTGCCAAGAATTATCCACTCACTCACCCTAATATACTACTGACAGAGGCAATAGGGACTTTCGGTTAACATCAAGTCGGGCAGCGGGCCAACTGACGGTCTGTATTCCAAGTCTTATTAAAGGTGGTCAGACGACTGGATTTTCACATCACCCCCTCGTTTTCTTATATCTTTCATCACATCAAACACCTCGATCTCAACAAAAGATGCAGCTCACTATCCTCTCAATCACGAACCTCTTGTTCTGTCTGCTTGCGGCAGTCACCGCCCAGACAAATAGTTGCATATCCAGCTGAATCTCCACGGAAGTAGACAGGGAGCACAGTACTACTGTGAACTTTGACGAAACAATCAACCCATACACCGCGTCTGTCCCCCGGCAGTATGACTCTCATCCGCCCGGCTCTGAACATCACCAACAACGGGGGATACAAGCGACTATTCTGCCTCGCAAGCGAACCTTCAAGGCCCCAAGCGGTCAGTTGCTTTGCGCTGTCATCGCAGTCGGCGTGCACGTTGCCGATTATTATGGCGAGCCGTTCAGGCTCGATACATATCGTCGTTGAGGAGGAGTGGTGGCGTCTGGCATCTGATGCTATTGGTTGTCTTTGGACCTATGGTCAAAAGGCTCTACGGTTTGAATTACCTTGTTGCATGGTTGGTGACTGGGGTCTTGGAAATATTTCACATTCGAGAAGCGCATTTCAGACAATCGATCGTACGCTACGGGTTGCGTAACGATTCAATGAGCTGGCACCATTGACGGCCACATACCAGACAATTGATCATGCACTTGACTTCAAGTACATTGTAGATACTGTTAACAACAAATATTGTACGAACGTCAAAAACTCACGCAGCCTCATTTAATTGCTGTCGGACTTGATAAGTTCTTTCATTCCCCCCAAAGACAAAGTTTTATCGATGTTTATGACATAAGATACAGATACAAGCAGACTGAAGGCTGCCTTCCACCGAAAAGATGACGGTAGGCTCCGGGCCTCTACACCACTCCTTGACTTTGATCCAGTCTCAACCAAGATATTGGTATCTATATTCTATCCCTCCAAGGCTACCTCGATTTATCTTGACAGTCACTTTCGGCCCATTCTCGAAGAACTTTCTCACGATAGGGATATGTTTCCCTTCCCCTGGCTACTTGACAATGAAATATCCACGATTTTCGGACGATATTTGCCACCACTTGGTCCGGTTCTCGATCGGAGATAGCTAATGTGACCACTCGTCACATCACTTGTTTTAGTTCGACAACTGTGCTATGCCACATGAGGTTATTGAGCCGTCTCTCATTGCCAGATATTATGCGTGTAAATCGCATGCACTGTAACCAGGGCGGAACATCAATTCCGCATGCGTTTAGACTGGGTGTCGACGGGAAGACATACGATACTGCAGTCTGGTATGACCAAATGGGATGATCAAGATTGCATAAGAGATTGGAATTGTCCTCGATACCTCATCCTGGTGTTCTACACAACCCTGATTCTTCTCAGTCTCGCAACATTCCTCTTTCTATTTTGACTAGACCAGCGGGCATTGTAACAAAGAGGACAATGACTTCAGCAATTATAAAGCAAGACAAAGTAGACTATTTGGACGATTTAGTCGAACACGGTAGCGTCAGTGAAAAACTCCAAGAGCAATTGTCATGGAGTCGACAGTTCGCCGAGCTCAAGCAGTCTCGCCGCAGTGCACTCGCTTGTTTCGCTTGTGCTTCCGGCACCATCGTTATTGGGTATGACAAGAACCCCATTGGCCAATTATTGCGAATAAGGACTCCTTTAAACAGTTCGGAATCTTCAATGAAGAACACCAAGTTTGAACACTTCCGGCAGACCGACAGTTGGCGTGGACTATTTGCCAGTCCTATTCTGCCATGTTCGGTACAGTGATTGTGGGGACAGCCAGCGATCGCTTCGGCCATCGTATTTGCGCCTTCATCAACATTGCGTAAGTGTCCACCAGCTTTCTGTAAACGTTCAAATACTAATGGTGGCAGACTCAATGCTCCTCATCATCGGCACGGTCGTCGCTGCCAATTGAGGGGCTTGGACCGTCGCAAAGGTCATCTTCGGATTTTCCATGGAAGTCGTGCAGGGAAACACAGGAACATATGTAGCTAAGATTGCCCACGTCCGCATTCGTTGTCCCATGCTAGCTCTTTTCCAATTCTGGCTCATAATCGGGATGTTTCTATCCTTGTGTGTTCTAGAAGGCACGTCCAGAACACTCGACGCCTGGTCATGGAAAGCAGCTGTCGTTATCCAGTTTGGCGTTGGCTATATCAGCTTCTGTGGCAGAGCAGCAGCGCATCAATACTGTCCAGCTATTGATAGAGAGCAACTATACTCCATCCCACGGCTATTTTGCGATCTCTAGTGGGTCGGTATATACATTACTCTTGATAACCTAAGCATCAGGCGTGGTAGAGCTAATCATAGAAGAGTCAAAAGTACATAGCAGAAAGCCAAGATTTGAAACATCAAGATGCCATCTTCTGGTCATGCCTGGTAATAACATCGTCTGGTTTCCGAAACTATTTATCGGCAAGACTGCTGACAATGCCAAGTAAAGCAGCAACAACTACGACGCGTTAGTACACCTCGTTATCGTTTTAGTGCTAATGCAATGTAACTTACAGCCTCCGGCTGTGACGATGTAAGACGCGATAGACCAAGCAGTCTGGATGGTTGTTTGATCCGTCCAGGCTTTTGAATTGAGCCAAAGTCCGACAGCGAGGCTTAGAAACACTGGTAATAGAATGACGACAGTGATCCTGGTAACGGACCAACCCAAAACAAGCTCAAGCGAGTATTTCCCCTTCGACACGTCGTATGATTCGTTATTGAGTTCCTGGTGGATCCATTCTGCCCATGCAAGCGCTGTTTGAAAATCAACGTTCCATTTCCTGTACGTGTGTAGCAACATTTGCAAGTCTGTCACACCGTTGCTGTCGAGATTGACACATTCATGGGTTCCGTCCTGAGAATTGCACTACGAGCTCGGTCAGCGATATGATTCAGTTCCAGGACCACGGGATATTACTTTGTAGAGTCCGAACCTCTTTATATGTCTGAGAGAGAAAAGCGTCTCCCGAATGCCACGGAGACGGATGACCTCCCAACTAAACTGTCTGAACAGCCGATTCGGGTCGTGACTGAATATAACCCTTTCAATTGGGTTGGACTGACCCCGCGGAAAGATGCCCAAAACCATATAGGCTGGTTGGATCCGGTGTTCCGAGTCGGTTGTTGAATCCCGAGAAATACCAAATATTCGGTTTTTGATCCCAATCATCCTTGTTACCTCAAATTGAACACGAAGTACTTCGGGTCTTCGGTGCGTTTACAGTAGGTTCACCCGACTCCACGTCTCGTAACTCGTCCAACGTAAGCAGTTCAACGTTGCGTACCTCGTCCGACCTGAGCAAATGTCCAAACTCGGTTGGATATGGAAAGCTGAATTGGTCACTTCGGGAAGACGTGGTAGGCTCGGCATTCCTATGCTTGATCTCGACCAATGTTTCCGCTCTTCGTGATCGGATACAGGGAGTGTCTTGCTGAAGCGTGTTGCTGTACATGAAATACGTGTTGTTGTTGAAGCTCCTCAGGTAGAATTCCCAAGTCCTTCTCGGGATCGGCATCGTCGGTGCCCGCTTTCCTGTTGATGTCGTCGCGATCAGGTTTGCTGGTGACAACGTCGCGGGCTGATGAAATACGTCTACCGCTGGGCTATTTTCGATCCCTACATTGTCTGGGTCGTTGATCGGCGATTTTCCATCTGCCTCGTGATGGTCATGCTCGGCCAGATCGCATGGCTGTTTGTCAGCATTCTCGATCCCATCAAGCGTCATTACTACTGCCAGTAACGAAAACCTTTCAAGGTGACTTTCCGTCGTTTCAGGACAGCACGTGTGCTACTGCGTTGCTGACATGAAGGGTAGGAAGATATAACTTTAGGGGGAAAATTTCTCAAAGTATAACTTCAGGGTGAGATTGAATAGAAACTGCATACTTCTCGGAGCTTTCTTGGGTCGGCGACCTCGGTGAACACCTGCATATATTGCTGGCCTATAAGAATGAACTTTGTCTAGTCGGTGTCACCCTCCGGGCTTGGCTGCATCTCAGCTACTCAAAATAGCAAAAAGACGCTTACCACGCGAAGAACATGTATAGGAAGCAAGTAAAGAGAGAAGTACGTTTGAATCTGACTCTGGGTGGCCCAGGGCGGTAGCCAGCCACGTCAAACCCCTCACTCACGAAAAGGGTTATGTGGGCAGCGAAATTTGACTCAAAATCACACCTGAAAGGCGTTCGAAAAAGCTATCTTGAAGGGGAGAAAATAAGACGCATCATATGAGTGAATCTGTTGACCCCTAAAGCTTGACCAGTTGAACCTGGATTGCAAGATAAAATGGGGACTGGAACAACAGCGTTTGGCTTTTCGGGGTTGGAAGTAGATCTAGCATTAGGAGTCGAGGATTCGAGGCTGCCCGTGCAGCCTGGTAGAAGAGCCCGGCCGATCCCTAGATGCTCAGGAGATTTGTTACAGGACAGCCCCTTTACTCGGTTGCGGTGTGCGGCGATAGCACCCCACAAAATGCAGAATACCTAGGATATTTGGATGGCAACCTACACATTGTATCCCAACTTCAAGTACGTCAAATCCATTGACTTTCTAGGAAATTGTCCAACAGCCATATTTGACCGGTACATCGAAGATAAGACAGATTCGATAACGGGCAGACGCATCCTCTCCCCAAATTTTACGACATAATTGCACGACACCGTGGTGTTGGAGAACGTGAAGCCGCCACGCACGTGCATTGAAAACCTCTCACCCTCTAGCGACGACTGCAGTGACACATTCAGTGCCTATTTGCTCTTGTGACCTTCTGAGTAGTACATTTAACACTAATGGCATTCAAAACCATGAACATGGTATTCACAGCAGCCAGTCCGCATCGCCAATCTTCTTAGCCGAGAAAATCAGAGGAAGCTACGTCATTGATCTGATAAGATGCGATAAGTATGCTCCCATTGAGCATCTGACCTGTCTGAACCCGGGAACACAGCCTGTCCATTGTCAGGTTCCGTCCCTGGATTGAAAACTTCCTTCATCTATATTGTGGGGACACTAGGAACCTGCCTAGCCGATCGACCGGGACCTAGCTTCTAGGGGCGCAATACTCAGCTCCCCTGCAAATTCAAATGACAACCTACGGATCGCCGCACGCATTCGGAGACCCCCATGGCGACATTTATCACAAGTCGGAACGTTCAGAACATCAAGTCAACGAGGCTCTTCACAAAATAGCATGCATAAGCTCGGTCTCCGAGGAATATCACGCTCAATAAGATCCAGCATGCGAGATGATCTTTACCGCGTCGTCGGTGTCTGCCGCTCCATGTTGCAGTGAGATTGACTATGTGCTCAGATGGGGTTCGCCAAAAGTTAAGGATTCAACGTTAAAGCCGCATGCAACGGCAGGACGGTGGCCAGCATTGGTCTCGGCCCTGTGCAGAATTCTACGAGATCCCTGAAATCCCTCAGCCGGGCCGATAGCCCCACCGCCGTCCCGGTGGCCCTTCCGGCGCTATCGCGGCGGAAGCTGACAACCGCGCGCGAGAGCGTTTGCACGACCGGGGACAAGGTATTTGAACTTCTTGCATGGATGTTGAACTGAACTGTTGGCTGGAATGTTCATCCCATTGTGTCAGCCAAGTTGAAGGGCGTTTCGGGGATAGTCCTAGGTAGCCGTTTCCCTCCGATGCCGCCAGGTTCCGAGATAAAGTCGAAACCAACTCGGATGCTTTCGCCTAGTATACTCTAGTGGTTTGTAACCGTGGGAACGTAGGCATTGTTTTTCTTCGGTAGCATTCCTCTAGGCCACTTGTCCACTTATTGCAGTGAGGCAGTCGGAATAACAGTCGCAGTAGTCTTTACATCCAGGGTAATTCGTAGAGCCCAGCGAAATAGACAAATTGGCGAACATCAGCTACTCGAGTAGCCAGTACTACTAGATATTGACTTGGATTTCCCAAGATGCAGCAGGGCTTGGACGATAACTTCCTTCCTGATGTGGAAATTTATGGTCGTGAGCGGTATCTCAGCACCCGCCGTAAAAAGGACAGCCAGGGGAGCCGACTCGTATTCAGACGAACTCCAATGTTGTCTCCTGAACGTCCCTGCAAGCCAGAAGTGCTTCCCACGTGTATAAGTGAGACAATATGATAAGGCACCATCCGCATATCTGGTCTGAATAATGCATTAGTGACCGTCCGAAGATGCCGAGCATGGCGCTGTGGAGTTGGGTTGCCCTGATCATGTCGGCAATCTTTTGCTAAGCATTTCAAGGACCCACTTGTAAGGAAAAACAACAGTGGATCCCAAATTCTTGTTTCTCGCCGCTGCCGTTATGTGGGCGAATGTTCAAGAAGAAGAAAAAAAGACACTGACTCGTAAGAGACTCGTTTTCGCCATTCCAGAGTCGCATCAGCACAAAAAAAGAAGAAAAAATAGGGATATTTCGTCATATCTTTACAGAACATCATACGTCACTCGGAGTTCGCGTAGCGGCCCCCTTGTTTATCTTCCAAGACCACACTTGAGGTTTGGCTGGTTCCGGGAGTCTGGACTTAGACAGCTCTGCGGATTTACGCGCGAGCGCCGAGATCCAGAAAATGCCCACCAGTCGGTGGAGAGAGCGGATCAACTCAGCTACAGCAACCTGGATGGAAATTTGGAAGACTTTCTAAGCATGACATAAGTTGATTCTACCGCGCGGTGGATATGGGACCCAGCAGGCCAGCCGTTGAGCCAGGCGGGAGCTAGATATAAACTCAAAGGATCGTCACCACGTGTTGATTCTATTCTCATCTCAGCATCGCACCGCATCCGACTTCAACTTTTAACATGCTGCGCTCCATTGTCTCCCTACCGCTTCTTGCGGCCACCGCGCTCGCCTATCCCGCTGCGTCTTCGCAGCGCTTTGACTATGTCATTATCGGTGGTGGTACCAGCGGTCTGGTCGTTGCCAACCGTCTTTCCGAGTTGAAGAACGTCACCGTCGCTGTCATTGAGGCCGGTGACTCTGTCTACGACAACGTCAACGTTACCAGCCCCTCTGGCTACGGATTGGCCTTCGGCACCGATATCGACTACGCCTACCAGACTACTGCCCAGAAGTATGGCGGCAACAAGACTCAGACCCTCCGTGCCGGCAAGGCTCTCGGCGGTACCAGCACCATCAACGGCATGGCTTACACCCGTGCTCAGGACGTTCAGATCGACATCTGGGAGCGTCTTGGCAACGACGGCTGGAACTGGAACAACCTTCTCAAGTACTACAAGAAGTCCGAGACTCTCCAGCCCCCCACCACTGTCCAGGTTGATGATGGCGTCACCTACATCCCTGAGCAGCACGGTACCTCTGGTCCTCTCAAGGTCGGCTGGAAGTCCGGCGGTGTCGAGAAGTCCTTCGTCGACGTCTTGAACCAGACCTACAATGCCGTTGGCGTCCCTGCCCTGAAGGACATTGCTGGTGGAGACATGGTCGGCTGGAACATCTACCCCGCCACCCTGGACACTGCTCTTCAGGTTCGCGATGATGCTGCCCGCGCGTACTACTTCCCCTACCAGAACCGCACCAACTTCCGCGTCTTCTTGAACACCGAGGCTCAGAAGCTCGTCTGGGCCGAGGGAGCTGAGGCCACCGCTTCCGGAGTTCTCGTCAAGGACAAGACCGGTGCTACCCACACCGTCTATGCCAACAA
Organism: Colletotrichum sp. SAR 10_99; assembly: GCA_028654355.1. Lineage (NCBI taxonomy): Eukaryota > Fungi > Ascomycota > Sordariomycetes > Glomerellales > Glomerellaceae > Colletotrichum > Colletotrichum sp. SAR 10_99. The sequence goes on from JAQIUT010000010.1 coordinate 84,989, forward strand.
GGAGGTCATTCTCTCTGCTGGCTCTCTCAGATCTCCTCTCCTCCTGGAGCAGTCCGGTGTTGGAAACCCCGAGATTCTGAAGGCCGCCGGCATCCAGGCCAAGGTCAACCTCCCCACCGTCGGCGAGAACCTCCAGGATCAGATGAACAACGGCCTCGCCCAGACCAGCTCCAAGAACTTTACCGGTGTCACCACCTTCGTTGCCTACCCCAACGTCGACGACGTCTTCGCGAACCAGACCGCTTCTCTCGCCGCCAACATCAGGACCCAGCTCTCCCAGTGGGCCGCCCAGGTCTCCGAGTACACCAACGGCGTCGTCACCAAGGAGCAGCTCGACAAGTTCTTCGACATCCAGTACGACCTCATCTTCACCGACAAGGTCCCCCTTGCTGAGATCCTCATCACCCCTGCTGGTTCTTCCTTCTCCACCGAGTACTGGGCCCTCCTTCCCTTCGCTCGCGGCAACATCCACGTCACCGGCGCCAACTCCTCTGCTGCTAAGATCAACCCCAACTACTTCATGATGGACTGGGACATGACCGAGCAGATTGGTACTGCCAAGTTCATCCGCCAGCTGTACAAGACTGCTCCCCTGAGCCAGTACTTCGCTAGCGAGACTAAGCCTGGCTTGGCCACCATCGCTGAGGACGCCTCTGACGATGTTTGGTCCAAGTGGATCCTTGAGAACTGTAAGTTTGCCCAACTACCTGACAATTTGAGCATGTGTGCTAACCATCATAAACACAGACCGCTCCAACTTCCACCCCGTCGGCACCACCGCCATGATGTCCAAGGAGCTGGGTGGTGTTGTTGATGCCAACCTCAAGGTCTACGGCACCAGCAACATCCGCGTCGTCGATGCCGGTGTCCTGCCCTTCCAGGTTTGCGGCCACCTTGTGTCCACTCTCTACGCCATTGCCGAGAAGGCCTCGGACATCATCAAGGCTTCCGCCTAGAGGATCAGGTCTGCTCCGGTCTCACGACAAGATAGTCAAGATTTCTCGTTTCGTTCAAGTTTTATAGATCTCTGCTTTCACATAGACATACCCAAGGGTTGGAACATAGGAGCGATAAATGGATAGAATCCCTTTCGATGTACATAGAGACTAGGTTACATACATCAAAATTCACAAAGTCAAGACTACTTCGTCCAAGCTAGCCTTACCTCAGTTCAACTGTTCATGAAACACCACGAATGAAGTGGATGCCCTTTGTATTTCGGTGAATCAAGGAGCCATGAACAAGCTTCGTCACCTGTATAAATTACAAGCCCCCATGAGCCTATTACAATTAGCCCATCATATTACCCTGCCTCAGAGGCTGCTAGAGGATGACAATAAGGATGCATGCGCTGCCTAAAAGTGAAATAGTGGATGCGACTCTCGTTGCTGATTGGCCAAAACAATTGTCGCTTCCGCGCGTCATTCCTACGGATGGGCCCCATGATGCCCTCAGTTGATTTTGAAAGATTAAAACCCGATGACGATAATTGAAGAAAGTCATAATCAAACATGAAAAAACAAGCCCACGCGTATACTTGAACATCTCTCCAATCTCCGGTACGTACCCAGAAATAGCTGCCTGGAGTAGCTGCCTAGATCAGGTGACCGATGGCCACTCATAGTGCAGTCGGCTTACGTCTCACCATCACTCGAACCTCCTGAGGCTCTGCCATGAGGAAATCTTATAAAAGCCTGACTTGCTTCTGTGATGAACATACAACTCACTAAAAACTCTTCAATCCTTCAGGGCCGTCATTCAGCTCATGCTCCTACATCAATCGGTCAGTAGTGTGCGGCTATGTCGACTTCGACTTCCCCATCCGAAAAGGCTCGTGCTGCCGACTTCAGGCATCAAGTCACCCAGTCCTTCGAGGCAGATGCACAGAATCTGGCAACAGAAACGGACAAAACTGACCAGCTGGTCTCCATCCAGAGCTTTGCCCTCAAATTCATCAAGGATGCCGCGCGCCAATCTCCTGAATACCAAGAAGGACTGAACCTTCTGTGGCATATGTTCTGCATTACTGCTCAGAATCTTCAACAGGAAGACTCATTCCAGGATAGCCTTGTCTCCCTGCTGCTATGGTCCAAAGAGTACGACTCTCTTTACAGACAACTTCATCCAAATGAGGTTGCCGATGGATCTTGGGAGGGGTATGGCTTTGCTGGGGAATTGCAATCATCTTGGGAACAGCTCTCGACGCAGAAAGATGTTTCCAAAATGTGTAACTTGGCGATGTTTTTGGCCAAGTGCTTTGCGATTGGAGTGAGCGACGATATTGAGCGAACTGCCACATGGGTTATGCGGAACGCTCTCAAGACTGAAGAAGATACAGATGGACTGGTCTATCTTCCTTCTGCGGTCATTTTGGTGCAAAACTGTGCCTTCAAGCTGTTCTCCTTACCATTGGTGAGATTACAAGGGACGCGTTTTCCAGAGGATGGCCCAGCAACAACGGGCGTCATGGCCCAGAAAGCAGACATCCACGAGGTCAGATTTTCTCAGTCGAGATGGCTCTACTGGAGACGCCGATTTCAAGAGATTAGCCGCCATCATGACCCGACCGTAGCCGCACAGGCGAAGAAAGGTTTCATGGCCATGATTTCATGCGGGCGGCTATTAGACTTGTCTGTCCTCGGCGAACTCAGATTCGAAAAGCACCTTCAACAGGCCATGTGGGAGGAGCTCAAGAGAAGCGGAAAAGAGAGCGTGGATGGAGATGAGATTGACATCAATCTAGATTGGGTTGATGTCGACGCTGAGAGCGAGCCACAGCAAGACTAGTGGCACTATTCCTGCTTAATATACAGGTAGACGTTGACGCTAGACCAATTGAGAAACCTCTTCATGGCTACCCTTTCCATTGCATTTGCAGGCGCATAGGCATTTCTGCCACACTAGAGCTTAGCACTCAAACCCTTCCGGATCGTTGACGTTGCTGCACCTGTATCCTGTTGCGGGAGTTGGTGGGTCCACACTGATGTTGGTGAAGTTCATGTTCTCGATTCGGACATTGTCACATCCACCATGAGCCCGACTGCATTGAAGGTAGGCGACGCGGCTTCCTTGGAGTGTACCGCGGAAGTTGGTGAAGCTGATGTTGGAGATGTCAAATAGAGATGAGCTGCAATTTCCTTGTTGCCCGTTGTAGGTGATGCATTGCATCACGTAGATGGGAGCCTGTTCCGCGTCGTAGATGGTTACATTATCCCAGCCTATATTCGTAATGATTAGTTTGGTACTTGGCCGCAAGATTCATGAAGTCAGATCATGACGACGAATAGCCGATGGCCCTGTTCTGCTTCGACTTACTGAGATTCTTAGCATCTGGGGTGAAGTCAGCGCAATCCCAACCCGCTATGGTCTGAAGGCATGACTTACATCCTAAACCAGCACCCCCGCCATTTGGTGGATATCCAAGCTGCTCACCAGTCCACGTCTTGATCCGACCAGCGTAACGAGATCCATGGGCCAAGACGTTCCTCACCGTGACATTCTCGATGGTCTCAAACTGGCCTGCATACTGCCCAATGCTTCCAATTGCCACGCCCTGGCCATCGTGGAATTCGACGTCTTCGATCAGAATGTTTGTCGAGTTGGCCTTGGTGGCAATGCAGTCATCGCCATTCTTTACTGTCCAGCGACGAAAGTGGATGTTGTCCGAGAACATAGTATTAGCACCGTCGGTATTACGGGCAGGGTTTCTGTTTGAACTTGTGTTGTTGACGTAAATATCTTGAAGGAGAACGCGTTCGGACCGCGTGATTGTGACTGTCCTACACCGAGAGATTGCTCAGAATTGGATTACTGATGGATGGAAGAACAAACTGAGCGGACGAGGTATGTTTGCAACGTACCACATTTGAGCTTGGACAAACCGAAGACCCTCGAAGACGGAATCTTCTGCTCCGTCAAGCAATAGAGCATGAGGCCTGTCTACTTAGGGTTAGATGACTGCATCATAGACAACATCTCACCGAGGATCACTCACTAGGATAGTTCGATTCTCCCTTGACCAAGTCATACCAAGTCTGGCCGTTACCATCGAATGTGCCATAGCCAAAACCGTTGACGTCGAGATGCTTTCCACCCAGAGCCCAGGCGGTCGTCTGGTTTTGGTAGCCAATGGGGAGAGAATTCTCCAGCCAATACGTCGTGTTCTTGCTCCACTGAATCCCGAGTCAATCACATAAGCTGCACAGATGATTGAACACGACGCGAATAGCACATCACTTACCAAGAGGGTCCCTTTAATATCGATCTTGACGTTGTTGAGATCAGTAGTCTTCATGACCTGGCCAATGTGGTACGTGACGTTCTCGAAGACAATGTGTCCGTCAGTCTTGCACTTGTCGAATGCGGCCAGGATGGCGGGTGTGTCATCGGATCCGTCACCGTTGGCGGGTACCACACATTGTGCAGACTTTGCCTGTCGTCGGTTGAGACCTTTGACTGGACCCAGGTCCGTAAGTGCACTGGCTAAACCAGATGCAACCGCCGCGACCGCAATAAGTCGATGAAAGAGCATGATGAAATATGAGATGAGTTGATTGAGTCAGCGTGGTAACTTCTGGTTAATCTGCGAACATGAGCGTCGATTTATAGATATCCTGCATTCTGTCAAAATACGTCAAGTCCGGAGGCCTCAATTATCAGTATCTTGCTCTGGGCTCATGCACTTTCACCAATACCAAAACAATGAGTCGCCTTTCACCCGCATGCCAGAATGTATACATTCAAAGTTTCCGTACGTCGTATCATATAGCAAGATCCACGAATCACGTCACGCGATATAGCAAAAAGTAATACTTAGCCTTCATAGGTAAATTCAATTAGCATTCATAAAGTCAAGAACAACTACAAAACAACGCCATCGGGACATCAAGGAGCGACTCGGTCAGAGGGATGAAAATGAATGCACGTCCGAGTCCTCAGATTTCTCGCCCCCTTCAAAAAGCTAGCTTTGATCAACTTTTATGACATAGCCAAGTAGTATGGTAAGGTATCTGGAGCCTCCATTAGGGCATGATTCCGAGTAAGATACGGACATGCTTGGTTGTGTGTCACCAGAATACGGGAATCATGATCGATTCTGTACAGAAAACTTGGAGCTGGCGGACATTAATCCGTCAAAAGATGTAAAATGGTTCGCGGAACAATTTCATCCTGAGTTTCCGGTCTAGACGACGCATCGGAGATTTGATCAAAAACGTCGATCACGCACCAAAAGTAGTCTCACTCGTCCAGCTTTGCACCGAGTCTTGTTTTCTCTCAGCCAGGATTTAACAAGCTTCTCCGCGGGATCTCACCCCCACGGAAGGATCTGTAGGTACAGTCGTGGGGTCATGCGGGGGAGCAGGGGTTAGAACTTTCTATCATAAGCGTGTTTAGGCAAGTTCTGGAGATAGCATCTTGTCTTGGCGCATGTAAGCCTTTCCACAAAGGCTAGCGCCGCCACAAATGTTGAGGATTGCCAAGAAGGCCAACCAGCCAACCCGAAACCGAGATGTCCAAGCCCAATGATGGCTCGTAGGAGTATCGCGATGGCTGGGCTGCTTGGCATAAGACAACTCTTCCTTTGCTCCGAAATTCGGTGAAAGATCGAGGTTGAATACCGAGAGAGACCGAAAATGGGTTAGGAAACCCATCACTGATTTCGGATGAATACGCACGTTATGAAATAAAATGCGATTCCCTCGAGACTACACAAGATCTATTCGATGGAGGATTGAGACATCAAGCGGTCGTGGGCACAAGCAATTATCCATTCCGACCAAGCCTCAATTATCATCACACTATCCTGCCACTCCAATAACCTTCACTATGTACCTCCGACGTCTCTTCCACATCCTCTGGCTCGCCACAGCGGTGACAGCGAAGTGGATCGTTCCGGGAGCTCGATGGCATGACACCGATGGAAACATCTTCAACGCCCACGCCGGCGGCCTTGCCGTTGAACAAGAGACTGGCAAATTCTACTGGTTTGGAGGGTACAAAGTTGAGGGACAAGTCGAGGGTGGCGGTATTTCCGTGTATAGCTCGGACGACTTGGCGACCTGGACTTCACATGGCCTCGCGCTTGGTAGTTATGGCCCAACTTCTTATCGGACGCCAATTCATGTGCTGATCTTAGCATAGCCCCAGTTGAGGACCATCCCTACGTATCCTCGCACAACAGAATCCAACGTCCAAAGGTTATATACAGCAAAGAGACTGGCCAGTATCACGTAAGAGAAGAGACTAGCTCTTGAGAGAGACAACATCCAGCTTAACAGACTCACTGACAAGACGACACTTGCAGATGTGGTGGCACGTTGACGACTCGAAGTACAGCCTACTGCTTCAAGGGCTCGCTACCTCCGATAGTATCGCCGGTCCCTACACCTTCCAGAAAGCGATCTCGCCCCTGGGCAACTGGTCGCAAGACTTTGGGGCGTTTACGGACTACAAGACGGGAGAGTCATATGCTCTTTACTCGAACGGCGACCGCCCCGAAGGACGTGATGTGTATGTTAGCAAGTTCAACAGAAACCTGACAGATGTCGAAGAAGTTACCTTTCGGTTTGACAAGTATGACTTTGAGGCGCCGACGATTCTGCAAACTGAGAAGAGTTACTTTGCACTGATGAGTCACAAGACGGGGTATCGTCCCAACAGTGAGTGAACCCCAGCACGTACTCTAAACTTCAAATTCGGCCAGAGAGGTTTGAAAGAATTGACGAAGAAGCAAGATGTGGTGGCAATGCGCGCCGACAAGCTCGAAGGACCCTGGTCACAACCATTCTTCGTGGCACCTGCGTACACCCGGACATTCAGCACCCAGTCCGGTTTCTCGTGGAGAATCAAGGGGTCCAAGGCGACTACATATTTGTACATGGCTGATCAATGGGACATGCTGTCGCTTTGGGAAAGCCGTAATGTGTGGCTTCCGATTGAAATCGACGAGATATCAGGAAGTCTCAAGGTTGTATGGCATGATGTCTACGATCTTGATGTGTGAGTTGAAGAAAGTCGCGACGTGATTTTGAACTTGGCTGACGATTCAATGCAGGAAGACTAGTGTTTGGAAACCCGTTCGTGGAAAGACCTATACCTCCAGATACGCAAAGACTAGCGGATCTGCGCATCTGCAAGAAGCTGTGAGTTGACTGCCATACCCACATGCTAGAAACGCTGGAGAGCTTTGCTGACGGATGACACGCAGACATTTGGTAGCCACAATGTTATCGCCACTGGTATATACGGCAACGACAGCACCATCACCTTCGAAGTCGAGGGACAAGGCCGAGATCAATGGGTGTCTTTCTATCATCAGAGTAAGCCCACTATGTAATCACAAGATAAGGTATTCATCGCTAATGCATGCAGATATCGATGACATGGGCTTCGGTGACCAGCCATTCGGTCAACCGGATCGCATCAATGGGACATGGCAACTCCGCCGCATCAGCAGTGTCGTGGTAAATGGGGATGACAGCTCCGTGCACACGTTGTATCAGAAGGATACCCACAAAGGCATCATTCTGTCAACCCCCCTCCTACTTTCTCTGCAGAGGGGCAAAAACACGATTACGATTGGTGGCCTTTACAATGGCTTCGATTACAAAGGCGCCGATCTCGATCGGATCGTCGTCTATCCTCCCGAGGAAACGTGGCAGAAGCGATCGTTCCTTGATGCGCTGAATGCTTGGCAATAAGATTGTTCTGTACAAGCTGCCTCATATGGCGGCTGCTTTTCCTGGCATTGATGAGGCTAGTTGTCATTAGATCTAGTATGTAAAACGCTCAGCTATGTCATGGCCTCATTGCTTAATCATCTTCCTCGGGTCCCAATTGGCATCGACATCATCCAAAAGGTTGAGCGACTTGAGCGCCTCAGCCCCCAAAATCTTCTCCAAGCTGACCAACTTGAAGCTGGCTTCAGTGCTCGTGCTTCCGTCGGGGAACTGGTTCGCGTCGTCATGTACGACGACAAGGCCATGAGGGAAGTCTTTGTTCAAGTGGGTGCCGACGGCAGTGATGCCGTCAGTGTTGGAAACCGCATCAACCTGTCCGTCGGCGGACTTCGTGATTGTGAAAGTTGTAACGTATTCGTGGGGGGCAGCGCGGCGGTAGACGTTGTACGAACTCACGCCTTGGTTGGAAACCAGGACATAGCCTTGATCTTTCGCAACGCCGTAGACGAGCGTGACGCCCTCGACGTCTGCGTAGGTGTGCCCGTCGCCGACATACGCGATACGCAGTCCTGGCTCGGTGGAGTCAGGCTCGGCGTCGTACCGCCAGAGGGCAGAAGGCTCTTCGCCGAGGAAGATCCAGCCGTTCTCCTCGTCTGTGACGCAGCCTTCGACTTGGCCTCCCGAGCCGCCCTGGAAGTCGCGGACGAGGGCCGTCTGAAGCGTGCCGTTGGGGGTGGAGGTCAGCTCGTACTGGAGGTAGCGGGCGGACTTCTCGTTGACGAAGAGGTACTGCTTGCTGGTCTTAGGGGAGCGGTAGACGCATGAGCCGTAGACTTTATAGTCCTCGACGACGGGTTGGACGCCACCGGCGATGTTCTTTAGAGTGCCGTTTGATGTCATTTCGAAGAGGCTGACGCGGATGTAAGTTGGTGGCACAAGGTCAAGAGGGAGGGGTTTACTTACCAAAGAGTATCATCGTCACGGCAGGCCGCGAACGCAAGGTCAACGGTACGATTGCCGGCTTGAAAGTTGTAGATCATGTCTACGTTGTTGGGCTCGGCAGCGTAGATTGTCTGCAGCAGCTTGCCGGTTAGGTCAAACACTCCCAGTCCCGCGCCCTGAGTCGACTTGGTCGTGGTGATGATAAGAGATTTGTCAGCGCCCTCGGGAGAAATCCAGATGGCAGGGTCATCTCCATCAGCACCATTCTGGTCTGTTTCGTACGAGGGCTGCACCAGGAGGAAAGAGCAGTGAAGCCCGCCCCAGCCGTCCTGACATTTGCACTGGTTAGGACCAACGCATTCGCCGCGTCCAGAGCAGTTGTCTGTGCATTGGAAGGCGTCGCACTTGTCGCCAGTAAATCCAGCAAAACAAGCGCAGCCAAGGGCGTTCTCCTCGCAGTAGCCGTTACCGGAGCACGCGTCGCAAATCTTGGACGGAGTCCGGCATCCCACCTGAGTACGTGGGTCGTACTCCTTGTTTACCGAGATTCCAAGCTCAGTGAGGGCTCCATCCAGAGACATCAGACCAAATCCAGCGACGTCGTCGGCCTCAATGGCGAAGGCGAGAGCACCGCTGGGGTACTTGGAGGTCGCGCCCTGGTAGATGCTGAGGCCCTGGACCTCAATATCCTCCAATCCGGTCAACTTGATGGTTCCAATAAGTCTGAATGGGTACTCGTATACGGCTACTGCGTTCTCCTGGGCGACAAAGAGGTATTCCTGGCCGGTAGAGTTAGAGGCAGAAGACGTGTAGACAGCGACGCCGGTGACGTCTTCTTCCGCCTCGCCAATCTTGGTGACTTCAGGGTTGGTGGTCGACTCGGTAAGGTCAAACACATAAATATCCTTGTCGTCGTCGGCGGAAAGAATCATCTTGGACTGCGAATGAGACACGGCGCAGCCGGAGAACTCGGTGGGCATTGTGATGTTTCGGATCTAGGAGTCTCAGCAGGAGATGCAAGAATCGGAGTCATTTGAATGCTAACCTCGACAAGCTCAATATCAGTCTTTCCCTTTCTCACGAGATACTCGACGGCCTTGCCCTTTCCAAACAGGAAGATGTAGTCGTTCAGACTCTTGCTTCGCCACGAGCACAGCGCGGACCAATCGCCAAGGAGAGTGGTCTGGGCTGATTCAATCTCGGTGAATGAGGGCACATCAAACACGCGGATGACGGAATCAGGCATCGCTATCGTGATCGCAAAGTCTTTGTTGTCAGTGACGTTGTAGACTGTAGTGACGAGCTTCGTTCGGCCAGTGACAAGAGTCTTTACCTCCGCCAGAGGCGAGTCGCTGTTCAGATCCCAGGCATGGACGCCGCCGGTGGCCGCTCCGCCGTCGTTTCCGAGCAGCAGAGGATTAGACTTGGAGTAGTAGACATTGGTCCAGTCCGCCTCGAGCTCGCCACCAGTCAGAGCTGTGACGTTGAGCTCGAGGTCGACGGCCGTAGCCAGCCAGGGCTGCGCCGCAAGGGCGACAATGGCCGTGGCCACGGAAAGATACTTCAGCACCATGGCGATGGAGTCAAGTCGAAGTAACGCGACTTGGCATGGGAGAACCGGCGAGCACAAAGCCCGCCAGAGAGAGAGGAGAAACAGTCCATTTATCATGTCGCCTCATGCTCACGCGCAGCGCAGCGGCCCGCGGCTGGAGGGATCCAACGGTAGCAACGCCCCACGCCACAGCTCCGGGATCGCAGCAGCAGACAGGTACAGTGGCAGGTTCAGCTTCCTACCATGCACGCCAATAAAGCCTAAACCATGACGGATACCGAATTCTTCTCGTCCCAAGCACTCGTTCTGCAGCGCCAAAGTGAGAAAAAGGGCGCGTCAGTGGGAGAAATGTGGTGGTGACACCAGAAAGTGAGGTGAAACGCGTGGAGGAAACGGAAGACACAATTGGTGGACGGCTGTTGGGCGAGCGAAATGGAGCTTCCACTTTTGGAGTCGTCCGTCTTGGCAGTGGCACGTGTTGTTGACCAGGGTAAAGTCATGGGCCTGATTTCTGGAGCAGTGAGCGAATGGGGGGTTCCTGTTGACGCTGATGAAAGTCAATTGTGATGGATCCATCGCATCTTTGGCTCTCGGCTCTGTAAGACTGCAACTCTCTTTCTACTTTAAATTATGCGGTGACATCGGGAGGCTTCCGACGCAGACAATGTGTGTGTGCAAGTAATGACTTGGCTCTCTCGCAATTATGTAATGGAATTGGATCGCCCGATTGCAATCGATTTCCGAGACCTTTTCTGAGTTGCGCATTGATCCCGTCGCGGACTTTCAAGTTGATATCATTATCCCTGTTTCAAGCATCATCTCACTTCTGCATGCATAGGCTGTATTGACTTCATCTTTACCACCAGGACTATCTGCCGAGGAGTGGCAATCATTTTTCGGCTCGATTTTGCATTTCCCCCAAGTTTCCAACCAGGAACCGGATAGTTGAAATGAGAAAGACCTCCCAAGATCCAGCTTTGGGCAAAATTCTACCTCCGGACAGTCCCGCTAGAACCAGCGGCCGCGCGGCTTCGGCGCCTACCTTACTCGGATAGCGGACCCCACAACCCGGCAATTGTGGGCCCCGGTGCCGGGCATACTAGCACAGGTATCAAAGGGGCGCACACATCACTAAGAATGAAACGGGAAAAGTGATTGAAGGATAAGAAATGTGCGCTTCCACCGCGGCTTGTATGTTCAATGGCTGTCTATAGGTATCTCTAATATCATACAAAAAGGAAAAGTTGACACGGCTAGCCGATCCGTGCATCAGGCCCGCGCCCTAAGAATCACACTTTAAGAAGGGGGAGCACCGGTGCCGGAGGGGGGAGCGCCGGACATGGTACCGTTGCCGGTGCCGTTGCCGCCGCCGCCACCGCCACCGCCGACAGTGTAGCCGGTAGAGTGGCCACCGTCCTCGCCGAGGTAGGCAGCGACGCCGTAGTAGTCATCGGTCTGGTAGTCGGCAGAGGCGTTGATACCAATCTGGATCCAGGCGAAGAGACCATCAGAGACGTCCTCGCCGAGGTAGACGAACTGGGGGAAGGGGTCGTAGGACTCGTCGGCCTGGAGGACGGACCACATGTCCTCGGCGTTGGTGGTGACCTCGACGGTGTTGGTGTTGTAGGGAGCGAGCTCCTCGATGGTCTCGCGCAGAGACTCGGGCCAGAAGAGCTGGCCGATGTGGGCGACGGGAGCATCCCAGACGGAGATGGTGCCGTTGGGCATCAGGGTCGCGTTGGTGTGCGACAGCAAGTGGGTGTGGACGGCACGGCCCTCGTAGTGGCCGGGGAAGATGGTCTCGAACTGGACGACACCGTCGTGGTCGGAGAGCTGGATGCCACGGAGGAAGGTGGTGTTCAGGCCGGCCTGGCCGGACTCGACGCCGGAGTAGACACCGGTGGCGTTGCAGTTCCAGATGTCGACGGCGACCTGGGGGACGGGGTCGCAGGTGTTGACGTCGACGTACTGGACCTCGAGGAAGACGGGGACACCGTCGCAGAACTCGGACTCGATGACGTTGGAGCGCATGTACTCGCCGACGACGTAGTAGGGGCCGCCGGTGATCTCAGGGGAGAGAACGCAGGAGGTGTTGGCGCTGAAGACGTCCTCGATGGAGGAGAAGATGCCGTTGGTGGACTGGCCGGTCATGTTGTGGTTGATGGCCTCCCAGGCGTTGAGCTGGTCGAGGTCGCGGCGGTACTTCTTGGAGGCTTTTGGTGATGTTAGCTTTCAAGCTCGGGGTGACTGGGAGCAGACGGGGCGGCTTACGGGAAGTGAGGCCCTTCTTGGCGCGGATCTCCTTGACCTTCTGGGCACGGCGCTCAACGGCGCGAGCCTGGCGCTTCTGGGCACCGGCGGAGTTGGAGCAAGAAGCGAGGGAGCGCTGGCCGATGTTGGCAACACCGTCACGGAGGGCGATGTCGCGCTTCATCTTGTTGTGGTCGTGCTTCTCGCCGGGGTGGGCGGAGACGAGGCCGGCGATGGCAAGGCCAGCGGCCGAGAGAGCGGTGATGCGGACCATTGTGTGTCAGGAAGAACTGTTGGTATCAAGACAATGAGCGAATGTCGAAAACGATTGTGTTGGTGTTCTTGCTGTTGTTGAAGCGAATGTTGCTGCGGTGGTTGCGGCTGGTGAGGAAAAGAAGTCCGAGATGATCGACTTCCTCGCCGGTCTTTATACAAACGTCGATCTTCATCGTCCTCTATCTCTCGACGCCGCGTACGTGATGTGGACTAGAGAGGGGCTCGTCGCCTTCGTCCGATCCCCAGCCTGGAACCTGGACCCAAGGCATGGGAGAGCCCTCGTCATCCCACCCTTTCCGCCAGTCCACACTTGCTATTTTCGATCGTTTCCGTCCAATGTCTACGGCGGTAGGACCGCGTCGTCTGAACATCCCGTCCAACCAGCGCGGCGCAAAAGGTCATCCACAACCCGTTGGCAGTCGTGGCACTCACAGGGGTTCGCAGGTCCTGAGCCTCAGTTACACGACTTTGTTCTCCGCCGGGCGCATTTTCGAGTCAATGCGTCCCCACAGCGGTTGTCCTTAACTCAGCCTCAACGGCATACGGAGTGCTACGCCAAGCAGACCACGGGCACTCAAGCATTCCAAGGAAGGAAAGAGGATGGTTCTAAAGCGGAACCCGGGGTCGATCCGGGGTGGAGCAGCCCGCGGAACGAACTCCTGGTCGACCTCCCACTTCCCGAAGACTTGTGGAAACCGACGTTGGCAAAAGCTTCTCGTTAGGGGGCACCCGATGACGAGGCAGTGCCCACATCGCGGGTGGCGCCGCTGTGCGTTTACGCAGCTTCAATGAGATTGGACCAAATTTTGCTGACAATTCACCCTATCGAGGGGTAGAGGGGCCTGTTTACTCCCTTACAGCCCAGGTTCCCTCGGTCTGTGGGAGGGATTTCGAAAGGGGCGGGTAATGTGCGCAACCGCGGTTCTAGGAACTTTTTGGCAGCATGAATGGAGATTTGAGGAGGGAAAGAAAATTCTGAACCGCCAGCCTGATGCGGTTGTGCAAATTTGGATCGACCAAAAAGTCTTCTCTCTGGGCAAACGCATGAGCTCGTAACTAACCCCAAAGAAAACCGTACTGCGACTTCATGATTAATGCTGCGGCTTCGTCTGAAAAGGCAAAGAAACAACGGTGACACTCGAGAGCTATGATCCTGCTCTGCGCAATAGAGTTCGTCTGGTGTCTGCGCTCCCGCAACCTAGGAAACATGAATCGGCCGGGGAACGTCCGGGATGCCCGACATAAAGTTGAAAAACACCCGACCGGCCGGGGATCCCTAAATTTCGGGGGCGAGGACCGGGCCAGTCTTTGTGCGCCCAATCAATCCAGCGAAATGCCATTGGCTGCTACGGACTAGCCTCACCCACCCCGAGGAGTCGAGGCCTTTGGGCGGGAGGTCTCTGAGTCGTCACCCGACGCGTGTCGCTATGGGCAGAATGCTCTATTTCCGGCCGACGAGGCTTCCTTTCTTTCCACAGCGTCACCGCCCGCTAGTCACATAGAGCACAGCGGAATTTCGTGTGGCTGGCAGTTGGTCACATTTGCCGAAGTCATCACGTCCGGAGGGATGGGTGCGTCTCGTCGGGTTTGTTGCCGTGCCGAGAAATTTTGAGCGCTTTTTTCTTTTCTCTTTATTCTTTCTGTATTCGTAGATTAGATCCATCCTGTGATTACTGTACAGTCCATGCTGTGGTCAGCCGGTCATCACTTTACAGTCCAATTCAACGTGTTTCAGTCCTACGCGTCCCAGGTACTTTGGTGATTTGGTGAAATTTTCAGCACAATTCATGCAGGGACAGCATCGCCAAGACACGCTTCCCGGAGCGTTGCATCATGGCCATCGGTTTTCCCGCATTCTGCAGCGGCGAGCTTTCACGAAAGGGTACAGGAACAAGCCTTGGCCAAGATCTCCCAGTTTTTTAGGGCAGTCCGTCTTGCCCATCGCCTCTACTGTAGTCTTTTGCCCACGACTCGGCACCTATCAGGGTTGCAAGATTTCAAAGCCGTCTCTATTTCTGTTGTCAAAGCCCCCTCCTGGTCCTTGTTATGGTTGTTGAGTGAGATCCCGATCATCCTAGACCGTTGCGACTGGGGTTTGTCTACTCGCTGCCCGCATTCCCGCTGTCCGAGCCTTTGCGAGTCCACGGCCCCAATTATTCGAGGGCTGCGCCCGGCTTTGTGACGACTGCGGAATCATTCAAGGATGACCAGTCCGCACGCAGGTAACCCCATTCATCCAATTTAGTTATCATGAGGCGACCTGTACTCCATATTGAAGCCGTCCGTCACCTTCCTGAAACGAGAAGAAGATACAGCGAATGTTCACGCGTCTAAAGAGGAATGCAACCTTCCTCTTCTCAGGCTCCTGTGACCTTGGAGGCTCAGGACCTGGAGCAATTTGGCTTCTCTTTGTATGTAATGCGTCAAAGGCATTTTTCTTGGCGGCCATGACCTTTTAAATTATGATTTGAACCAGGTTTTCTAAACCTTGAAGTTGCGCGTGAATCATAGGCAATAAGGCGGACTATCCGCCATCGCTGCGAGAAACCGTCTGCTTTTCACCACAGCTATTGCTATGTGGATGTCCTCATCCACATTGCTGTGTAGGAGCTTGTAGCAGAGCACAAAAACTCATAACAATATTACAAGGGCACATGATGACTATTCGGATGACTTGACACGGCGTTTCCCGGTTTCTGTCACGGGTGTTTTGATTCTGTTGTGTTGTTTTGACCCACAATCGATAGCGAAAATGAGCACCCATGGCCACCAGGTAAACATGACGTCAATATTAGACTTCAAGCAGAATATCTGCGCTGGCGCGCGGCTCCCGCGTCTCCCGCAAACGCGTGTTGTTAAGGTTATGTAGTGGAGCTCAAAGTTTGGACTAGGACTGAGTTGCGGATGTTGCCTTCGAAAGTTCATAATGTGCCGAACGCCGTCTGTATGACATGCCAGTTATCCGTAGCAGAGACAACGGAGTGCAAAACACTAAAGCTTCACTCTACTACATCCTGGTGTTGATACAGTTTGTAGTTGCAATTCGACTTGGCATCATTTCCGTACCTGTCTTTTGCGTCAGTGCATACATGTGAAGTGCACATCGCCTTCATCCATCAAGGTAATTGATCGAAATGATGTTCATGGGAGGCCACAAAATGAATGGAGTATGCCTCCTTACTGACTATGCACGTGACCTCAAAAGATCGAACCATAATGTGACCCGAATTCCCAGTTGAGCATATAACGTGCTGCGCATGGCATCGTACTACTCAACAAGAGATGCCTCGATGTTCTTGACGGGACCACCGTCTACATCCTTCTCACCTCTGTTGTCACTGACAATGCGACAGCAGGCACCGGGATAGCTAGTATGACCAGTTCCGATGTAGCCCCAAGGAGAATCGCAGCCGTGCAGACCGCAATTCTGGTTTTCCTTGTTGACATAGTAGATGCGAAATCCTGCGCACATGCAGACAGTGGCAACGCGGCAGGTGGAAGAGGCGCTATTGAAAACATCATTGCTTAGTAAAGCATGCTATAAGAGAGGAATGTAAGAGGTCGCACAAGTAGTAGCAGCCGCTAAAAGTTAAACGAGCTTCGAGAGGGGGATCTTCAGACCGCATGGCGACGGAGACATCATCCGCCATCGGCGTGGCAGAAACCGAGGTGAACGCTGCGACGGCGAAGACAAGGAGGGAGAAATTCATTCTCAAAGTGTGAGGAGATGCTGTGCTTGGGATCTCTGGTCCCTGTGTGGTGAATATGATTTCTTTCGGGTTGATGGTTGTGACTGCTGGCCTTGAATACTTGTTACAGATCGTTTCAACCGTAAGTACGTTGGTACTCCCTTTAACCGCCCACAAACCGTCTTCAGATGTTCATAAATAAATGCTGTCCATACTCGACTAGAATTCAAAAACGGATAAAGATTGATCACTTCGCCCTCCTACTGACGCTTGTTTCTGGTGTCATGTTCTTATGTACCTCATGAGAACTTCAAGCGGATTTAGCAATGCTGTATGTCCAAAATCGCATACCTATCAAATAACGGTATGTACGCTTTTCTCCTCGGATCCCTGACCATGGATATGCAAATCTTCATAAGAGACGACAAGAGCCCAAACAGTCTCATCATTCAAAGGCTTTCCTGAGGCTCGCATCCCATCGAGTGCTGCATGACGCCAGTACAAAGCTCTGCGGGGTACAGCGAATCAGATACAATTTCAGATGATCGACACTTTTTTTTCTGCGAATCACGAACTTCACTGACAAGAATTGGAGAAATTACGGGTACTGGACGTACTGGCGTCATGCAGCACTCGATGGGATAAGGGGTGATGAATGCCCAGCATTCAAATCCTTTCGTGAAACTGAAGATTTACCTGCCATCTTGAGAAGTTGAAGCAAGCAAGAGTGGGATAACTACCAGAGTTTCTATGACAGCCTTGCTCTGGCTGTATCGCTGGCCGGCTGCCAATAGGAAGCAGCGTTAGTTTCTAATGCCAAGAACGCCCGACAGATAATAGGTGGCTGTTTCTACTTATACGTATAAGCATGTCAGCATCTGCATATGTGGTTTCTTGGTGCTCACGGCTTGAATCCATCAATGTAACGTCGCTGACTTATGCCAAAGCTGGCTACTAAGCCCTGATTCCATCAACTCTTTCACATCTTAATTAGATAGCTATGGCTTTCCTCATTTTTGGGTTTCGATTTGAATACTTTTCGATGAATTCTCTAAATTCGGGCACAGTTGAGGGGCTGACACGTGGTAATCAGATTTTACCCAATCATCTAGTCTCGACCGAAAGTCTTATAACTGAACGTCTCCTGCGAATAAGTATCAAATTTCTTGGGCAAGTCCCGGCCTAGAAGGAAACTAAGTTGCCGTGCCCCTCGTAGCCCCAAGGTCCACAGATCTATGACCAATGTTAGCTCGAGGTAGCAATTCGACGAGGCAAGATCGATAGGGCCGACCAATGATCATCAACCATTGATTGGCGACTACATCAACTTCCTCGTCGAATGAGGGTTGCCTGGAGCACTAAATTATGTATCATATGAACCTCTTTCTTCCCATCTAACATTTTTATCGCAGTTTGCCGCCTGGAGGCGCACCTTGTTGACTGCCGTATGAACTTTCGTCTAATAGCCCGTATGTAAGGTGAGTGCAGGAAATAGGCCAAAGCAAATGCCAAGTCCGTTTACAACCGATCTTCGCAACACCTAATGAGTTGATCAGTTGTCTGCAGTGCATATCTCTTGCAAATTGGGACATATGATCTCACTTGATGTGTTGGCCCTGATTCACCACGCGTACCTTTTAATAATCACGACGATTGGTCCGAGACAGAATTCGATCAGTGTGAGGATGATATGATCTCTCCACAACGTGATATCGGATTTAAACCGGCTGCGCGGGGCTCAACGCAGTCGAGGCCCTGTTAAATCTTGGGGTTGGAGCACATGGCACAGAAGTCCCTTCACACTTTCCGTGGATCAGACCCAGTGGCATCGGACTTGATGGCTCCACAGACCGGTGAGTCTGTCCACTCGGCCGTGCGAAGTCGGTGCCGCGTCGGCGCCGAAAACCAATAGTGAACTCCTGTTACACTGTCATAGCTCGTGACAACTTACCTGCAACGCTATCCTCAGCTTCTCAAGAGCACACGTCATGGTTCACCAATTACAACTTGATCGCCTGACTGTAAAAGCTTTTGCGTTATTGGCAGTTTGTGCCGCGCAGACATGGATGTCACTTGCCACGGGGAAGTTATGCAGACTTAAAGCACGGACGTTTGAACATTTCCGCGTTCACGCACATGGTGCGTATCAATGCATATTATTGTGGCCTGAGAAAGATGCAGCTAGACGTGTCGGGGTCGCGACAACTCCTCGCTTCCAGACGCATGAACCTATCAACGCCGATATTTTTAAGCAAGGGTAGCATCGTCCGGTTCATCATGACGTTTGAACTCCGTGCCCCGTATAGCCTTTTTTTCGGGAGGGGCTGCCCTTAGCCGGCTTGGAAGCCAGGTTCATGAAATCTCGCATTCGAGCGACGTTCTCGCGCCCAATCATTACATGAAGATTACCGCTCAGTCAGGCCTTACGGATTGCTCCGCAGCTCCGCAAGTTCTAAACTCAAACGATCAGAACTGCCGACTGCACAACGGCTGCAACGCGGCATGGATGTGCCGCAATCTGCGATCTCAAGTGGGGCGGAATGGGCCGGACGGGGGCCAAGCCGGACGGGCTATGCACAGAATTGTGCAAATCGCGGGGTCCGGAGGCGCGATGAAAGCCGGATTATGCGCGGACTTCGCGTGATACCCACAGAGATGCAACCGTGCCCTGCAGTTGTGTCTCGAAGATCGTCGTTTCATAGGGGCTTCGGCTGCAGAGTCCTGGACCGAATCCCGCTCTCTGCTTGGATTAAAGAGACTTCAGTCCAGTCTTCGATGGGAAAGATACTCCTACAGCTTCATGTTTCCAAGTGTAACCGAGTTTGGATCGGTTTTGGGGCAATTTGGACGCATCAAAGCAAATATGGCAACGCATCTTCTCGACGACAGAGCTCGGCTCTTCAGTCTTCACAACATCGCGTGGGGACTTTTGCTAGCGACTTGCTTGGTGCGTCAACCCCTTTTCTTCGAAGTCGGATCCAGCTGCGTTGATTTCTAACATCGCGAACAGGGCTTGGTCACTCTTGTTTCGGTCCTCACTTATAATGTGTTCTTCCATCCCCTGCGAAAATACCCTGGGCCAAAGTGGTGGGCCGCGACTCGTCTTCCGTATACCCGGGCATACCTCTCTGGTCAAATGCACAAGAAAATCTTTGAGCTTCACCAAGAGTATGGCCCAATCGTGCGAGTCGCCCCCAACGAGCTTGCCTACAACCACCCCGACGCATGGAAGGACTTGCATGGTAACCTCAAGAACGGAACTGGCGATCACGGCAGGGATGAAGTTTTCATGCGCGATAACAGGCAAAGCATTATTGGCGGTAACCGCGAAGATCACTCCCGATACCGACGAGCGTTGTCCCATGGCTTCTCGGCTCAGTCAATGTTCGACCAAGAATCCATCATCAAGAGGTATGTGGACTTGCTGTTCCAGCGGCTGCATGAGAACTGTGCTGGAGGATCTAAGCCGCTGGACATGGTTGCGTGGTACAACTGGACGACTTTCGACGTAATCGGAGACCTGGCGTTTGGCGAACCCTTCGGCTGTTTGGACAACAGCGACTACCACCCTTGGGTCAAAATTCTGTTCGCCGGCGTGAAAGAAGGGGCCTTTAAGTTCAACATCCGACGTTACCCTCCTATCGAGAACCTTTTGATGAAGTTCATGCCTGCGAGCATCAAGAACAAGAGAGAACAGCACATGCAACTCACACGCGAGAAGGTCAGGCAACGACTTGCTACTCAGACGGAGCGCCCGGACTTTATGGACTCCATGACGCGGAAAAAGGGTCCCATGGTATGTGATTTTGCGATTATATCCGGAATTCCTCGCTAATGTCTTCACAGGAGCTGCAGTTTGAAGAGCTGCGTGCAAATTCCTCAACTCTGATCGTCGCGGGATCTGAGACTACTGCGACCGCGCTGTCGGCCATCACGTACTACCTCACCACACATACAAGTGCTCTAGAGAAGCTCAACAACGAGGTCCGATCGGCCTTTGCCACTGAAGACGACATCAACATGGTCAGCGTGCAGAAGCTCCAGTACATGCAGGCTATCATCAACGAAAGTCTCCGCATGTATCCGCCTGTTCCAACGGGCATTATGCGCAGGGTCACTGAGGGTGATGGTCTTTTCTTGGGACAACACGTACCAAAAGGAGTAAGTTGAGCGTCAGAAACAGCTTGGTCGCACAACTAATGAAGCGTAGAGCCTTGTCCAGGTTTGGCACTGGCCTGTTTTCCACAACCCCGACCATTTCACTTTGCCCGACTCCTTCATTCCCGAGCGCTGGCTCGACGATCCGCGATTCTCTGGTGACAGGAAGGAGGCCTTCCAGCCTTTCTCTGTTGGCCCAAGGAACTGCATCGGAAGAAAGTGAGTTTGCCCCGGGCTATCACCTGGTACAACGTGAAACTGACCACAAAACAGCTTGGCCTATGCGGAGATGCGTTTGATCGTTGCCAGAATGGTCTGGAACTTTGACGTGAGGATTGCGGAGGATAGCAAGGGATGGGATGAGAGGAGCCAGGCGTTTTTGCTTTGGGAGAAGGGACCTGTTAACTGCTACATTACGCCTAGGAAGGTTGAGTAACTTAGTTCTTTCTGTTTCACATGGAAACCAGTTTGATCCATTTGATATCCAAGATTCATTGCAAGAATAGAACTAGCCTCGTTGTATCGATGATTGAGCATTTGGGACAGACTGTTAGGCAGACAAATTCTTAAGCATCCGCAACCTTGACACCAACGCCAGCTCCGACAACAACTCTGCTGAGCTGTTTGCTCCGCTTAACAGGTTTCGGATCGTTGAAGATTTCCTCAAGCTCTTCCAAAGATCTTCCCTTGGTTTCAACGGTAACGAAGTACATCAGCACCAGATGGACGAAATGAAGAACCAGGAAGATGGTGTATGTCTTCCATCCAATGTCCTTGAGAGCAATCGGTGTCGCGTACAGGTTGATAAAACTCGCGATACCTGAAACAAACTTGTCTGCTGCAATTCCTTTAGCCCGTATGTCGGTGTTGAGAATCTCTGCGGGATACAGCGCCTGAAGCGGTGTCCATGTGAATGACATGACGATTCCATACAGAAATATCATCGCGATGAATGCGTATCCTGATGCCGTGTCTATGTGGCCACCGGAAAGAGCTGCTAGAACGTTGATGGGGATGTACACCAGGCCGGATAGAAAGACTCCCCAGAGCAACAAGGGTCGGCGACCGGCCTTATCGACGAAGAATGCGCCGACTATGCCGCCGCAGAACGAGAACACCGTGTTTAACGCATTCATCAGGAGCTGCTGAGAGGACGATGTGATGCCGACGGTCTCCAGAATGGCTGTGAGGTATGTGTGAGTTGGAGTTTTGAAACAGGATGATGAATTCAGAGGGAAATGTTCATATTGACTCACATGGCAAGAAATAACTTATGACAGCGCCGCCAGTGAATTGACTGAACACCGTAATTAGAACAAGAATCCACATGCGATAGCGATTGGCGCGGCTTTTGATGAGAATCTTGTAATCCCACCATCTCCCACGGGTCAGCTCTGCCTCAACCCCCAAGGAGAACTTGATTTCTTCGCATTCAAGTCTGACGACAGCAGAATCTGGATTGCCGTTGCCGTGGTATTTGATAAGTACGGACTTGGCGACATCGTCTTTTTGCTTAGCGAAGAGCCAACGAGGGCTCTCGGGGATAAACCAAACCGTAGCGGACATGACCGCCGCCGGGACGACCTGGACGATATATGGCACGCGCCATGACATGTCGCCGGGGATGTTTGCGGTGCCATAACACGTCCAAGTAGCAGCTGTTGTTATTGCATTAGATTCAGCAGAGTGGTAGTGCGCATAACTGGTAACTTACTCAAAGAGCCAATATACCAGCCCAAGACGTTGTAGAGACCGCCGGCCAGACCTCTCCATGTGGGGTACGCCATCTCAACGATATAAGTCGGTGCTGCAATAGTGCACATGGGGACGCCGAATCCGACGATAAACCTGCCGCCTATGAACGCGGAAAGAGTTTGACTCGTTGCCTGAACGATAGAGCCGACAATAATAAAGGCCGAGCCGACGGCCATCCCGTATTTTCGACCGAATGTATCAATAACTCCCGCAGAGAAGAGGCTTCCGCAAATCTGCCCGGCAGTGTAGATGGCCATGACGAGACCAATTGTAGGTCCAGTTCTGCCAACGTCGTAGTGTTCGTGAAACTGGTCCATAGCATTGATAGAGCTCATCACGGAGCCGTCGTATCCGTTCATACAACCGTCTGACGAGAAGGAAGTAAGTCATCGCATTTCAGAGAATGGAGTTCGATCATTAACTTACTCAGTGTGACAAATAGGATGATTACGCATAGAGTTACTTGCGACCGAGAACGGTAGTTCGGCTTGTCTTTGGCGACAGCGTCGGTAAGCTCAACTGAGCGGACTTGAACCTCTTTGACATCCATGTTATCAAGTGGAATGTTCACAGTGGCCCCTAAATGAGGCTGACGCGCTGTAGCAGAAATCTCAGGAGGGGTTCCAGGAGCCATGTTGAGGGTGAAGAGAACCTTGTATTGGGCACAGAAGTTGAAAAATTGAAGGAATCGTGTTGTCTCTATACCGCATGGATCGCGGGAAAGTTATCAGTAGACTGGCGAGGACACTATCCGACGTAAAAAACGACAATCGCAAATGAGTGACTCTTGATGGACTTGGCCTCCAGTTAAGTATCCTGCAAGACCATCGACGTAAAAAGTCTAGATGCGGGGATGGCGAGATCCTTCCCCAGATACCTTTCCAGACTCCTGGGACAGGTCAAATTTGAGCTGTCTGACTCCGACATGGATTCTGCTTTGTGTGGCCGTGGTAGCAAATCAGAAAGGAGGTTCTCAGTGCTTCAAGGCTAACCATCCGAAGGCCGACGTCTGACTTGGGATTGGGGATGAGTTGTTCCCACCAGCACACCTCAATGCAGCTCGATGTCTTCTAACATGTATCCCGGTTGTCACGTCCCAAGATGTAGTCTGACAGTAGAGAAAGGCATGTGGCAAAACATATGATCATTCGAAGTAGGGCAGTCCAGTAAAGCCTCTTCAAAGCCGATGGGAAAACTCGCCTTCCATTGGGTATCCATGGATGCCCATAGGATCCTGGACTCGCTGTGATATTGTTGGGATGAGCCTGTGCTCAGAGTACAGCCACACTACTCCCCTACCTTCATGTCATTTAATGGCCTGCAATCGGAGAAATTCTAGGAGTCGAATCCTCAACAACCCCCGCGATTCTGTGTCCAGAGGTCTCGTGACGCTTCACAGGAATCCATCTGCACTTCGCATTCGGTACGACAGCTGCTTGGAAGATGACATCTTAGGCTAAGTGCATCCATTAAACATGCAGTACGCATCAATAACCTCGCATATAAACAGGCGATATTACCCCGCATTGTTGATGTCGGACCCCACGCTTGCCGCGGCATGCGGCTCCAATCCTTGCCGGCTTCACAATCTATTGTAGGGTGGGATGGAGTTGGTTGTAAGAATTACATGTTAACTACTGCAGGTTGCAGATCGGGTGTTGGATGGCCTCAGCAAGTGACGTATGAGGTGCCAACACTCGCTACATGAATCTTATTGGAGCGCTTCGCAGACACTATTTGAGACTCCTCAGATCCCCTCATTTGCATTATCCCTGACTTTTGAGGCTTTCGCTCGGGATTCTTCATATTTCCAATTTTTTCTTCGTGATCTAACAGTGAGCATCAGTTTTGGTGTTGCAGGTAACTCATCATGGAGGTCCCCACGCGAAATGTCGAGATCACGTCTTCCTTCTGGGCGCAGTTACGTGACAGTGGCCGATTGAAAACTATACCCGCTCTGGTCAAAGCCCAAAAAGAATCAGGCCACTGGGACTGTTTGAAATGGAAAGAAGGCCACCAACCCCAGCCCCATGTGAGTACAAGCTCTAGTTCATATTGGAACTCCAAGGCCCATAGGCTTCTGCTAACAACCTTGTGCAGCCGTTTTGGGATAGCGATGTCTACAAAGCCACCGAAGCGGCGTGCTACTTCCTCATGACACACGCCGACGAGGAGATGATGAGGAATGTCGAAGAGGCCGTGGACAACATACGCGGAGCACAGCACCCAGATGGCTACATCAATTCGTATTACACCGTGCGAGGAATCGAAAAACGATGGACGAATCTCCGCGACATGCACGAACTGTACTGTATCGGCCACCTCATCGAAGCATGTGTCGCCTACGAGACCTTGACCGGCAGCGGACGGCTTCTGGGACCGGTCATGAAAGTTGTGCAGCATATTGATTCAATCTTTGGACCAGAGCCTGGGAAGAGACGCGGTTATCCTGGCCATCAAGAAATCGAAATTGGATTGTTGAGGCTATACGAAATGACCAAGGATCCCCTTCTTCTGCAAGTAGCTCAGTACTTTATCCTCGAGCGCGGGACAAGAGATGAGAAGGACGAGATCTACTTTGACAAAGAAGCTTGGGCCAGAGGAAACGATCCTGGGGATTGGCTCAGCTTTGAGTTCAGACCGACTTACCGGATGCCTAGAGACTACGGCTACCACCAAGCCGATCGACGGCTAGCAGATGCGACTGAGTTGGTGGGTCATTCTGTCAGAGCCATGTACTTCATGACCGCCGCAACCGACCTCGTGCGTTTGACAAAGCATGAAGATATCCACAAGTCTCTGGCCGCGCTATGGAGAGACATGGTCGACAAGAAGATGTACATCACAGGCGGACTGGGGTCTGTCCGTCAGTGGGAGGGATTTGGACACCCATACGTGCTCGGGGATACCGAAGAGGGTGGTGTCTGCTATGCTGAGACTTGCGCAACTTTTGGAATGATTGGTTGGTGCCAACGAATGCTTCGTCTCAACCTCAATTCCGAGTACGCCGATGTCATGGAAATTAGTCTGTACAACGGCTTTCTTGGCGCGATCGGTCTAGAAGGAGAGTCGTTTTACTATGAGAACCCTCTTCGCACGTTCACAGGCCGACCGAAGGAGCGGAGTCGGTGGTTCGACGTCGCCTGTTGCCCGCCAAACGTCGCAAAGCTTCTTGGCAATCTTGGAGCATTCATCTACACCATGCAAGACCGAATAGTGGCCATCCACTTGTACATCGAGAGTGTACTTCACGTACCTGGAAGCGACGCTGTGGTTACGATCAAAACTGCTGCACCTTGGTCTGGAAAGGTAGAGATAGCGTGGTCAGGCACAGTTACAATTGCTTTGAGGATTCCTGGGTGGTCGGATGGCTACACGATTGATGGCTCAAACGGCGACGGCACATGCAAAGACGGATATCTGTACCTGCCAGAAGGAACAGATGGAAGGGTGGAAGTTGTCTTCAGCTTTAAGCCGCAGCTCGTTTACGCCAACCCAAAACTTGGCAAAAATGAGGTATGCGTTCAGCGCGGGCCTTTGGTGTATTGCATCGAAGATGTCGACAACGAGCTTGACATTGATAACGTCATCCTCTCGACGACAAGCCTGAAGGATGGCTCTCCACTGGATATTCTGGGCTATGAGGTCACCCCTGTGATTGCTAGGGGAACAGAACTGAAGAACACGAACGGCTCAAAGCTGTATAGTCACAAGCCATGGGAACGTGGCGAGGAAAGAGATCTCGTGTTCATACCGTACTATGCCCGGGCAAATCGTGGCGGCAAGGGGGGGATGAGAGTTTGGTGCTTCAGGGATTAAGTCTTTACTCTTTAGAAAAGTTGCAAAATTCCTAATCAAGTCAACATGAGTGTTTCCCCGGTCAGCTCAATAATAGTTCTCCACAGGCTCGTCACCCGTCCGTCTGTTGACGGACCTCTATCCCAGACTTCGTACACTACTCGGCTCCCAGTCCTGACTGCTTTGATCCCATAGATCGCAACTCTTTCGTACCATTTCCGGAAACGAGTTTGCTGTTGAGGATCGAATGCTTCCGTTGCTGCAATGAAAGCTGGCCAGAAAATTGGAGCTGCCAAAATATTGTTGTCGGTCTTGATCTTCTCGATAGCCTCGATGCCTTGCAACACTGCCTCAACGTACTGCCGAAGGTAGCGGAAGCTGAGGAGATGAATGTTTTGAGCGAAGTAGATGATCAAAGCATTATGGAAAGACTTCGTTTGATTGAAGATAATGTCAAAGCTTGTGCTAGTACTGGTTTGACGACATCGAGCAAGCTCGTCTTCTAGCGACCAGTCGAGAATGGATTTCTCCAGACTATCGCACTGAATCTTCAACGGTTCTGAAATCTCTGAAGACTTTCCCGACATTCTTGCCTGGGAAACCTGTTTGATGAGATTGGTTGTATCTTTGAGGAGGACCAGGAGACTCCGAGGGATACCGTAAATACACTCAAAACTTGCCATCTCAGTAGGTTCTTCAAATTGCTCTTCAGCATGCGACCGGGGCGAGTGGTAGGGCCCAGGCTGGTTGGAAGCCTCTTCGCTTGGTGAAGTATCTACTCCACTACCAGTAGGCTCAACGGCAGTGCTTTCGTATATGGCCCGAAGGTAAAAGTAGATGCGATGCAAGGCCTGCGTCTTTCCTGATATTCTAGATTTTCTGTTATGGCTGATGAGTTGTTTCGCGCCATCTAGATGCACAGCGCAGGTGCTCGTATCTCCTGACATGATCTGAGAAGCACGATTAGAGACTTGGAACAAAGGGGACACCCAGCTCAACTGTCAACTCACATTGATAGTGATCATTGATAGCATGGTAGCAAGATATTCCTTGTACTTAGGCCTTCCTCCTGAATACAAGTCACTCTCAACTGCCTGTTTCAGCAGACCAATGGCATTATATCGGTACTGCATTGCCTCTTCCACCCATTTGACAGCTTCATTGGGATGAGCCTCAGATGCTCGAACATTGGCCAGGAAGAAGCCACTGATTGAGAGCAATGCGTTCCTCAAGGCACTGCGCACTCTGGATGTTGATCCCATGACATCCATCTCCCCGATACCCTGGATGGCTCTGGGAATATGAATCGTTTTCCAGGGACTCTTGGCATTGTCGATGACACAGAATATGTTCACTACTGTGTGGACATAGTGATACATCAAGAAGCGATCTTGGCTGGGGAAGACAGACATTGGGGGGCTTTTGGGCAGAATGATTTCCGTGTGGTGACGTTGATATTGCGGTGGGCTTTGCTGGGTCTCAGAGATTCCTGAGGTATTCGGGCGAATAGCCTTGATCTCAGAGGCATCATCAGAAAAAGTCTGCGGCTGCCAATGCCTGATAACTGAAGGCCTACGAGCCTGTCTCTCATGGAGGTTGCATAACTCCCATGCTACCGCCGCCTCCGAGTTTGAAGGTGATGCAAAACTATTCGGAGTCTGATTGGTCACCACATGCGGCGGAGAGAGATGGTCGTCCAAGTCTGATCCAGGAGTTTGGTTGCTAACATTGGTTTCAAAGTGACCACCATCGGGCATGACGTCCTCATTCCGTGCGAGACCATTAGACTCTAGAGCTCCTGTTGCCATGAATACGCCAAAGTTCTGAATGTGTAGATGCCCATTTTCACTGAAGGACGACGCTGTATCAAATGACTCAATCGTCTTTAAGATGCCATCAACTTGACTCCATGATAGAACCTGCTTGATAGGTGCTAATCTTTATGTTAGTCAAGAGTTCAACTCTGACATGGATCACCTACACAAAGGAAGTTCTCGTCTCGATGGAAACCCTGCCTCTTCAGGACCAAGAGAACCCTTGCGAGTAGAGACACCTGTGTCTGGACTTAGCCACTGCAAACGGGCCCCATAGCCTTCGCATTGCAAATTCCTTGCACGGCATTCGCGGCAATAGGGTCTTATCTCGTCGCACTTGACTTTGCGCCCGCGGCAAGTCCAGCAGCCGGTGAAAGTCTTGGTCCTCTTACGGCTGGGTGGATTCAAACGAGCTTGGGACTGCATCGGGCTGCTTCGCGGAGACCGTGGGGTGCATGGAATCAAGCTGCATCGTTCACATTGACGGGAAGGAAGTTGGGAGCGAGAGCAGGATGGCAGAGTATCACTTTGACTTTCTCCGCAATTCATTGGGCCTTCAATCTGACAATCATCGCGGGGAAGAACTGGGTCAAGATACGGTATCAGTTGCCTGCCGAAAGAGGCTAAGCTCATGATAGCTCCAGGTGGAGCTCATGCAGGGTTCATTCTACGGGGAAGTCGACAGCGAAAGGACTTCTGTGAATTGCCCGAGTAAGCGGCCACAGTGGAGCTTGACACTGGCAGGGTAGCAATATCGGTGTATGGAGGCGTCGCATCGACTATGTCGGACCGCGGACCAGATGAAGTGGGAATTTACTAGAGTAAGCACATTCAAGGCGAATCCGAGGCATTGATAAGATTGCGTTCAACTGAGAACCTGGCCATTCTTTTCACATATCTCGATAGATCAGCTTACTCAAAGAGCCTTTCATTGTCACCATGTCGACCACAACAGTTACTACGGTGGCTGAGCCGGTTGAGAGCACCAGCACCATCGCTTTGGAAACTGCTTCTGGGAAGACGTCGGAGAAAACGGGCGTTGCTGCCTTGGCAACTGGCGGCTTCACTTTTGCCGGAATCCCCAACATTACCGACCCTTACAAGAAACGACAATGGCAACTTGAGCACATGGCAGGCGCCTTCCGAGTCTTCGCTCGTAAAGGCTTTACTGAGGGCACCAGTGGTCACATTAGCGTCCGTGACCCGGTAGACCCCAGCACATTCTGGATTAACCCGTGAGTCTTTCTCTTCATGCCCTTGTATGGTTCAAGATACTGACCAGCCGGAGTCTCGGAAAGCACTTCGGTATGCTCAAGGCCAGCGACATGGTTCATATTGATGAGGATGGGCAAGTCATAGGGGGCAACAGAGTCGCCGTCAACGCTGCAGGCTTCATGATTCACAGTATCATCCACAAGGCTCGACCAGATATCCATGCGGCCTGTCATGCACATTCGCCAGCTGGAAAGGCATGGTCAACTTTTGGCAGACCACTGGACATCATCAACCAAGACAGCTGTAACTTCTGGGGCACACAAGCTGTGTACAAGTCGTTCGGTGGTGTTGTACTGGATGCCGAGGAAAGCCAGAATATTGTTGAAGCACTTGGAAGCACGGGTCGTGTTATGATCCTCCAAAACCACGGTCTACTCACAACTGGAGGCACCGTCGACGAGGCGGCCTATCTCTTCACGCTGATGGAGAAGTCTTGCGAGGTCCAAATCATGGTTGAGAGCACTGGGCTGCCAAAGAACCACATTAGTGAGAAGGCGGCCGAGTTCACGGCAAAAGTCAATGCCGATCCGGTAAGTGCTCATGCTATTGCGTACCCTTAATTCCTCCTCGTGCTCGAATGATCGCTGACAGTTTATCTGTAGGAAACATTATATACTGAGTTTCAGCCCGATTTTGAGTACGAGATTTGGAAGTCAAAGGGAGAGCTTTCTAAAGGAGAATAACGTTCTTTAAGATAACTCAGAAATGATACACGAATCCGCAAAACTATTCTGCCAAGGTGTTTATTTCGTGATGTTCGTACATCCAGTCATCGGTGATCTCGGTGCTGCCACCGTTCATGACGCCGCCCGTGTTGCTCTTGCCGACCTCACGAAAGGACTGCATACGACAGGAATCCACACATCGCACTGGAGATAATTAAGTCCGACTAGATTGAGGTCATTATCAACTTTCAGTTGCCCAGGAAGTGCTGGGGGATCAATGCACCAATCATGTCCGTCCAGTTCTAATCCCACCAAACCTACAAGGTTGGAAAAGGCATCTGACAGCGACGCTCGACATTCCCCAATGAACTCATTGGATAGGCTCTGATAGAGGAAAGGCCGAGCGGAGACCCAGCAAGATGTTGGCTGTTATCAATGGATGCAGCTGCGTTATCTATTCCGCGGCACACGGTTAGAAGCGCCGATGATAAGCTTCCGGGACCCATACGTCACCGTTGCATCGATTCCCCCCCCTGTAGATGTTTGTTCGCGCGCTACCAGTCGACTTTCAAATTGATCGTATCGACGTTGAAACTAATCTGCGACGTCGGAATTGCAAGCAAGAAGATGATGCTGTTATGAGAAATCGCCGACGGTTTTCAGTGCGTAATTGGCAATAGGAAAGTATGAACAGAGAAGGATCTTCAGGATGGCGCTCAAAACGCCAAAGGTAGAAATCGCAGCGGCGGTTTAGATCTATTTCTATGGTCTATAAAAATCTAAAGCGCGAGCGTCTTGCGCACAAATCCGGAAATCATGCACTGCTTTTCAAAACCTGGTCTATCAACCGTGTTGCCTGCAGCACTTCCTCATCTTCGAAATGTTTGCCCGCAACCTGCAGACAAATCGGAGTGCCATCAAAAGTATCCGGATCGTCTTGAAACTGATGATTAGCATGACCGAGCTTTCCTCGTGCTTGGAATGATCGACGGGAGGAATCAACTTACATGCTTTCCATTCTTCCTCATCCTGCTGATTCCTTGGCGTGTATGCCTCTTCAGGCTTATCAATGTTCTTATCGACCCGGAGTCCGCTTGGGAGAATTGATGCTGGCTGATCAAGAATGTTCCAAATGGCCGTGTAGTTCCAGTACTTTGCTCCGCCCTGCAGCACTCCCGCCCCGACGTATGCAGGGCAAAGGATGAAGTCAACGCCCTTTGCCTTCATCAAAGCGTGATATTCGCGTCGGTATGCCTCTCTCTCAGCATTCAAAGCCCAGTTTTCAGCTATTGTAAGCGGCCGAGACTTGGAAAATGCAAAGGCGTGGTGCGTCAGTGGAAGCGCTGGTTCACCCCCTTCGGCAAAGGTGTCCAGGTACGGTTTCGGGCCTTGTGCGAAGTACAGTGAAGACTTCGCGTGCAAGGTCAGCGGCTGCGCCAGCATGATGTCCGACTTTGTGATTGAAGACGATTGCCTTGACTTACGACTATCTTCCAGCCACGTTCATGGTCGAAAGGCTTCCACACCACAACGTTGATTCCAACAGCCTTAAGTTTGTCTGTTGCATGTTGAAGAGCTCGAAGAACTGGTGGGTGGGGCTTGACGCATCTGATAAATCGCATCTGTTAGTCATCTTCGAAGTCTTATGCAAAAGAGCTCAAAGAACCTACCCGTCATCAAACATGACACCAATAGTAATGTCCTTTTTCAGCGTTACTTGCCGCCAAGGCAAAGGTACCAAGGATGTTTCTGTTTGCCATGGCTCTGCCCCCAGCATGGCACTCATAAACCTGTCTAGGTCATCCACGCTCTGTCCCAGTGGACCCGCAACCCCACGAATGCTTTCTTGACCAAAGGTGATACCAAAGTTTCCAAGACAAGGAACTCTCAAAGCCGTCGGGCGAAGTCCGTAACAGCCATTGAAAGCGGCTGGAATTCTAATGCTGCCACCAATGTCGGTGCCTACGCCCATGACAGAGCATTTTGCGCCAACGGAAACGCCTTCACCTCCTGAAGAGCCGCCGGGAGAAAGTAGGAGGTTATGGGGATTCAAGGTGAGCCCGGTGATGTTGTTATTGCAGTCGAGATGCTATAGCAAAACAGTCAACATTACTTAGTCTAACAAGTCTTCGAACGAATTTGTCTGAGCAAACTATTCTATCACATACCATCAAAGACTGGGGCTGGTTTGTTCGAACATGAATGACTGCGCCTGCCTGCTTCAAAATGCGTATCGAAAGCGCGTCTTCGGAGGGGATGTTCGAGATCTTCGCCACGAAACCAGCATGGGTGATTCGACCGCCCATACTAATGTGCTCCTGCGAATATGATGCAGTTTAGCAACCAAGGCCCTCTTCATAAAAGCAGACACAGACATTCCCACATACCTTCACTGAGATTGGAATACCATGCAGCGGCCCTGCCAACTGACCGGTCTCTTGATAGTAAGCATCGAGCTCATCGGCCTTCTGCAAAGCGGATTCAGCGAGAATCTCTGTAGCGAAGTTGGTCTTCAAGCGTCGAATGATCAGCACGTGCACAAAAAGCTTGCCAATAGCCTCCCTACCAATTGGTGAATTATCGTTGTCCTTTTCAAGAAAGCTGTGACAACCTTTCTGACACTCCATTGGCCAGATCTGTACTTCTCCAACAAACCAGCCGCGTCTTGTTCCGTCATTTCCAACTCCTCGGGCGTAAGAATTCCTGCCTCATATGGAATATTTTGAACATTTCGGCGATCTTTGGGCGGTAATTGACTTTGCGGAAGCTCGTAATCCTTCGGGATAGACTTCTTCTGAATGTCAATGCATACCTGGGCTAGCTCTCGCCAACTCTTTGCAAGAGCCGTGATAGCCATGATGTCAGGGAGGAAATGGTTCAACGACGTTACAACAATATGCCGGCACTTGCGCCAATCTCTGTAAATCATCAGCCTTCATACCTTCGCTTGTCAGAGAGTCCGGACACTTTGTACGGTTTCTTCCAGCCAGTCGGTTCTTCGTTATCAGTTGGAGCTATCTTGTCCGGCGGCGATCGCCTCTCCGCCTATCGCTGTCAACTGCCATAACTGAGTGCAGAAGCGGGTCCATTCTCCACTACAATGGTCATCCAGTCCTCCCGCATGTCAGCTCCGCACGAAACCCGCCTCCCCAAGTTCGCAAACAAGCAATTGTACTGGATGAAGATATCCGAATCCCGAAAAAAGCATGTAATGGGTCCTTTGAGCGGGTAGGATTGGTGTCGGAGCGTCCCCGAAAGATATCTGGTAGTCCTTGCCCCAGATGTGTTATCAGCTTGCCCCCGCATGCTCCGCGCTCATAGCTTCCCCTGTCGGGCGCAGCTTATCATCACTTCAAGATAGCTCCATTGAACTGTTCTGTAACGCTCACCTCGGTGAGCCAAGACCATAACTTCGCCCAAGCAGTCAATCAGCGGAAGCGATAAGTAGTAAAGGGGCACCCATACTCTGCCGCTGCGTTGTCGTCGCTTCTGTTTGGTCTCCTCGATTCTTGCCAGTTTCCCTCTCCGACCGTTGTAGACATCGTCCTTTGGAACAGCCAAACTTGGAACAAGGTTCTCTCTGCGGCCATGGCTCAAGACCACACCAAAGCCGAAGGAAATGGGTTGCCTCCAGGCACTTCGAGGCTCATCGATGTAGATGGCTCCGTTATTGGGCAGCACGCGTCAGGCTCGGGCGAGAACGATATCGTGCTCATTCCTCGCCCTTCCGAAGACCCAGAAGACCCTCTGAATTGGACTAGAAAGCGCAAGCTGCTGGCTACATCATGCGTTGTGCTGTACACCATCATGATTGCCATTCCAAGTAGTGCAGTCTACTCCGTCGTCACTCCCATTCGAAAAGCGACAGGATTATCGCTGGCGGACATCAACAATGGAACCGGAATCATGGTCAGTCTGGGTGTGCAATTTCAAAAGACTGTTTCTGATGACATGTGTTTTAGTTTCTCTTCTACGGCTGGGGATGCGTCATCTGGCAACCTCTTGCTCTCCAATATGGCAAGCGACCTGCCTACTTGGCTTCCCTTGCTGCGAATATTGTAAGCCATCCAATATGGGCGCTAGAAAGATTATTGTCTAACTAAGTTTGCCTTTCAGATTATCCTCGCTACTGCACCGATGTGCACTACAAAGCACACCTATCTCGCGAGCCGTATCCTGCTTGGCCTTTTCGGAGCACCCGTCGAATCACTTTGCGAAATCTCGATTACCGACATTGTAGGCGCACTATTCACAAAGGATTGTTGTATAAATGAATGAAGACTAATTGGTGCGTAGTGGTTCGCTCATCAACGCCCGAAGTACCTTGCGCTCTATGGATGGGGTCTCTCTATGACAGGCAAGCTTGCTCCTATGCTTTCTGGTTTCATCAACGTCGGCATGGGATGGAAGTGGACTCTGGTAAGATACCTCATCTCAAACTCGGTCTTAAGGTGGATGCTGACTACATTCTCTACCTCTCAGTGGTGGTGCGCAATTTTCAACGGAATTGCTTTGGTGTACTGTTTCCTCTTCATGGAAGAGACCAACTACGATCGTCCCGCGAGACTGGAGGACCATGAAACACCCGTCATCTCGGAAGCGCAAAGAACAGAATCTGCAACTCGCAGCGAGGAGGAGTCGAAAGTTGCGAACACAACAGAGAAGCAGGGAACTCCGACCACCAACCCCGTCGACAGCGAGACTGGACAGGTTATGTACCCACGCAAGACTTTTATCCAGAAGTTGGGTATCAAGGACAAGCCGAGACCCAACCGAATGCTGGATATTGCTCTTGGCGCCCTCCGAGGCTTCACGTATCCTTCTGTCGTTTACGCTGGGTAAGTTGAATGGTATCTTTGGAGCAGGACTACGGCCTAACTGTATTCAGATTGATGTACGGCGCCAACAACTTGGTGTGGTCTGGTGTTCAGAATGCCACAACAGGTACCGTGTACACCACCATGTACGGCTTCTCTACTGCCGGTGTGGCTGGCGCTTACGCGGGAGGCGTTCTTGGTACCATCATCGGGTTAGTCCAAATGCTTGGGTTTGTTTTGTAATGACGACTGACATATTTCCTGCAGAGGTTACTATTGCGGCAAGGTTGGAAAGATCTTGACGATTCGCCTCGCGCGTCGCAACAACGGAATTTCCGAATCAGAGCATTCTCTGTGGCTCTTCGCGGCCTCGATGTTTTTGGTGCCTTTCAGCATGATCCTCTACGGCCTTGGAGTTGCCTACCATATCCACTGGATGGGGCTCATTATCTCTCAATTCACGCTCGCTATCAACAACGCTCTGGCGGTCGCAGGATCTCTGGGTTATGCTATCGCATCATACCCGCAACTGAGCAGTGACATGATCACCACCTGCGTCATCATTCGTAATACGATGAGCTTCGCCATCAACTACGGCATCACTCCCTGGCTCAACCACATGGGCTATCGCGACACTTTTATCACCGTTGGCGCCATTGGATTTGTGTGGAATGCTAGTATTTTTGTCATGACTAGATATGGCAGGAAGATGCGAGAGAAGAGTGCAGAGAGATACTGGAAGGATGTGGCAAAGGCGCACGCGAAGGGTTTGAGTCATTGATTGTGTCTTCAGCGCTACAAGTAGAGATGATCAAATTCTTAGAAAATCCCCGCGGGGGACGTTTCAATGCATTTCAGTCTTGTAATGATAGGACCAAAACCAGCGATAGAAATGATATTACACAGATATTTTACTACTGCAAAGTACTGTGCTATGCGTTTCTTCTATTGCGATCTTTGTATCAATGGTAGGTAACTGGCTATCGAATCTTTTAGATATGTTTTACTATTTAAATGTCTGATTACGTTTGTGTAGGTGTGGGAAATCTCCCGGGTATAGGATAGAAGCAAAGAGAAAGAAACGAATGAATGAGTGACTGTACACCTGTCACGAAGGCTTTCAAGAAGAATCCGAGCGACTCTTCCCACGCATCATATCTGTAACCTTTGTGGAGACCCTGCTCAAAAGCGATGTCTCTGATTCTGTCGATATGACACTCCTGCTTGCTTCGCTTGATCGCCTCCTTTGGTGCATCTCTTTAACAAACTTGGCCCAGGTGTTGGTCAAAACGAGATACTTGATGTGCCCCTGAGCGCTGTCAAACACATTGGGATTGAAGCTGGAGGGAATCTCGCCGGTGTAGCGGATCTGGCCTCGGATGTCCTGTCCACTGCCTGAGGTCTGACCATTGCGGGTGTGATACGCATCATCGAAGGGGGTGATGTGGTTCAGTGAAGAGTCTTCGCCGAAGAGAATGCGAGCGGGCTTCTCAAAAACAGCTTCAAGATGCTTGAGCTCGGCTGAAGGAAGGTTTAGAGGGAACTCGGCGAGATTGATCGAGATAAAGTCCGCGTAGATGTCGAGGGCGCTGTTGAAGGCTTCCAGCATCTCTTCACCACTCAGTGAATGAGCTTTCGAATTCATAGCAAATTGAGGCCACGTTGAGGTTTTCCATGCGTCCAGACGGGTCAGGAAGGCAATATTCTCTCCGGAGAAATCGCAGAGAGCCGAGAATTCCTGAAGAGAACCGGTGTTCTCGCGGAGGGCGTGGTCGAGAGCGCTCATCGTGAGAAGACGGCTATCCGGCTCCGGGCCGATTTCAATGTTGTCTGATTGGTACACGTTTGCGAGGCCCTTCTCCAACTGGCTAGCTGAGGCTTCACGCCTGCAGTTGACGCAAGTGCCCATAGCGTTAGACATAGGCCTCAGAGTACTTGATTGAGACGACGTGTCCCACTTGGCGTTCGCATCCCTTGCCTTCTTGTTTAGAATTCGCAATCGGATAACCTGGAATGCTGGTACAAAGACGGCAAAGATCTCAAACACCATGGACGAGAGATGTAACCTAAATACTGTCATCAGCTGCGGTTTCTTGAGGTCAAAGAAATGGCTTCAGGTTGAAGCCTTACCACTGGCTTGGAGTGAAGAATTGGTTGACCTTCGCAAACGCCGGGACATACGAAGCAATGAGAAACATCGGTGTAGCGTGGAGACTAGATAGAGATCAGCAACGATGAAGATTACTGGACAAGTCAGTGTGTTACAAACCTGGCGAGGCAGCATCCAATGGTTTGTGTGCGCCATCCCATTGTGTCGCGGATGCCCCAAGCCTTCCAAAGCATCGTGGGGGCGATCTACACACGTTAGAAACATGTCGATGTTGCTTACAGAATCGATGGTGACTTACAATCCACGACCAGAGAAACTGCCAAACTACCGTCGGCCACCATTCCCATCCTCGACCCAAGTCTACCAACTGCTCCATGACGTTGGAGCCCTGGATTTCTGTACCAGGAATGCCGAATGTTGGGTGATACTTCTTGCAAGCGAGCCACATGCCAATGGTCAAGCATGCCTAAGTCAAACAATCGCGGGTCAGATTGGATTCGTGCGTCTATGGAAGAACGTTACGTACCTGAATAACCAGACCCAAGCCAATGGGGATCATGATCTTCGTCGTATAGTCCATGTTCCTTAGGCGGCAAAGCCAGGATGTCCTGGCACCATCGCAGCCGAGCTTTCCTCGCTTGATTCCTTCTCCCTTATTCGCAAAATGCAGCTTCTGCAGCTTCGCAACGTGCAAGAAACGAGCGTTGGATGCGTGGAACAAGGCAATGCCGAGCGGGAACCAGGTTCCCATGACGAAGTACTGAACATCGTAGGCCAGAACGGCCGGCATTGTTCCACCGATAGGATAGGTGATCTGGGCCAGAATCCAGTACAGGTGCAGACAGAAGATAGCGGCAAAGGACAGCGGCAAGCCACGGATCTTGAGGACGGGGCTATCGCGGTTGACCCAGCAGAAGATCATGCCGGCGATGACGAGTACCGTCCATGTTACGCAAAAGGTCATATAGAAAATGCCTACGCTGTCGAAATTCGGCGGCATAGGCGGGAAGTTGTAGATCGTAAGGCTCGCCATCGCTGCGGGACCCATGGTGACGTTTGTGTTGGAG
The DNA here is from genome assembly GCA_028654355.1 of Colletotrichum sp. SAR 10_99. Taxonomy (NCBI): domain Eukaryota; kingdom Fungi; phylum Ascomycota; class Sordariomycetes; order Glomerellales; family Glomerellaceae; genus Colletotrichum; species Colletotrichum sp. SAR 10_99. Next base: position 122,836 of record JAQIUT010000010.1, read on the forward strand.
TTGTTGGATGAAGAGAAAGGGGCATCTCCTGGTCTGATCTTTTACAAAAATAGGATGGGAATGTGTCTTCTTTTCAAGACAACCTCATTCTTGAAGTTTTGTGCGTGGGGATACGAGTGGGGAATGGAGAAGGAAGAGTCCATGACCGAGGAACGGTTCAGCCACAGTCGAAGAAGCCCAGCGGGCCAACGGTACGGGCACCTGGACACATTGTGATCGGCCGTCCAAATCGGTAGAATCAGTCAAACGATAGCGTGCTTGGCCTAGTAATACGGGTATGATACAGCCGCACAGCTTGTCCGGAGCAGCGAATCCCGTTGAAGCCAGACTAATATTGAACCCCTTCCCCCCGCTTGTGGCGTCTTTCGGCTGTGGTCACTGCTTTCCCGCGATGAACTACTCTAGGACTACTCTGAACAATTCAGGCTCATGTTTCGACTCATGTTCTCCCTACGTCCCTCAGAACTTTGCTTTTTTGTTTTGTCGATCACTAAGGTGTTCGTCCGTGCTCCCGGCACCCGAATCAGACCAACTCTGACTAGAAGTTATCGTCCGTCACGCTAGACGGCTCATGATCCAATCAGCGCATTACCGTGGCTTCGCTTGGCCGTTCCGTTCAGTCTAAAGCAAGGAATCTTCATGAGTCAATCTGCTCGAGGTAAGGTGAGGTGGACAGCCTCGCATGCGTCAGGTCTTTGACATGTCCAATCAAATGCCTGCATTTCAAGACAAAGGCTTTTTGGCTCACAGCAACGGGAGAAACACGGCATCGCAGGGCTTCCGGTCCTTTTGTGGGATACTAGATCTTTTTCGTACCTGGCGTCGAGATTGACGGCGATAGATGCCTGTTGATCATTTCTAGTGCCACAATCTTTTCTGTGCCGGATCGACTCGTTCCATGATTCCGAAGAGCGGCACTTGCGCAGACGAATCGCGGGAAGGATGGCGACCATTTCGTTCTCCACATGGTTCTCGTCTGGGGGATGCCGTCGCCTCGTGCTCGTCAAAGAAACTCAACGGTCTGGGGCAAAATACGCGTTGCTATCGCTATCGAGTGCCATGTGATATGAAACTCTGGGGTCGAAATCGTGACAAATGTGTTGGATACCACAGCAAAGCACTCCAAGAGACGCATTTCAATTGACGTCAGATCTCACAGATTTCTCGAGATCAATGGGACCGATCCTGCTGCCGGGATGCTCATCGGATCTAAGATCAAGTCGCATCCGGACACTTGGAAATCATCAGAGACCCCTGACTGATGTGCATGCATATGCCCTCTATCGGAGTGGTTCGCAGGCAGGAACAGCAAAACCCCTGTTTACTTTTCACCTATCCCAGCTAACTCTGCCAAGCATGTCGGCCTTGCTAGTGGACTACAGGGCATTGTCTCATTGTCCACTCCAACCTTTGTTTCTTCACGCTCAGACGGCAGTTCATGTCTTTTGCTGTGGGCATTGTGATCGTCGATCAATGGAATCACTGTTTCCTCTTCCCGCTGTCAAAATCTGCACTTATCGATATTTGGGGTTTCCCCATCACGCATTGTTCGCGCGTAAGCGGATTGCATCTTCAAACCCGGTCGCGAGCTGGGGGTCCAGATTTCCCCACGCTGTCAGATCGTGAGCAATTTCAACAGTCGATGACTCTGTCCCACAGGAGTTCTCCTGAGCTATCTTTCCAGCGCCTTGGCTTGCATGTCAGCTGCTTGGCCGAGAACTGAGAGCCTTGTTGCGGCCCATTGACCTCCCGAGGATGCAGATCATCAACAGCCTCTTTGGTGGGCAAGGATTGGATTACTGAACAGCGAAAGACCCTGGTTCGTTCACACGAAAATGATCAGCGGCAATGCACTGACTGCAAGATGCCAGATCTTGACAATAAATGGATCTGCGTAATGTTTTAAGTCTGCCTTTTCTTGGCTAAGCTTGAACAATAGAAGCTTCCCCATCACCAGTTACGGACAGTCCACGTGCGGCTGCACTGCTGCCATCGTCTGTCTTCTGCTGAAAGCATTGGTATGGATCCAGCCGTGACAAATTCGACGTCAGCTATGCCAAGTGACTTGAACGAGATGAGCTATCATCAAATGAACGTTCCGGCGCAGCGAAGGCTGAAAGCCAAGGCGCTTGGCAGATACTTAAGTCGCCGAGACTTCCGAAATGAGTGTCCGTGGCCGGTCGGCCCCACTCGGCAGTGGACTTGAGAGGCCAGCTCCGGGCGTCGCCGGCTGCTCCGGCCGGGCAGGCGGGGAGTCGTCCGGACGACGGTTTTGTTCAAGGCCAATGTAGATCTCGATGTGGGCCGCATTGAGCTTTGCCTCTTATCTCTAGCGCGTCTAAAGAGAACAATAGGGTTCAAGTGTGACCTTGGTGCTTACATTCCGCCTTGGGAAATCGCAAGAATGCCCCGAAAGAGGTAAGATTTCCTAACAAAGAATCGCTCAACGGTGACGGGCCGGCTGGCTTGACCTGGGCCGCAGCCACCCGTGACGCTTTCATGGTTTAACGCTCGATATTGTTTCCACTTGTGGTATGCCATTCGTCAGCCGTCTTACAAGTCTATGAGTTATCAGTTCTTAACCCTCACTATACTAGCGGTTCTTTGTGGGGATCTGTCCTTCTTCGTTGGAAAATATACTTCTCGACGGTGCTTATGGCCTAAGATCATACGTTACTTCTGATCAGGATGCTGTTGCATCGTCTTTGAGCCCTGACTGCGCACCCAACGATCTCCTCAGCTACTGTTTGAGCGAGTATGGCGAATCGGCCTTCTCGTCCCCAATCATGGTCCCAATGAAGATTTGTACTTATACACCGGTATCATGCGGTATACGAAGGTTTTTCGTCGCAGAGCAGATAATGTTGCGTCTTGCGATTGGTCTGCACAGATCCAGTTGATATTCGTTTTACCCGGGAGAAGCTGCACGTCGGGTTCCTTCGGGATACAGGATTCGTGTATAAATACCCAGCGAGCCTCGTCAACGAATCTGGTTGTGGAGCTGGCGGAGAAATTTCATTTTGACTGCTCGTAACCATCTTAAGCTATGTGGTCGACGATGGGTATCCCAGGTGCTGTTTCGCAGGCCCCCCATCATTCCCCCTCAATTGTGCCATTCACAACCAGCGTCCTCCAAGCATTGATTGATGATCTACAAACACTTCTCAGAGTCTCCAGAATTGGTTCCAAAACATGGGAGAATACCCAAGAAGCTTTTGGAACAACTCATGAATGGCTCTCCGACGCCAAAGCTGCGCGGATAGACCCCGCCCGCTTCTCGTGAGGGTCACACGAAGCGCGCATCAATGCCATACCCAATTTCCTGTTCAAGTTGCTACTCGCAGATATTGATCTGGAATGGGGAACAGGTCTGGAATATAATGTTCACTTTCTTGCGCTCTTCTCCGATCGCAAAGATGCGGTACCTGTCCTTCTACTGCATGGCTTCCCAGGGAGCGTTTTGGAGTACCTGCCCATTCTTGAGCTTCTAAGAACAAGATACACTTCGAAGACACTACCTTACCACATTGTTGTTCCCTCGCTTCCCGGCTACGGCTTCTCATCGATCTCAGCTTCGAGCGACGTTGCATCGTTTGTGGACAAGGAGTTGGACTTCCAAGATGCCACAAAGCTTCTTAATCACCTCATGGTCCACATGGGGTTTGGCAAGACTTACATTACTCATGGAGGTGATGTTGGCACATTGTTTGCGAGGATCATGGCTCAGGAGCATGATGGCTGCAACCCTTACACAGTACGGCCTCTCTATACCATATTCCTGGTTCCCTTATCTGCGCATGCAAGATTTTTTTTAATGCATCAAAGACCTGCCATAATCTAGTGAATGGCTTATTTGCAACGAAGGAGCCTGCCCCATCCCATATGGACGGCTATTCAGGAGAAGATGACCAGCGCATGATCCATGCTCAGGCCCTTTTCGCAACAGGCTTCGGATATTCCCTCGTGCATCAGACTAAGCCTGGAACCATTGGGCTCACGGTGGCATCTAGTCCGCTAGCTTTACTAGCATGATGAGTATCTCGAGGTACCTTTCCCACCCATTTCTATGTGGTCGTTCTCGTCTATCCCTTCGGCCCCTGGGTATGAAGATGGCCTTCATACTCCTTGATATCTTTGTCTTTCTCCTTCTCCTTCTTCTTCTTCATTGTCTAGACGAGACTTAAATTGCAAAATAGGATCGGCGAGAAGTTCCGGGACTGGAAAGAGATTCCGATGCCACTGGAAACAATTCTCGCCAGCGTAACACTTTACTGGCTTACCGACACATACCCACGCTGCATCTATTCCAACCGGTTCCCCGCCACTATCCCTTTCCCAGAAGACAAGCCCTTTGGCGTGTCGAACTTTCCCCGCGAGCTCGTACTTGCACCAAGAGCTTGGGTCGAGAAGGCGTTCCCTAACTTGATATTTTACAAGGACTACGAGAAGGTAACGCCACATTCTCTGATTTCTCCCGACTTACGAACAACAAAGGCTGACGCAGTTCTTAGGGCGAACAATTCCCAGCCCTGGAGGACCCCACGGCAATGTTAGCCGGCCTAGAGGAATTCCTTGCCAAGGTCAAATCCATGATCCATGCAGACGGGGAGTAAGTCCGCTTGAGCTGAGCGAAGCTTGATTTTCGCGAGACTCACAAAGTTCAGCTGAGCTTCTTGATCAGTCTAAGACCGTATCTCAGCCCCAAGAACCCGTCAAATCTCGGTTAAAGCTTCTTTCGAGGATGACAATAACGTAGAAGCATCGCAACTCGCTTCCAAGCCCTCGTAACCGTCGTATGTGGAGTTGTTACGAGCGCCTCTTGTCTTTCGGCCATGTGTTGAGCGTCACACAACACGTGGGACCCACATCTAGAGGGCTTCTATTCTCGCCGACCTCATTTCTAGGGAAGAGGCTGACGCTCTACAATGGCATCTTCTCATAGAGGGGCTGGAATCTTGCGCAACTGTGGCTGATGATGGATGGCCTGACAGGTGATGTTCATGTATGTCTCATACTTCGTGATACCCTCACGTGGTGTACTACATGCAATGTCTCAGTTGAATTAGGGCTGGCTTGGTGAATGCGGAAAAGGGGTAACGGAGAGGGGCAATTCTTGGCCAGATTGATCTGCGTTGATTTCATCATTAGCCTCACCATGTTTTTGAATTTCTCCATTCCTTCCCCGGCAGCTCCGATTGGAAGAACACTCAACTATGAAGTCGCGTGTCCGTTCCTGGTTAATGCTCGAGGGGCTCGCGTGCTACAGAGGGGTACCACGGAAACATCGATCCTCCAAGGCATGACTTGCCGATCATCTGCATCGGTAGGAGCTGATGGACCATTACTTGTTTCTGCCATGTTGCAGAAGCTGAAGGTTGATGCCATTCGAGTATTGTATTGATTGATGGGTAGATGCTGTGACACACCCAGTCGTCGATGTGTCACCTCATCGGTCAATGAATGATTTACAAACACGTGGGTTTAATATTCAGGGGTATCTCAGCCTTTGAGGTGTCAGTTCGAGATAGAGGATTCGTATTCCATTTTGATACTCGGACAATCATCGTTCAGAGCTTCGCTTCCGTCATGGTGTAGTATAACACTCGATGACGAAACGAACAACATAAGAGCTTGTGTACAGAGCTCAGGAGAATCGTAAACAGTTGTCATGCCGAGGGCGCTTGGTGGCCTCTGTGGACCAGTATCGATGCAATCACCCATTCCACTGGTCCCGAGTAATGCAATCAAATGCAGCTTTCCGTTGCGAGATTAGGTCGGCCCCGGCAGCGGCCGTGGCAAAATCTTCCGCGGATGCGCGGATGCGAGTTTAGCGACGTTTTGGTGGTGCCTGTGTCACATGTCTTTCCTCGTGGGAAGGTTGAAGATGCAAGTCTGCCCGAAGGCCAGCGTGTACAATTCTTTCGGCACCGGAACGTGCAGAGGGCGTGTCTCGGGCGGGCGGGGGCGGCTTCGGCAAGTTTGTTGAACCGCAGAAATACGGGTTCTGCATTGTCCCGTCACCGGAAGAAGGTTGTTCTGCAGGTAAAGTCTGATGATGTTGATGTACCGGGAGTAGGACAAAAAGCCACCCTCGGGGAGGAATATGTCATGGAAGATGCCAGCGTGCCGATGTCGGGTTAATCTCTCGCAACTTTCTAGCTGAGCTGAATACCTGTTGGCGTCTGTATCGTCAGTCTGTCGTCTCCGCCAACAACAGCTTCAGCTTGTGATATTTGGGCCATGATCTGATCTCTCGGCCGCTAGAAACTACTAGCGCAGTACGACAGAAGCCGTCCTTGGAATTGTCGGCAATGCTGGTGCATTTTGGTCGGAGGCACAAGCGCCATGCGAAACTCGCAACACGCGTGGGTTCCTGGATCATTGTAACTCAAAGGCACATGTGGAACTGTTGGCGTTGGAGAGAACAGCCCTAGAACTTGGGCAGGAGAGAAAACCATCTCAGTAAAACTGTGACACAGTTGGACGAGATTTCTCAAGCCCTTCCAAACCTCTGTGAACAAGAGGAGATCACATGCGTATAAAGATCAGCCCGATTCTCGACCAAGTCTGCATGAAAGAACTTTCATCATCAGCACATGCAGTCTCACAATCAAACGGCCACACACTGAGCTACATCACCGCAAACTACCAGATAGCCTTTCCCCTGCCATCAGAATCACAACAAGAAGCACTCTAACCACTTTGGTATTCTGGAGTTGCCCTATTGACCACCAACAAGACTTAACTTTCCAACCTCAACACATTCTATTCAATCATCACAATGGCAAAGTCTTCGGCCAAGCAATCTTCCTCATCCAAGTCAAAGAGTAAGCATCCCAACTCCGTAGGTCTCAGTGATCCCCATACTCATGTCAAAAAAGGCTCCAGCAGCAAGAGTTCTAAAAGCTCCAGCACCGTCCCGGTCAACCGCTCTTGGCAAGACCCCTCGCTGGACCGTAGTCAACGCTCGGCTCAAAGCTCAAGCGCCAGCTACCCTGTCGGGCGCTGGCTTACCGAGCCGTCTTGGCAAGAGCCGTTCAACAACATTGCGGAAGTACCCGCAGCGGGATCGGCCTCGGCCCATGCAGGTGGACACCAGGGATCGGGTGCGGCTGCAACGTATGCCACGTCACGCAAGTAGCGATAACGCCAGACGGGTTGGTGTACATGATGCTTTAAGACCTTTTCAAATCCCTTGGAATTTTCTTTATTTCATAGAATACTAGACTGCGCACTCGCAATAGACTTTTCTGGGCCCAGGGTTTCATAGCTACACATAGTCAAGTGCACAGAACCGCCGACCTCCTCACCATTCCATAAGACAAACCAAGATTAGAACTTGACGCCGGCCTCCGCCATCTGCATACAGTACTACAAATTAAGTTAGCTTGTCGGATCTCTCCATTCTATAAAATGACACACACCTTCTTTAAGCGAATAGCTTGTACAATAATGAACCCAGTCGTATCCAGAGGATCGAACGTCGTAAGAGAATCCATCGAAGCATCCTCCTCGGAGTACAGCTTCTCATCCGATGAGCGGCCGAGTACATACACGCCGCCTTTGTACAGTCGAAGTCGGACTTGACCGTTGACCCTCTGTTGAGAGTAGTCAAGGCTCGCTGTCATGAGTGTGAGCTCACGATCACCTGTCTTTCGTAATTCCCAGTGCTTGCAAAACTCACGCTGCAAAAATGCCCTCTCGGGGCTAAAGTAAGCACCCTGATAGATGAGCTCAGACCACTGTTGGCTCATCGTGTTTCGCAAAGAGATGACTCGGCCGTCGAGGACACTGGGAGCAGTGAGCAGATACACACAGATACAAGTGTTGATGCTTCTTACAGCCCCTCGATGGAGATGTGCGCGAGACGGAGGATGGTCATGGCTGGGGAGTCTGGTTTGTGTCAGAACATGCTCTTCATGTATACATGAATACAGTGATCATACCATAGCATCCACGAGACTTGAGTCCGATAAATCGGTTCTCAACGATGTCCTGCAGCGCTTGTCAGCTCAAAGCTGGAAAGCCCTTGGAGTTGATCATAAACCCACAATACGGCCAACTCCATGTTCCCCGCCGATTCGATTGAGAAGCCCAAAGAGCTCAACAGAATCGGTAGCAGTCTGCTGCGGAGTGACCACTTTCACCGGCGTCCCTTTCTCGAAGTGAATCGTGATATCAAGGGGCGCATCGGGGGCATTCAGAGGGGAGACTGTTTTGGTCCACATGTCCTCTGGAGGCGTCACGTCTGGGTCTTCGAGGACGCCCGCCTATGCTCGTCAGCTATGCTTTTCTTATGGTGCTATTTAGGCGGCTTACCTCGTAGGAGCAATGGGCAAAGTTGTCATCCATGGAGAATGGCTTCGCCTTGGTCGATGAGACGGGAATTCCTGAGGTTTTGTTAGCTTGAAAGAGGGTTATTCCTGAGGTCCTGCAGCAGTACCTTTCTCAGCGGCATAGTCAAGAAGATCGATTCGACCCTGTGAAATGGCCTATCAGCTTGTGACTAACACCTCATGAAACGCGCGGGCATACCTCAAATCGCTTGTAGAACTCAGGCAGGCGCCAAGGAGTAATGCATCGTATCTCGGGATTGGTCGTGGCGAATGTCAGCTCAAACCTTACCTGATCATTGCCCTTCCCGGTCTGCCAGCGATTAGCCTCGCTTGCAGGGGTGATTTGATCGGTCATACACAGCCATGGGATACGAATTGGCACCCTTCTCGAGCAGCAGCCCTCATCTGGCCTCGAGCAATGACTGGCCGAGCCAAGCTAGTTCCTGTATTTTGTCAGTCAGGGTGACTTTCCTTCTTCCTTTTCAAGTTTGACATAAAACCTGCTCACCTAGCAAGTAGAGACTCTCATACACGGCATTCTGGACGGTGTCGTCAGTCAAGACTGAGAAGGTGTCCCAAGGATTTCTCACGCATTGGACAGCTTTCCAGCACAACTCTCTGAAAGACGTTAGCTCGAGCAAAGTTGACGTGGGGACCTGCCTTACTCTACGAATTCCCGCCTCAAGTCATCGACGATCAACTACAACGGCACGATCATCAGTAACGAGTTTCGTCTTCTTCGGTCTACAGCCAAGTGCACCGTGAGTTGCCGCACCTTTGTCGCGCCTATCTGCAGAGCTATGTTTTGATTGTTAGTATAAGCAAGTATCTCGGGAGTTTTCAAGAACTTTACCTTTCTTCTCAACCGAAGCCCAATCGGATTCCTCCTGTCCGACGTCGGCGACGTAGCAGCTTTTGAGGCGTTAGTGGGGGCCACGCCCTTTGATGGTACGTAGGATTACGAACATGACTTCGTAATCCTGTTCCACTAGCCAAGCGAGGATGACTGAAGTATCGAGCTAGCGATTGACATCAGTCTTCACGTTTCTGTACCACGTATGTGCCATTTGGGCGGGTTGTGCTGTCAAATGTGAAGCGGTGTTGCATCGGGAGAGAGGACTTACGCCGCCGGAGTAGCTATTGACGATGTTCTTAGCATTTTGCCATGTCTGTAATGACCTGGACTCTGGAATAAACTTACGCGAGACAAACTTTGCCGTTCGACATGTTGTTGTTGGTGGGCGGTTTGCGGAAGGGTTGTGATGTTGTTTGCCGACGAGTCAGGGGATCAGGAAAGACGGAAGGCCCGGAGAAAAGATACACAGGATTTCAACTGAAGACTACATGTAGCTTTCCATATCCTGAGAAAGTTGAAATGCATCTCTTATAGTTTCCAACTTCACCTGTTCAATTCCTACACACAGTCTTATCGGTGACTCAAAGTACGCCGTTCAACGCGCCCCTGCACGCGGCAGGAACATCCCGACCAAAAACTGGCCATTGAGTCACATCCCACGTCGATTCGGAAAGATCTTGCGTCTACTTCAGATAGCCGGGATATGTGGGCGTGCCCAGAGATGAGGCTCCGCGAAGAGCTGACCATTTTCGGTGTCGTTTGACGCGCGTGGTCGTGGTGTCTCGTCTCGGCTTTCCTTCCCAGCACGGGCGCATTCGGCTCGAGCTTCCTTCCCAGGGTGGAGTAGGCTAGCAACCTCAACGACGACGATTGATATCAGGGAAGATTGGAACTTTGGTGAAATAGTGCAGGATTCTCGCTGGCGAGATGAAAACGCTTGTCCTTTTCCAACTGTGACTCACCACAATCAAGGAGCAGTCCTTGAAGTCCCGAGTAAGTTATCCTGGAGCATCCAAAGCTGTCCGTCCTGGGTTGACAAGCGTCTCTTGAAAAAGTATTTATTGAAATCCTCGTGTCCAACGAGGAGAAGATTTCACCAGAAAATCATGTACCATGCCGGACATCTAGCTATCCGCTTCACACGGAAGATACATATGTGATGCAGTGATTCTTCAAGAGGTTGCGGCACTACCCCCGTTAAATTGAGAGAGACGTACTGGGTATTTATCTCGCCACCCTGTCGTCCTTGCTCAGCGTGTGTTCATTTGACTGGAATAGTCAGCGGAACTCATACAGGTTCTATGTGATAGACAGCTCACATTATCACGTGGAGTTTTTCTCGGGCTTTCAACAACGTATCACGAGTGCAGGCCCAATCATCTGTTTAGAAGGCGAAGCAAAACACCCCAGCTAAGCGGTTCATTGTAGGCATCGCGGTTTGAGTTTCGACGGATGAGATGTAGATAATTCATACCCACTATTTACATACTGCTACGTTCAAAAGTCCGTCGCACAGCCTGACATGGAAGGGCAGTAAAGTAGATATCAGCTGGTATTCAACTGCACTGAAGCTATTTCTGTCTTGGGAGGAGGCATCGCTGTCTCTGGCAAGCTTTTCCTTTCCCATCCCACTGCGAGCTCATCTTTGAATCCTGGAAAATGGGGATGTGATTGTTGAAACACGAATTCAGATTCTGTAGGTATTTAAGAGCTCAAATAGACAACTTACCCTCCCTTCTCCGTGTATCGGGGACAATGACGTTGTCATCAGGTTACCAGATGCTGGCGTTGAGCTCGTAATGCTCCGCACGATGCGGCTCCCGGCGACCCTCCAGATCACCACCCACCAATGCAGCTCAGAGTGAATATAAAAGACTCGGAGCCACCAGTCATCTAGGCTTTTCTACAATATGAAACAGATGTCGGCCCCATGGGTAGGTTAAGGCAAGATTGCTGCGATCTGTAGGATGGTTCTCCCAGCATGCATTGCAGAAGAGATCGCGTTTTTGCATCGATAAATTCAGTAGCAACTTCGTTTCAGCCCTATGAGCTGGAGCTCTACGAAAATATTGGCCGTGAATATTCCACCAACCATATCAGACGACCAAAACCTAGGCGAGCTGAGTCTTCAATCACGCTCGCAAAACCGAAGGTCAACAACGTAAATGACCATTGGTTCGGAGGCCTTGAGATCCTACGTTAGACTGCTCAATGCAAATTTGCGACCCCTAAAACTCGAGCTATTGCTCGTGCTCCCGCTTCTTAAGTCATGCCCACTAACCCACGAAGACCGCACTGTCTGATTACAGGGCTCCAGGCTATAAACTGAAACTTCTGGTCCATGATATGACCCGAGAGAAGCTATCAAAGAAGAATATATGGTGTTCGAGTACAGTTTTGCGCTTGAGCACTACTGCTCGCCAAAGTCCACAGCAATCCTCAGGCAATATGACGCCAGAAGCATACGCAGAGGACATAAGAGTATATAGCCAACGTCACATTTCCCTGTCGATATACATCTATTCCAGCACAATACTGAAAGGCAGATAACAGACGATGGAGTGTAGCAACGTTCATTGAACGTAAAGTCGGGCGACTGGATGTCATCGACTCCGGTCTCGAAGTGGGGTTCCAAATTTGGCCGATCTGGTCAATTTCCTCAACTGCAGGTGCGAGTATGGAAGTCGATTGTTCCCGTTGATGCTACTTTGATGCAATATTCATATTTGTATGTTTGCATTGCTTCACGGCATCATCTCGCCGTCTCTGCAGAGGGGCAGGCTTGACTCTGCACCTTTCGCACTTGATGGGTCAAGTGCGTACACAGGCGTCCTGTCATTGTATAATACCATGTGAACACAGATGATGTTCTCAACTCGGTTTGCAATTGAGTGGCCATCATCCACATGATGACCAAGTCTTGGACGTGTGTTTTGGCTCCCGACATCAGCTTGGCCCCACATCAAACATATTTGCAGGAGACTCAATGAGCAGCATGCACACGGAACAAAAGACTTGGGGTAGTAGTGATGAAACCATACCCATACGATCTCCAAGAATGGCTGTATAGTTAGCAACGTATTTCTCGGCCGTGAAATGTCTGGTCAATGATGCTGAATACGTGGAGATCTCGCAGGCAGGCCCGCACCGGCCCCACAGCTCCGTGAGGAGCACCGGGTCTACGGCCGATGAAACCAGAGGTCAGTGGGCGAAATAGGGACATTGTCAGCGTCATTTATTGGACACGGTGGTTCGAATTGAACTCTTGCACGTCCCGTTCTCCGTGCCAGTGCGGAGGTTGGTCCCCTCGTCCCAAAATTTGTATGACAAGTGCCAAGAGTCTTGGTCAAACCTTCAGCCAAGCCACGGCTTGGCCACCCAACCAACCAACCTGTGGCTCGTAGTGTTGCTGAAGAGATAGATGACTGCAGAGGCAGCCAGCTGAGGGAGGATTCAGAGTGGCTGGCGACGCGGTCTCGGCCAGACTGTTCGAGACGGCGGTGCCTGGAGTGGCTCGCCGCCAACGTCTCGAGCAGCGCGGGCCGAAAGCCTTGTGATGCGTCGGCGCCAATTAGCCAAGTCCATTGGTGTCAATGTCTTCTCATTCTCAACTGTGTGTTGCTTGTCCGACCCCACGATATCAAAGAGCAGATTATCTGTCTTGGAGATCGGCTGCATGCGCAGGGCAGGCTCGTGTTCCTTGTTGATTCTCTCGGCTATCGAATCCGGATGCACAAGGAGGACCGCCGAGCGAAACGGCGCTGCTTGGCGGACTGTTGGCAGCGGACGAGACGTCATGCATTCTGCGGTGCTTCCCCGCGTACCCACGAAGCGGCCAAGAAATCACCGGAGGTGGTGGGATGGACCGGGGAATTCGAGATGTCCGGTAAATGAAGGTTGTATGCGGGCGGCGGCACGGTTGACTGAGAAAGCTGACAATGGGGGCGGGAAGTGCTTTTGGCGAGATTGATGAACAGTTGCATTCGTAAGCTGACTGTGTATTTTTGGAGCGACTTTCGCGTCCCTGACAGATCGCTCGCCCTGGAGGGAGGGATTTGTTTGTGTTTGGTCCAGATCTCGGGGTTCAAGCTTCTTACTTAGGTAAGCGAATGACGGGAAGGGTTGGATGGTTCGGCATGGCAGGATGAGGTGCGGATATTTCTCCCCCATTCGTCCCGCTCGCCGTTCCTTCGCTGGCTGCGAGTTTGTTGTTGTCAAATGTCAATTGAGTCTGCAGGACGGCGTTCATGACTCTTGCCAGGCTGCCCTGTGTCCGCCACCCTGCGGCCAGAAAGTCAAAAGGCATAAGCATAATTGAAGAAATGAGCACGTTCGCACACGCTTTTCGCTGAGGCGCATGACGTCAACAAATCAGAGGCCGCCGTTCGCTCGGACGGGAGCATTGATTGGCAGCGGGATAATAGAGTTCCTGGAGCACAATAATGTGCTGCTTGGTGCCTGTCTGGCCCGAGTCTCTGGGATTTGTTTTTCCAGCACTGAGAAGCACTGAAGCAGTCTGGCCGGGGCCTTCTAGCGCTCCGGCTGGAGTTGGTGGTACATTGGTGATACCACAGTCAGCGATTGATAGCATCCTCCTGTAAGGCCAGGCCGCGAGATCCATCGGTGCAATATTCGATAGTGCCGTCGCGTTTTGGCTTGAGAGACTTGTCTGCCGGTGCCCATTTGTGTCCTTTTCTTAGTGCTTTTCGGTGGGCAGCCCCTTCTCCACGTGGAACCGAGTGACGAGGACCCCCTTTGATGTTTTGCGCCTCAGTTTCAGTAGCGGGAGTTGGAAACGGTGGAGAATGAAGGGGGCTCGATTGCCAGATTGTGCCTTATCGTGTTCGGGACTGAGCGAATGAAGGGGAAAAAAGAGTGGTCCGCGAACGGGTTCAGCGAGCTCAAAGTGTTTGCAGGTGTTCTGTTCTCCCTTGCTGATCTCTCGCTGCAGGGCACTGAGACAGAGAAACGAGCGTTTGGGAGAGACTGAGGCGAGTGCCCGTTTTTTCGCAGTCGTGTTAATTTGTTCTCGACCAAGCAGGTCCCTGTCGGAAATTCCCACAATAAATGCTGCAGGAATATTGGAGAAAATATTGGACAGGAAGGGTAAGGCGTGATCCACCTCAGCGCCAGCCACCCCCTGCACCACTTTGACGCTTTCCGTTTTCCGTCTTGCCCGGCTGATGGTTGTCCTGCAGTGGGCGATGGCAATTGCCAGTGACAAACGGAGGAGGGGAAACAGCAGGCTGGTGACAGGCTTTCGTTGGCGTTGGTGGGTGGTGGGTGGTGTTCTTCTTTTCAGCTGAACGGCGCCTTGTTTTCCACGTGTGGCGTCGCTGTGTGCTCGAAGGCGCCGGGTACCTTTTTCGTTCAGTTTCTCAACACAAAGAAGGCTGGCAGCAAGCCCAGGGGATGATTGACAGTGTTGACAGGACAGCAAGCCATCGCGAGCGCCATACACCGCGGAAGTGCGTGACGGTGTCTTCAATAGCCAAGCCCGCCATCCCAGGGCCCATCGCCGGCCAAGACTGCGATGGAGAAGAGGCGGCTGGCCTCGTCCCGTCTTGGGGTGTTGTTGTCCAGTGCGCTCGGTCAGACCGGACCAGCCAGTAGAGCAGTAGAAATGTGCATCGTCTGTTGAGCTGGCAGCTGCAAATGCACTCGCACAGGCGCTGTGCTGCACTGCCCAGTTTGTGCGCTCTGTTGGCGGCTGCTATTCATCGACGAGGGGTACGGTATTGGATGCTCGTATGACGGAAATACGGTTGGTTGGGGGGGGGAGGCAGTGAGAACGCAAAGTTCAGGTGAGGAAGGGTTGGCAATTGAAGGCGCCGTGTGAATGATGATTGCCTTTCTCAGGTACCTGAAGATGCGGAAGTCACTGCCTGCTGCAGCTGCCTTCCTGTAACATTTCATCCATCCATCGTTCCTTCCCTCACCTCAGTCGAAGAAAACGAAAAAAAACCAGGCTTGAGGCAGGAGGTACGTACCGTCAGTGTGTCCCGCCTTCCCCAACCCGAGCAGTAAACCTGGCGGGAAGATCCAGCGGTCCTGGCCAAGCGATTGGAGTCGCTAAACTGCATCTGGAACCCCGGACCCGGTACGTACTTCCTCCGGCTGGTGCTATTCGCCAGCCACTTGGTCGAAGCAGGTTCGAACTTCCAGGAACTTCTCAGAGCCCGTCGCTCACGCAGCGCTTCCCTTGTCTCCCACGCCGCAGCAGCAGCAGACCACCCCCTGTGACCCCCTCTCTTCCTGTTCAATGTCCCTTCCAGTGGCCATCCCTCCCTTCCGGCCTTCCCAGGTGGTGTCCACTGGGTTGCAGTGTCTGTTGTGTTGTGCTGGAGGGTGTGGATTACGGGTTGCATCTGCTGTTTAGCCGTTTGCTGGCGGCGCTTCTGCACGCCAGGGAAGCCTCGCTGCATCACCTGAATATGTAACTCCTCATATGAAATAATACCAAGAGATACATCCAGTCACCCAACTTCTCCGCAGGGCTCTCCTTCTAGGTCGTACCATCCGATCCATCGGCCCTCTTCGCTGCGTCCCTACCTTACCTGTAGGCTGTCTGTCTGTCTGTCTGTCTTACTCTTTACTGCGATTTCTTGCTTTTTGGTCTGTCGATTCCCATCAATTCAGTCATCACTTTCCCGATTCCCTCTCCGCCCTCTTCTCTTCTTGTCTCCCACCTCTCTTCTCCCTCCTGCATCTCCAACCCCGACCACCCTCGAGCACGAAACAGACGTCTTTTGACTCTCCCGATCAATCCGGCGCCCTCCGCCTCTCTACCTTCTCCCCTCCGCACACTCGCTTCGTCACCACTCGAGGAGGACCAGGAGTAAGGACCGACCGATCGAACCCGCTCCCGACGATACCTCAGACGCTCCAACAGCCTTTCGACATCCACATCCACATTCTCATCCTCACCACTGTCGACCGCCGCATCCGAGGCTCGATATTCTATCTCTCGTCCTCGACAATTTCTTTTCCAAACAGCTCCTCCCCGACGAGGTCTACCAAGGATCAATATCGCCCAGTACGCTTTTGGGGTCCGCCTGACACGAGAATCTCGCTTCCCTCACAATCCCATCCTCCCGGAGACCGAGCCGAACATCCACCCCTGGTGACGAATAACCGCCCTCTCGAAATCACCGCGTCTCAGAAATCCTGACCTCAAAGTCGACCAAAAACACAACTCGCGACGTGCATCCATACATACATACGCTCGATTTCGCCTCCCGGAACGACGAAACTGGCCCTCTTCTGCAGTCTGCATAGACCGAGCAAAAAGCAACGCTTTGAAGCAATCTGTGTGGCAGAAAGCTGGGACGGCAGCTGGACCTTGCTCGACCTCCCGACGACTTCGGACGAAAACATTACGACGCACTCCATCCGCCAATACAACAGTAAAGCTTTTTGAAAGCATCTCGGCCGAACACATACAACATCACTACCGACCAACGCTTCCACGACTCGATCACATTCCAAACACGCCCAATAACCTGGGCTTGACCTGCTGGCTTGTGGCTCATTTCTCGACTCGTGCCAATCGCTGCGTATTCTGGTCGACCGCAATTAGGAGGAAATATTTCACTCTATTGCTTCCATTGTCTCCGCATTCCAGTGCCTTGTTTGGCTCTTTGGTGAACACCTACGACTAAATCCTTCACTCGAAACCTCCTTCTCTTTTCAATCTCGACATCTGCAACATCGACTCAACGCCTCCTCACTGTCGCCAAAATGTGTAAGTTTCACCTGTCAGCATCCTGTCATTGATGGATCTTAACACCATGCAGCTTCTCCTACGACAACGTTGATGCCCTTTGCGCAGCTGCCAGCTTGTGCAACACAATGTGGTGTCATGTACGATGCCAACGGCGCTTGCGTCCCTCCTGCTGCCGCGCAGGCCGATGAGACGACCTACGAGAAATGCTTCTGCAGTTACAGCGCTCTGCAGCCCTGGAAGACCGCCACGACCGGCGTGTGTGACTACGCCGGGTGCGATGCCGCTGGCTTCAGCAGCATTCAAGGGTGGTTCACATCCCTGTGCAACGCCGTCGATGGCAATGCTGTTGCAACAACATCTGGAGCTTCTTCCACGGCTACCAGCGGTTCATCAAAAGGGTCAAGCAACAGCGGCAATGGTGGAGACTGGTAAGCTTGCTGTGTTGTCACGACTTGGCCGATTGCTAACGCCTCGTAGGCTCTCCAACCACTGGAGATGGGTCGTCATGCTTGTCATCCTCGTCGTTGCCATCGCCGGCATCTGGATCGGTGCTTGCATCTGGCGCCGCCGCTACCTCAGGAGGAAGGATCGCATGTACGAGCTTGGCAAGCACGCTCACAAGGGCCCCAGCGGTATTATCGCTGGCTCCGGCGTCGACGTCAACCATGCCGGTCTCGCCCAAGGACCCGGCTCATTTATGCCTGGACCTGCTCCTGCCGCTTATGAGGAGAAGCCACCCAAGGAGAAGAAGAAGTGGGTTGTCAACGAGCGGACGTAGACGCCCCGCTGGATATGTGTAGCAATACTCTTCAACACTATCCCTCAACGGCTTACGAGACGGCGTTTCTATCTTTTACGGCATTTGGTGTCTGGATATCCTTTCACGTTGTTCTTGGGCAAGACTCGTGCTTTCTTTTTTGATCATTATAGGCGTACGGCAGGAAATAGGAGGGTCTGTTTGTTTTGTTGGTAACAAATCATTGGTGGTACATGTCCCTTTCACCAGACGGGTTTCACGGGGACGTCGTTGGACATTTGCAGGGGAAAACCGGCACCCAAAATCCACGTCACAGGAGCGGCCCGAGTCCACCACCTTTGGCATGCGGGTTTAGACTACGGCCGGGCGGTGGTCTTGAGGCCAGCTCGGCATCCAAAAATGATAATTTTTATACCTCTTCATTGGCATTGGACACGTCC
The DNA here is from genome assembly GCA_028654355.1 of Colletotrichum sp. SAR 10_99. Classification (NCBI taxonomy): domain Eukaryota; kingdom Fungi; phylum Ascomycota; class Sordariomycetes; order Glomerellales; family Glomerellaceae; genus Colletotrichum; species Colletotrichum sp. SAR 10_99. The sequence goes on from JAQIUT010000010.1 coordinate 140,951, forward strand.
ATCTGACCTTTTGCATTGTTTTGTTTAATGATTCGTGCGCCTCGCTGACTCGACAAAGCATTGTTTGCTGTTGCATGCGTCATTTTATTTTTCCTCTTTTCCACCTCTGCAGGCCGGGACCGGCTTGCCGCGGGGGACCATCCCGACCGTCCGAGCGGGCCGATCAAACTGATCAAACGGATTGTCGCAGTGGGTTCGCGACAACCCTGTGCTCTTCCTTTGACACCTGCAGCGTCGTAGCAGGGAGCTTTGTTGCAGTGTGGATTCGGGGGCCTGGACCCTTTCTTGCCTTTTTTTCCCGGTGCTGTGTCTTGTGTTGTGTCGGGCTGGGGGTTGTGAGGCAGCTTTGTCGGAGCTGACGACGGCTTCACGTAGTCAATTGGGGAGTTTCGGCCCTCGGGCGTGTTTGTTTGGTGTATTCTTCTGTGCTTGGACTTGGGGCTTTTTGCGTCCGATTGAAGTTCGATATGTTCCGTGATACATTCGGTTTTCTGATTTGGGTTGAGGATGATTTGTGGGGGGTTGGTTGACGATTGTCAAGGTGAAGCCTTCGCCTTTGCCGTTGGAGATTTCGTGTATATAAAACATTTAGGTTGAGAATGATCTGCTTTCGTTGCAACAATCCAGCGTGGTCCTAATTCGAGTAATGGCGTGGCGGCTACTAGTTTCGAAGTAGTTGTCGGAGCTGGCTCACTTCTATCAAGTTTGCACATGCTCGTAGAGGGGAGGGAGGTTTGGGTTAAGGACGTGTTGTTATGTCAGTTCCTGGGTATTGGCGGATAATAACTTTGTGGAGAGGACATTGAAGGGCAGAGAAGGTTGGCGAAGCTGGCGGTGGTTGGTGATCGATGATGTGCTCACCGCCAGAGTTTTGTTAAGCTTTTCAGATGCCCTGGGCCATTTAGAAGGGAACCGCACGCAAACATTGCTCGTTGGGCTTTTGCCTTGATTCGACATCGAGAAACAGCTTTTAAAATATGTAGAGCCGTCTGTGGTGCTTGGTCTTCAAGAGCCTGAAGGTGTCACGATGGAGGAGGGGATCTTGTTCGTTGGGCGATGAGGACCTTGGTATTCTTTTTGAATCTCTGCTTAACTTGACGGAGAGCTTAGTTCTGAGGGTCTTCCGAGAGCCTGATGTGTATCGTGAGGAGGCACAGAGATACTACGTTGTTGTTCTCAGCCGCAAAAACATAACTAAGCTATTATTAAATATATAGTAAACTAGTCTTTTTTAGACGTTTAATATCGCTAGTAGTAAGGGCTACGTCGATTAAGTAGGGGGTGTATATAAGATTTATCTTAGAGGGTTTTAAATTTAAGCTATAGTGTAATAAGGGGCTATTTCTACTTAACTAAGTAGCTTAAAAATCCCCTTTATATACTTTATAAGTTAGTTATAGAGGTTACGCTATAACCCTCTACATATTTCCCTATTAGAGTTATATAGTAGTTAATAAAGTGCGCCTCTAGGCGGCAAACTGCGAAGAAGAAAACTTATAAGGGAAGAAAGACCTTGGTATTTTTCTCGGTGTCCGATATCCCCGATCACGCGGTTCGACGCCCTATGGGATATCTCAAGTATTTAAGCTGGGCTTAGGCCCCGGGGAATGGCTTCTCGACACGCAGCAATGAAGAAACCGCGCCCTTGTTGAAGTTCGACGATAAATTTTGAATTAAACAATTCCCGTCTCGTAGCCTTCAAGAGATAAGGGTCTTCGTCGAGTTGTGATAATGGGCAGGATGGCGTCTTCCGGCTGTTTTGTTGGAGTGCTATTTGGGAATGGGTATTTGATTTGACGAGCTGACGATCTCTTGTCTATATGGGCAAAGGTTGCATGTGACTGTTACCCGGTCTTGGCTACAGAATGGTCGTGGTATCTTCTTCATGGGTGAGCTCCCAGGTCCCTGTACAATTCGTTGTTCTTCTGAGGCACTGAATGGCTTGGCACTTGAATTCATATTTCCATATCTGGGCTACCTCATGGACGGAGCCTTGTGATATGCAAACCAGATGGCCCGCGAAGTTTCTCATGTTTAAAGGTGAGCCGTAGGACACTTGTATGAAATCTCCAGTAATAAGCGGTTTGATTCTCGGCGTCCATGCACACAACGGAGTGCTCTGCTAGATATTTTGGAACTCCTCGCAAGATTGACTTGTTGACTAATTGCTTCCTCGCAAGAATTGGATATTCTGTCGCAAAAATGCGTGATAAACAGAGGGGGAGTGCGGACGATAACGACTTGGGGGTTCCAAGTCACGAGTGGTGGCTGCCCTTTTCTTTGGGGATGTCACATTTATTTCGTGTGAGCTAGCTGCGCAACGGAATCCTGCAAACAAGACAGAATCACGTCGCCTGGTACGGTTACATTGTCTTTTCTGTTGGTGAAGTTGGCATGAGCCGGCTTTTAATAGTTTGTGAAGCTGCGTTGTCATTTTGCTCGTCAGGCCTCGGGTTGTGCAGCGTCACGTGGACATGGCTCTGAGAAATGGGATGATTACGGGATGCATGGGACTTTGATAGAAGTCTCAGCTGTATGTTCAGCGTTTCACACGGCAGGGAGTACCCATTTGGGAAATAGTTCTGTAAATTTAAATTAAGGGATCATTTACAACTTGGGGATGTTGCCATACAGCAAAAATGCCCTCAGTGTAATCTCGGACTGTAGCCTCAAATTTGATTTTCATACAGATTGCCACGTGTTTGGTGTTCTTCCAGGAAATCGGATTCAAAACGCCGCCATAAGATGATGTTCATACTGATGTTCATACGTTTGGTTCTGCCCGGAGTTTTCTCTAGTATGTGCTTATTCACAGATTCGTATTGATGCTATGGAACGAGTACCGCCCTTGGCAAAAGAATGATAGGCGGCCCGATTTGATCACATTGTCGTATAAAAGGCTCCGTCTAGGCTAATCTGATTAAACAACGGAAATTCAGGCTACAAAGAACCCATTGGCTTGGCTCAGAAGTCAGTATTGATCTCTGATATCAAGGCCTTTTATAGAATAGAGAGCATGTATCATGACCGAGGGACACCATAGGGTGGGATTCGATGACTTGCGCCCATTTAAAAGAGGTCGATCAATCGGAAGAAAATGTTCGTTGACAGTGTTGTGAAACGTTGCAGCTTTGTCATTCTGATGATCGTTTTTGCATGCCGGTACCACCGGTGGTCTTCAGATGATTTCGAAATTACCAAATTATCAACTTCAGGAACAGAATACTGGGTTCAGTTTTCTTCGTCCGTCACCGTCCAGAGCAGGTTATTATCTAGGTAATACTCAGAAGTCCGTGACATGTCGAACTCGTTGGTGGGCTGAACACGAAATGACATCTTTCAATGTTATTGTATATCAACTGCATTTCATTTCAGTATCCATGCGATGTTCATTCAGTTGTGGCGTCGACATGTCAGAATATTGGTGTTGCTAAAGTCTTCTTTCTGGTATCGGATAGGATTAAATAGTCCTCGAAGTCAGCCAGCTGTCTTTCTCAGAATTGCAGCAGAGAGAAGGATTTAAGCAATATTGAAGGTTGAAATTGTGAAGGTGCGTTGTATATATTGAGACGTGGTCGTTCACAATTTAGATCCAACCAAATACGGATAGACCGATGGGTCTCTGTTTGTCCTGCGGGGTTCCGATGTCGTTCCTGCAAACCAGCACAAGCTCGTGGAAACGGCTTCAGACAAACGTTATAAGAACGAGTTTGTCTTTAGATCATTTAGGGATGGAGTCTGTTTGGTGTCCTTGGTGGTTGTCCAGTATTCACGCATACTACTGGAGAGTCGGTTGACTTGCTCATAACTTAATGCATTTGTCAATAAGTGACACATTTTCGTAGGAATGGCTGGCAGCTTCGAATGCGTCTTGGAGAAGATGGAAATAAGAAAGAGCACGTTGCCAAAATCAAGCAGTTCTTGAAAATTTCATCATCATTTCAAACGGGAGCCGAGGTAGTCCTGTTGATGTTTCTCGGACCAAGATGCCCACACATGTCTCAAGAGTCCAATGAGACATCTAGCTTTCAGTGAAGTCTACGTGCTCACACAAGCTTGACTTCCTGAGTGCTACATTGGTCCCAGAATGCCCTTCCACACTGACCACTAGCTTCAGTGAAAAACACCCCTGCTCTGCGATACTCGCCAGAAGTGCTAGTAGGAAGCACAAGAAGACCCAAAAGAAGGTCCTGATACGTGAGAGAGCCCCCACGCTTGTACCATTCCTCGGTCGCTTTGCTAGAGATCAAGACCATGAGTAGTTGATCTACTGGACCATCTTCACACTCTTCCCCTGTACCTGGATCTTTCGGCGCTTCTGAGTTGGGGCTTCGCCAATCGAAGCGAACATACGCCAACGATGTCCCATCTTCCGACACCAGCTTGTAAGGGAAAATGTAGCCGAGGAACTCGGGTCCACGTTGTAGCCTCGTAGTCGGAATCTTTTGGATCTTGGTCGAAAGCAAGAGGTGGCCTGACTTGACACGACCATACGGGTCCAGGCCTTTTGGAGAGACTTTGCTCTCCACAAGGTGGAATTCTGGCTTGAAAGCGGTCACTGCGTGCCAAACCCATGAGATGCTATCTGATTGGGACGCCCAGCTCCATGATGGCGCTGTGTATTGCTCGGGTCTCTGATTGAGGAATTCCGCTGGCGTTCTCATGCCCTCATGCGCCCACAGAAGGTCTTGGTGCAGATTCGAACTGAAAACCCCAGCGAGGTATTCGCCTTCAACCTTCCCGGCCCAGAGTTTCGCCAACGCTGATACAGCTGGTAAAATATCGTTCGAATGGGTCAGAGATCGGCGAGAATAGTCCCTGACTAGCCCCTGCCAGTCCGAAAGTATTTGTTCTTCAGATTCCTTGGTATTCCTGTGTCGACTGTCGAGTAGGTACTTTGGACCTTCATTGGAGCTATTGCCCATTGCATCTTCTGACCGGATCAAAACGTTACCAGAACATACATGAACCATACTTTTACCGAAGAGAAGAATCCTGGGGCTTAAGAGAAACTCTTGAAATGTCCAGCCACGTCCATTCCAGCTGCACTGGTTGACGTCTTCCTCGTAAGGCTTGCGAGATCCTACCGTCCATCGGTACGGGTTTGGGGGAGGTGGGTTGGGGTTGAAACAATCGCTGAGGTTCACCCCCTTAAAGATATCCGTTTGAACATAGTCATCCGTTGGCGACGACACAAATATAGAGAAGGTGCCAGAGAACGTGGGGTTCAGAGATGAGGTGAAGGGGACATCGATGACGTGAGAGGGACCTGAGCGCTGGAGAAACCCGTCTAGACATGAGTCGCCTTGAGCGGCGCAAACGGTCAAGTACGCATTGGCGTACACATTTCCCATCTGTGCCGCCTCCCGTTCCCAATCGTCTGCATCATCCTGGATGATACAAAGAGAGTCTATCCAGATGTAACGGATGCCTAAAGCGCGGCTCAACCTGATAGCATCTTGGTGCGCCTTTGGGAATTCTGTGAAAGGGATCTGATGGAGTCGATCCTTGAGCGTCAAAATCTCAGTCTTGAGTTGCTTTGAGGCTTTCTCGGGTGGACCCCAACAGTAGCTGAGAGCGAGGTAGTGGTTGCTCCCAACTTTACTTCGAAATGGCGGATAGTGTGAGGTCACTAGCAGTCGGGGCTCCTCATATTGATTGCCTGGACCTCGAAGACCGACGTCAATGAGGCGCGTTGGTAGGCGCAGGTGTTCCGAGATCGGAGGAAGATTTGGGATTGAGAACGCTACGTCTTTGAGCTGATTCAGACGTCGCATGCCTTTCTCGGACAGGATTTCCCTCTCAACTGGGGCACGAGGTATCGAGAGCCAGGGTGCGCAAGGATCTTTGGCCGCCAGGTCAGTCCCTATTACAGAGACAGAGTGGAAGGTGCTTACCAGTGGGGTCTGCTTGTATATCGAGACGGAGCGCGTGGGATGATTGGTCGTCGGGGTTGGTTGGATGCAACAGTTTGAAGTGAACAAGTAGTGCCTCCAAAGAGCATCTATGCAGCACCTCGTCGCTTTCTCTAGTATGCGACATGGAGTACAAGAGCTTGTGTATGAATAGGCTTGTTTGCTGCTGTATGGACCTCCATGTTTGAGCTCGAAATTTTGTGATTTCGTCTTTCAGAAGGACACACAGAGCGCAACCTTCTAATGCAGAACGAGAGAGCACAGGAAGATCTGGGAATGAGTCTTTAAGCTCGTAGTCCAGAAAAAGACGCCCTGTAGACTCCTGGAATTCGAAGCCGAGGTAGGTCTTGCCAGACTTTGCAACCTGTACAAACCCATTGTGCTCCGCGTCGTTTAGGCGGATGACCTCGCATCGTTTGCAAAGAACCGACATTATGTTGAAAACCTTCGATCGCTACCGGACTTTGAGTTGTTTGGGGTGATCTTCTTAGCTTCGATTGAGTTGGACGAGGGCAAGATGAGCGCGCAAAGTGGGCTTGAGTGAGCGAGGGCATAGGCAAGAGACGTGGAAAGAGCGACATGTATAACACGACTGAAGGATGTGGAGCTACGGACTTGCGGTCTAGGGATGGAAAATATCTCGCAATTTTGCACATGCCTTGAGTTTAACTTCTTTCAAACTGGCTAGTCTACGGATGTAACCCTTGTCGAAGGAAGGATGATCAGCCTCAGTGGGGAATCAGCAGGATAAGCTAGGCGGCAGCAGCGCTTTGCGTGAATTTTTGAAGGTGATCACATGTCTCTGCCTTCTGAAAAAACAATTGGCTTCATATCTTGACTCTGAAAGTGAGAAGACTTTAGTGTCGCGATCGTCTGGTGGATAGTTGCGAGTTACAAACCAGGGAGCGAAATTGGCGCGGGTTGAAAGTAAAAGCTCCATAATTCCAGCGGCACTTGGTGCTACGATAGAGTCAATAGAAACTCATCATATAAACAACTTTCTTCATGGCTTGGCCGAGTAGGTGAATCTCAAACGCCGCTGTCACCATGGCTGCACACAAATTCCGGAACCGAACCGGGCTCTTGGGTGGAGAAAATATGCAGACACAAAGTGTGTTGCCAATCAAAGTAAGGAAAGCTAGCTTGGCAAACAGCTGAAAACTACCGAAAGGAGCTGAAATGCAGATTTGAAGTTTCTACTGCCGATTTCAAGGCCGCTCAGCTACATCGAAGCGACAATTTCGTTCGTGGCGCGGCGAGAGAAGAAACAGGGAACTAGCGTTTAGGCTGGAGGTGCGACATTTAGGCTTCAAGAACCCCACTATGGCGAAGTCCTCCAACAACAAGGCAGATCAGCTGATCTGCCCGGCTAGCTCAATCGGTAGAGCGTGAGACTCTTAATCTCAAGGTTGTGGGTTCGACCCCCACGTCGGGCTCAATTCCCGTCCGCGATTGCGCGCACAATTCTTTTGCATTTTTTGAGAAATGTCAGCCAGCCAGCCACGTCTTGTCTTCTATCCCCTAATCTTTTTTACCTCGCCATAACGTCTCTATAGCCTGACCGGACGATAACCGCAAGCTTTGATCCATTAAGAAAACTAATCGAGAAAAGCCTTCATGTGGGACGGTATATGATTATCTGATGGAAGTGAGGCCAGGGTATGGAAACTAACGTCCAGCTGGACGAAGAGCAAAGACACTGCATACTGATCAAGGGTGGGTATTCAGGGACGAAGGCTGTCTTAGTGTATGTGTCGAGGACAGCCATGTGAGTCCAGCAGGATTCGAGGAGCCTCTGTGCTCACTGGATTCGGCAGGTAGTTGCTTATAGTCTACGCACCAATTAATCTCTAAGAGAATGATGTAGTCCTCTTAATCGCTCGCGCATTGCACAAGTAGATGATCACCAAAGGAGGGGTTTGCGATGAAGTTGAGGATCCTAATGATAGTATTGAAATTGAGTAAGTGACTCTGTGCTAGCAGTGCTGATAGTTCGAGAGGCGCTTATGGCCCCTAGTTAAATGAAAGTATTTGGATATCGCCGTCGTCTTCAAGCAGACTCTCCCATTGCTAAGCCCTTTAGGGGTTGCACCGGAAGCTGCTGAACTTACTTATCGTTCCTGTCGCTGCTCAGCCAAGTGACTCTTCCAGAAGAGCCATAAACGCGCCCCCAGCAGCTGGTGTCCGTGTAGAAGCTGCAGGACATTCCCCACTTGAACTCGAAAGAGCAGACCGTGTGGTTGTATTTCGGACCGATGCGGTCTGTGAATGGAGTCAGAGGAACTTGTCATTACTTCAATGGGGAGATGGGTTTGAAGAAGCCATTCAAAGTTCACAGGAGTGCGATGAAGTTTTGATACTTCGCAGTAAACTAAGCCCAACGAGTGCCCGCTATACATAACATGAAGAACTTATAGCAGGTGTTGTTCGGAATAGACCAGGTCTTACATGGACCCCCAAGGTCGTGTTTCATACAGACCTTCAGAGTATCAGCAGCACGAGCCTCGATGACCTCAAGATCTTTGACAGTTCCCTACAGACTCTCATTCGGCGCGGCAGCAGCGAGAGGCAGCAAGAGGCTGAGCGCAGCAGTCAATTTGAAGTGTCTGGATTTGAATGAATGAGAATTGTAAGCTTTTCTGTGAAAGCTGTGATGTGAATGAGAATCTTGAGATCCATGCTCTGACCAATCCAGGCATCGGTAGAGGTCTGCTTAGGTGAGGTGAGATATTTATATGCTTTTGATTCCCTTTTCCCCAGTCAGTCTTCAGCGGCACTCAGAGTCGGGTTCCACAAGGCGAACTGCAAATGTCATCGCCTTCAACCCAACAGGACTAAGAGAAGAGTCGGACATCCACCTGCAAAGCCCTCAAATGTCCGCACTGAGAGGTATTTTTGCTCTTTTGGCAGTGGCTTTTAATCATGGCAACTTTTTTTTTCGGAAGGATTGAATCTTTACTTTCGATTCGCTGGTCACCTGATATTGGCAACAGGGATGCAATCCTACTGCCGCCAAATCCACCACGTGACAACTTGGTCTCAACGGCCTTCCTTGCCCCCATTGTCGGGGATTTATCCGCATCGAATAAGTCCAGATAAAGGAACCGGACACATATAGAGGCATTTGCAGTCAAGCGCACACCATCCGCCTATGCCAGCCTATAAATAGCAGAGAATACTTCCAATCCCTTCGCATCGCATCTAGCATGGCATTCGAAGGATACGGAAAGCTAGAATTTATGGTTGGATTCCTCTCACAACGCTGAATTTGATGATTATATAGGGGAGCCTTTCTGCTCTGCCAACACAGCATGTCAATTGAAAACGCCCAACGCGAGTTCAGTGAATCAGCCGAGTCAAGCTCAAGTGAACATCAAGTGAACAATGTATTTGATATAAATATGCATGGAAGAAGTAGACCTCGGAGAGACTTCATGCAATGGCTTAAACATCCCAAATGTGCATGTTGACTTGTGTGTTTCGCAAAATGGCGCCGCCTTTCCGACACTTTCAGGCTCTACACCTAACATCTAATGCTTCTCCTACATCCGAGGTCTCAGCCTCTCGCATCGTACCTTTTCTCTGCCATCTTTGTGGTATACATACTAATATGCTAAGTGAGAGTCACAAAACAGAAACAGGCGAAAGGTAACTTGCGGCTATGTGAGTGTATATTGCATGGCCTCACCAGGATTCAGTAGTTGCTCATGCAAAGGCTTGAGTAGCTGCCATGTGAGAACTCAATCCACAAGATAATGGGAAGGCTTCGATTTGTCCCGTCTTTCTGTGGTATGAAGTCGCGGTACATCCTTTATAAGAACCCCTTTGCATTGGCATCTGGCACATCTCGCCTTGCCAGAATGCTAAAATAATACAATAAGAAATATTGACAGCTTTGCAAGCGGTATAAATCACAGTGGTATCATAAGAAGTCTTAGACCCAGAATCAGATATGAATCCTTCTGTTCTCCAGCTGAATGCTTTTGCAGGTGCCGTGGAGCTGTGGAGATCACCGCTACCCGGGCTCCAGTCACCAGAATCCATCCTCATCAAAATTTCCCGCCGTGACAAATCATCTCGTCGTTCCACAATCCATCATCCCCATTATCAGAAGATTATACATGCCGTGCATGATCCCTAGAAAGTTTGTTGTTGACGATGCATTCTTCTTTCAACCACTTGGAGTAAAGTACGTGCAGGCCATCAAACCCACAGCTCCCTCCCAGGTTGAAATAACGCAAGCAAACACAACAGTTAAACTGTTGATCGGTGTTTGTGTTCAAAGCAAAAGAAATCGCTAAGTTTCATGTACTTAGATATTTGAAAGCTTGATAATGACGTCAGGTAGATGAGGTGCATCCCCCTTGCCCATCCGCAAACCGAAGCTCAGCCAAGCCCTCTAGCTTTTCGTACCGTCCATGGTAGGATACAAACACTGCTCGATGCCAAATGAAGAGCTCGTCAAATCTTCATCGACTTCATCGTGGTTTCCTTGCAAACTGAGCAGACAACAAATGCAAGAGAGGTGACTACTTGGACGAAGCAACCAACATCTATGCGTGCTTGAATTACCCGTCGCCCATTTGTTCCATCACCCCGAGCTTATACATCTATAAGGTGTCCAAATGAAAGCCATAAAGACAACAGAATGTCTCCAAGAACCCCACTTGATCACGGCAGCTTTGAGCAACTGGACGTCATATCTAGATGACCTTGTCGACCCCTCAAATGTGGGAAGCCGATGATTGCTAAGCCCGAAAATCCAACAGTATCCCGGCACTTATAAGCTCCTCCGTCTCCAGCAAGCTCAACCAAAGCCACAGCTTCAACATGATAGCATCTGCAAACATTAGTAATAGATACCGTATATATTCCCTTCCGCACCTACTCTAGCACGGGCGAACCAACACAATCAGGACTTCAGGCCAAAGTTGCCTCAGCCACGTGCTGTTTCGGGTGAAAAGAGGAAGCCATCTTCAACACGTTCAATGCAGCATCTCACTTCAGCCCGCAGTCTAAGCGCCAAGCTAACTCCATCTATCGCCGCTTGTCTCTTCTCCCGTCAGTATGTTCATCCTCATAGACACCTTGCTCGCTAGCCCGCCCAGTATCTACTGCTAGTAGTATGTCAGGCAAGAACAAGGACCATGCGTCCACAGCATAAAGTTCTGATTGTCCCTTCATTACAAGATCTGATGACCAGAAGCCAAGTTATGGCTAGAGATGTCATTTGTCCTCAGAGCCAGAAATTTCCTCTGCCCATTTAATGTTTAAATAGCTACGAACTACTAAACAACATACCGTCCATTTGCATTACTAGATACCCGACCCTCACGAAGAACAGGTGTTTGATACTGTATGTCCTCGCTTTCAAGACACACAGAAGTCCCCAAACGAGTCTCGTTTCGATATAAAATAGAATAGATGCGTCTCCCAGCGCCGAGTCGTCAAGGAAACAAATTCTGAGAGTGTGTCCAAGTATGATGGTTGTGATCCCAAGTCCTGGCCGTACCAATTAAGTCAAAAGCAACACAGCCATCCTCCCAATTTATGAATTTCAAACTCAACTTGAGGCCATCGCAAACATTAACGTCCCTCGCCCCCGTCGCCCACTGTGTATCCCAACTTGCCATCCCTCGCATCTCTTGGCTATAACATGGGCAACCTTCAGGCACACCCTTTGCAACGGGCGCACGAACGCCAAGTTACAGAGACGGTTTAGTTCGCCGCTGTATTTAGACTATCGACCTAGTTACCCATTGCCTGGTTCTGAAGTAAGGTTCTAGCTTCGCTAGCACGATTAAATATCCACACAACTCACCAAATGTGCCTTAGCACACACAACAAGTCCGCCATCTCGAACTCTCTATATATTGAGCCGCAGCGGATGAGTTCACTCTTCAACAAACAATGTGGGCTGCATCATTACCCCCATTCAAAGCTGATGGTCGAGTCTCGATTCGTATTATTGCTATACTTTGGATATCCCACCCCTCTTGACAATAACTCCCGCACACGAGGTATCAACCCTCTTCCTCATCATAAACTCTCATAGTGTATTCCTATTCATATCTGTCAAGCACAAACACAACTGTGCCTTTTCCTTCCCACATTCGCAAGGTCACGAGTCCCCTGCCAATGTCACAGCCATCTATTCAAGAGTCAGTACTCGTTAATAAATCGACAGCTCATCAAATGTGCTTCTCTGACTTTAAGTCACCGCTTGACGTGAGTTATAAAGCGACCGGAGACAAACTGATATGAGAGCTGTTCCAGTGAAGACAACTACAAAAACATCCCCCGTCAGCACGAATCTATGACCGGCGCCGGTGATGTTCGTCTTCTCTATTACTCTAAACGTATTCGTCGCGCATTCCATCCCATACAAACTTAGATGGCAGTGATGCCATGTCCAAGACACCGGTGATAGTTCACAAAGTCATACACATGCCGTTCACACCCAAATGGTACCGCCCACCATCGAAAAATACATAGCAACCCAGACGATTGGTTGGGGTGTAAACTTCGTGGTCCTTCTTCTAATACTTAAATAGTTCCCCTTAGGTTCCCAACGGTCGAAACCATAGCGTGCAAGAAACAACTCATCACATCCCTTCCCACATTCCCATTCTGTATTCAAGCTCCGCCATAGACTGGCTCTGACTTAACAGACCATGACAACAGGAATGGGTGTTCAACAAGCTACTGTAGTTTCCGGAGTTGCAAGCGTCAGCAAGCTCCTCACTTCCAAAGGTACCCACGCGTTCATCACAAAATGACACAGCTCAGTAACTGGTCAATGCCACATCGCCGCTTGCCTTTATTCATCTTTGCCCGAGTATCCGTCGCAACACCAGAGCGCAAAGAAACGCTTTCAAGTATCGTATGCGTGAGCTACGATGCCCTCGTGATTACACTAGCCTAGGATACAAGGACACCGAAGCTGTCAAGCGGTGCAGTGTCCTCAGATCATAGACGCTGAATGGATTGGGTCTGCCAGAAACTTGTTTCCGCTATGGACTGCGCTTATATACCCACACCGACCACCAAAGTCATTCCCAAAGAAGCCTCAAAAGCTACCCAGCTTCACCGCAAGCGCTCGGTCTCTTCATCCCAAAGACTGTGCATGAGCACTCGAACCTTTTCACTTAATATAAAACAGTACGGCGCGCCAAAACTGTTCTCAAGGACACAAATTCCATGCCGTTTACCAATCTAGGCACAGAATTCATGATCCTGATTTAGTGCATCATCCTCCACTGGACACGATCACCCACCACAGCAGCTCAACATTTCTGACAAACACACCCATATCCAATCATCTCGTGCCGCTGTCCTTCCAGATCATCCTGCGTGTATCATCCCACCCCACTCTACCTCTCGCCGATTGCAAACACACACCCCTGAAATCTGGAACAAGGAGTTTATCGCTTCATAGAAGGTTGCGCATCTGAAGAACATGTAGCGCAAGCGTGAACAAGCCTGGAGTTCGAATTATTGTCCTTCCTGCCTTCCCTAACCTCCATGCCGGCGATTAAATAGTAACCCAGCCCACGACGAACACAGCTCCACCACGCGGGACAACCTCCGCCTTCCTTGGAAGTAGATATATAACAAGCCCTCTAGCCCATCATCACCTCTTGCACAACGCAGGAATGTTGTTTGTCTTCATGACGAGCGAATGACGAATGTCGGCGACTTCACTCAGTCACCATCCACACCCAACCACCACCTGTGACATGGAACCCAAGTCATCACGAATCTCAACCCAGACTTAAGCCCAACACATAAAAATCCCTCTGGTCTTCATCGTCTTTCCTCAATTATTCCCGACAACTTACGTTGTAAACAAAGCCAGCCCCTCTCCGCGGTTCTTGCCAATGCCGCCTACACATCTCCCGGCACAACAAATGTAATGATTCGGGGAAACATCACAGCAGTCTTGTAAATACAAAGATGGCAGAGAAAATGGCAGATTGGCCTGTCCTTTTGCACACAGATACCTAAAGATGAGGGCGTATTTATACTAGATTCCCTGCCCAAGTGAGCTGTGACGATCGCCTGTCCAAACGCCACTCAATCTTTCGTCGGGCCTGACGATCAGATACGTCGGCGATGCATCTTAGAAGTTTCATATGAATTCTCAGCACAATGTTTCTCTCTGGGCCACCCCTCATCTGCTGGGACACATGCCAATGCCACAAGTTCACCAAGAGACGTCATGGCCACACACACCGAGAGTAGGAAAACCTTTAGGTATTAATGCATTCTATCTATATACCAATTGCCCATGTCGTGTTCGCCAATGCTCGCAGAAACCAATCACTTTTCTCCATCCTTTCAGTTGCACCATCATGAGCACCTGCACCCAAGCGGCTGCTAGCCTACTTCACCACTGTCCCACAACTCTCTGACAGCAATAGACACGTCCACCGTTGAGGCCGAGGTTCCCTACTTGGACCTTGTCGGCAAGGCAATCTTGGCCTTGTCGCTTTGCTCCTCGGCAGCGTCCATGTATAGATCAATCAGGCAACCAGCCGACCAAGCCTGTGTGGGGCTCTGTGAATTGTTAGCGTTGGGTTTCATCACAGAGATGGTGGGAAAACTTACGGAGTCGGGGCAGTCCTCTCCATTCTTCTGGGTCAGCTCGGTCAAGCCAGCCCAGGGGCTGTCCTTGATCATCTGCTTGCATCCCATGAGTCTTCGAGTGACTTGCTGGAACGCTTCAATACGGTCTGCATCGGAGCTTCTTCTCTCCAGGTCGAACTTGAGCAGAGCACGCAGGAAGAAACCAGTCGGCCAGAGCCATTCCGGACCCTGGTGGTAGTTTCGTCCCTTGCTAGTGGCGAAGTCATCGCTGTCCTCGCTGTTGCGGTAGTAAGGTCTGTAGTTCAGGTCGGCGGGATCAAGCGTGGCCATTCCGGTGGGACCACGCAGGACCTGGTCAGCGACACAAAGCGCGTGAAGGGCGTGCGCCGGCTCAAAGAGCTCGGGAGCAGCGCACATGGCGATCGGGAAGTTGGCTCGGAGCTGGTAGTCCTCGTACTCCTTGCCGGACTTGTACAGGTCCTTGTAGATACCACGTCGGTTGACAATCTTAGTGTTGACGTCGTACTTGGAGTCATCGTCGGGGGAGACGGGCACGTAGTAGCACCTCTCAAAGTTGGCACGGATGAGGTTCGCCCAGTCCTTGAAGGCGATTGAAGAGTCGTCGCCCTTCTTGACGGAAGAGTACTGGAACTTGCCCTCAGAGTTGAGCCCCGCGACCCACTTGAGTGTGCTGTAGAGGAGACCGGTGATCTCAACAGCAGCACCGTCACGAGGGGTGCCGGGAACACCCTTGGAGCCGGCGCGAGGGCTCTCACCCATCTTGTCCATCCACGTACCACAGTTGTGTTGGTTGCCGCCAAAGACGATACCGGTGCCCCAGTCAACGTTGATGGAGATATTGAAACCCTCGTCGCTCATCTGAGAGTCAATGGAAGGTCCAGCGTTAGCTTCGCGGAAGGACATGCCGGAGGCGTGTCTCTGGAGAGCCTCTTGGATAATGTCCTCAATCGTGCTCTCATGCGAGTAAGCGCGCGAGTCGTCGACGTCAAACCAGGTGTCGTCATATGGAAGGAAGCGTCTCTTGACCTTCTCTTTCAGCAGGTCCAGGCCGTTGGGGGCGAACTTGGTGTAGTCCTGGATGCACTGGAGGAAGAACCAGATGGAGTCGCGAGAGTTGTATCTCGGCAGAGCACCACTACTGAGCAAGTTGGGAATCATACCGTGCTTCAAGACACTGGCGAAAGCGAAAATGTGCTCCTTGGCCTCGTCAAAGCGACCAGTACCGAGGTAGAGACCGCGCAAAGAGATGAAGACATCACGGCCCCAGCATCTCGCCCACTCAACGGCAAAATGAGGCAACCCAGCAGCCAGCGAAGGGACCAACTTCTTGGGCCACAGCGATGCTGACTTAACCAGGCCCGTCTGCTGTACACTGACCATGGCGAGGCTCTGGAGGAACCACTGTCCTTGACGGACGTTGTCGTTCATCTGCTCCAGGCCGCGCTCCCAGCCAGCCATGTAGAGGGTTCGCATGACCAGGCCGAAATATCTCGGAAGCAGGAAACTAGGAATCTTGCGAATCGCGTCGAATCGATCCTTGAGCCAGGCAGCAGGCTTGCCGAGGCGCTCGAACTCTGGGGTCTGACTAGCACGCTCCAGACGACCGATGGTGAAGTCCAGCGCCCATTGGCCATCACGCAGATTCTGACAAAGGGGGTGGGCCAGGTTGTTATCCTTGATGATGTTCTTGAGGATGCTCCACCAGCCCTGAAGACCGGCGTAAACGAGCTTTCCGTGACCGGGGATATCGTAGCAGCCGTCCTTGCCTCCGCTACCGTCACGCTCCTCAGCCTCACACCTGTAAAGAAGGAAGTTGAGGTCGACGAGGTTCAGGTCCTCCACGGCAGCCTTCGCACCAGAGGTCACATAGGTATCGAGACCTGCGGAGTGCTCAGCAGTTGGGATCCATGTCTCAAACAGGGCGATACTGCCAGGAGGGAACTTGTCCCGGACGGCGATGATGGTTTCGTCGCCCTTGACCTCCATGCGGATACCGGGGACATCGACAACGCGGCTTGGGAGGCCGCGAAGAAGCTTCTTGTCATCCAAAACCTCCTTCTTGGCTTCGTCGCTGGCATCAACCTCCAGCATCCAGCTTCCCAAGTGGCGGGCTCTGGTTCCGCCGAGGTGGACAGCATTGAAGGCACCGTTGCCATTGCCGTATCCAGGGAATGCGGTGTGAGCGATCAAAAAGTAACCCTTTCTGGAATCAGGGTGAACTCTGTGAACGGTGATGTACTGGTCCTCGTGGTGAATGTGGGTCTCATCGTACCCGTCCTTACCCATGAGGGTGTGGATCTGGTTGAGAAGCTTCTTGATGCCACCGATGCCGTTTCTACCGCCACCGACCTTGACGGGCTTGGAAGAAGACTCGGAGGTGTAAAGTCTGGTCTCGTTGACCAGGTCGACAAGCTTGGGGTAAATCTCATCGTATCCCATGACACTGCCAGTTGCGCTCGCGCACATGTTGACGAGGGCAGCGTTGGGGAGGGTGTCGCGAGCATCACGCTTCTGGGCAGGTGTCTCGTTGTCGTGAGTGCAGTCCATGAACAAAGCCTGAACTGGCACCGGCTTGATCCTCCTGATGATCTCTCTCGAGGACGGAGCTCCGTTGAGCATGTCGCTACCCTCTTGGGAGGGGCTCATCGGGCTCATCGGAGACTTACCGTCAGGACGAGACACTTCATCAACCTCGAAGCTGCCAATGGGTCGACCGCCGTGTCTGTGCACCAAGCGACTCAGCTCACCGGTGCTCCACGCCTGCATGGCCTCACGGATCAGGGCACTCAAGCCCAGCCTCTTAACGAAGACGTAGTCCATCTCCTCGGAACCACTGAAAAGTTCGGCGACGACATACAAGTCGGGTCTCACTCGGCGAGCCTCATCGAGAATGTGCTCAGCCACATGGATGGGCGTGGAATGACAGTTGTCGATACGGAAACCGGCAAAGTACTTGGCCAACATGCGGGCATACTTGGTCATGTACTCCCACAGGAAGGGGCTGTCGGATGGGCCCTTGCCGTAGCGAAGCTTGACGCAGTCACCCCAGACAATAACCTCACGACGGAGGTAGACGCGAGAATCGGGACCGGCATTGTCGACGAGGGCGTTGCCTCCCCAAACCCAACCGTTGTTGACAAGGACGTTCTCCTCGGGCTTGTTCTTGGCGGTGGTGTCGTTCTTGGGCAAGCGAGTGAAGTATGTCTCGATGAGAGGGTTCTCCTTGTTGATGACACCCATACGCGGGCCGTGTTCGTCCATGCGGCAGTACTTGATGCGGTTGAAAAGCTGCTGCAGGATCTCGGTGATCTCGGCGTCGTACTCCTTGTAGAAGGGAAGGTTGACTTCGTCCAGGACAGAGACCAGCTTGGACTTTGCCGCAGCCTTCCTAGGGCCGCTGCCCTCCTCACCCTCGTACCGTCCAAAGATGGCAGACAAGAGTCCGGAAGCGACGCTAGGGTCGATCTTTCTTCTGAAGCGCTCTCCCATTCGATCACGGCCTTGGAGACCGTTGGTGATGAGGAACTCGGCTTGCTCCTTCAAAGGCGCATCCTTGAGTCCAGTGACGTTCGTGCCCGCAGCTTGGTCAGGGAACGTGGTCTGGCCAGCAACCCAAGCTTCCAGAGATGCCTCAACATCGCGCTCGACGTCAATTGCGTAGTACTCCCACAGTCTAATCTCAGAGATGACATGCTTCTTGATAGCTTCCATAATCTTCAGCAGATCATCATCGGTCTTGACCTCGGTGGGAAGACCCAGCTTCTCGAGGTTGTCGCTCAGCTCCAGCAGCTTCGTGTCCAAGAGCCAGGCAGACTCCAGCCAAGGGGCCGTAACGAGGTTGTAGCCAGCCGAGGGGTGGTCCTGCAGCCAGGCGCTGTTGTGCGCCGTGTGGTTCAGGACAATGTCGGTCAAGCTGAGCATGGAGTACTGCTTCTCCAAGCTCTCGACCAGGCCCTGGACATCCTTCTCGCCGTCGGGGAAGCAGTCGGGGTCCCAGCCCAATTGGTCGTACAAGCTGTAGGGAGAGTTGGAGGCACCGCGGACCTGCAGCGGGGTGAAGTGGATCATGTTGTATCCACGGTCGCTGATGCCGCGTAGGTGCTTCTCCCAGTCGCCCGGGTACTTGCCCATGAACTTGCTGATGACGGAGAAGATTGAGAGAGCAGGCAGCGGCAGAGGCCTGCCGTCGAGGCTGAGGCGCGGGGCGACATCGATGTAGTAGAGCGGGGTCTTTTTGTTGGTGGTTTCGGTCTGAGGGCTCGAGTCCAGCTCCTCGGCGAGGTCTGGCAGCTCTGCGTAGGTGGTGTAGAAGGCGTAGGCGCCGGCCTGGAAGATGGGAATGGAGACTTCGATTGTGCGATTGAAGTCGGGCACGAGTCTGAGTCGCGCATGAGCTTCAATGCTGCAGTCAATTGAGGAGCAATTGGTGGTGAAGCTTACTTGAACTCGCGGAACTGGTCTCTGTGGAACTCGGCGCCCTGCTCAGGAATGTTGACCCACAGACTGCCATGGCGACAGATGGAGGAGGTGCCCTCAATTGCGAAGCGGATGGTTACGGGATCGTTCGTCTTGGGAGCGAGGTAAACATACTCGCCGGCGACGTCGGGAGAGCCATCGTCGTTCAGCGGCAGGAGGTAGACTTCGTTGGACATCATGGTCTTTGGCACCATCCCTCAGATGTTGTAGGAGGCAGCTTCGTGCCCCGCGGACAGATCGGCGTAGGTAGACTGGGTCGCAGGCGGCGCAATGACTCGAATCATGCACTGCACGGGGGGCGAATCCGCTCGAGGAAAAACACGCCGATCCGGATTGCAGGCGACAGGGGACGAATTGGCGACGGACGTCAACACCAAAGCCTTTGAAGGGTATCTGCTGCTTGGAGAAAACTAGGGAATTGAGGAAAAGAGAAGGATTGCGGTCAGAGTGTGGCAGAGGGAAGAAAAGAAAACACGATGCTGAGTTAGACGATAGCGACGGACAGAGCAAAAGGTCAGCCTGGTAGCGTGGTGAGGTAAGGTAGCTCTTCGAAAAAGGTATGGCGGGGTGTCAGTGGCAGCTCAGGAATTGGCGAAGGACGAGCTCAGCTCACCGGCCGGAAGCTGTCGCACAGCAGCAAACCAAAGAAAGGAAAGGACTGGTCCGCGGGAACTGCTCCGGCCAAGGAACTTTTTCGAGCGAAGGATTGGCAGACGGGCAAGTACTGGCTGCTAAGCTGATGGCGGTGTCTTTGTTCTTTCGTTCGTAGAAGCAGCGCTCAACCCATCTCGAGGTACATCCATGACTGCGCTGGACCTCCCATGCCTGCAGTAACCTTGCCAACTTTAGCTGCTGCAGCTTGCTTGCTTGCTCTTAGGCGGGCAGCAGCGACGAAGGTGACGGCACCAACAGGAAAGAACCCAGGTCAAGGCAGTCCATCAGCAGAAAGGCTCAACACGAAAGATGGCGGGGCATGTCCCTCTCCATACAAAAAGATGGGAAAGATACATGGTCTGAGATTTGGAGCTGCCAAACCTCCCCGGAACGGATAGCTTCGGCGGGGACAGCACAGAGCGGTGGAGCGCCCTAGCGGGGTTTGAGTTAGCGCCCAGAACCGCGTGGAGCTCCGGAGACCTGCCATCGCGATCTCCATGATTCCAGACCGCGAATTCCCACTCTCTCGCTGCCATGGATCGCGATGATAACCAGTCCTCCCAATGTCAGCATTGTCAGTGGCCATCCGTGCACCGTGTTCCATATCGTGCAACATGGGCCACAACTGGGGTAGGAAAGCGACATGCCGGGGGCGGAGATTCACCAGAGAGGCCAGGCCCGGCCAGGCCAATGCCAATCGTCGCAGATATCCATGTTTTTTCTTGCGTCGCAACTCTCAACAGTTTGAAGCGAAGCATATTGCCCCTGCTGTCATCTTTGGTCTATTATCGCATCGGCTCGTGTATATGTGAAGTCGACTCTTCGGTTCCATCTGAGCAGCGCATAGCTTGTTCTTGGTGTTGGTGAGAACTAAGGAAACTATCAGTCAATGCATGAAATGGCGTGTTGCTGTGCTCTCTCGGCGCAGATTCCGGTCCCAATTGATTCTTGACTGGTCTGATTTGTTGTGATACCAGAAGCAGACTACGGCATATTTCCATCCCCCGGCCGAGAAAAAAAGAGGCTAGAACCACAACAGCTCTCATCCTGGTGCTGGAATGACGTCACCACCGTGTCCCGCTGCCTTCTAGCGCCTGACAGTATGCACAGACGCAGTTTCATACCCCTCCGTCCTGATTCTTTTCTTGGTTAGCTTTGTCAGGCATCAGTCTGCAAGCCACACCAACCAGACAGAAAATCGTGTGGCTGATGCCAATATAAAATGCCTATTCACAGCCGGCAGATCAAATGGTATCTGAACATACGTCCACTCTCTAGCTCCAGCTGGATCGTCTTGACGTGTTAAATGATAAAGAAAGCCTAGGATCTGCTACTAGATTCTGAGCTGTATCCGAGAATTAGGCTTGCTTGACTCTGCATCATAGCTCAACTGGGCGGAGACACTGTGTCATCTATGTATCTACCCTAATGGCCCGTGGACCGTCAAATGCCGTCCATTTCCCACTCAATTCTCTCCAAATACATCCATCTCTGCTCCTGGGTAGAATTAGCACTGGCTGAACGCTTTTACTGCAGTTTCCCTCTTGTGGAATTCCTTGCCAGGTGGGCTACGAAACTTCATCAAAACACTTTCAATTCCCATGGCGATCATAATAGATGCCCTCAAACTCGGCCCAAAATCTATACAGTCAAGGTTTAGTCGGCCTTCCAAATCGGTATCGAATGCGCGTATCATCGATGAAGAAGCCATCTCTCGCTATCGCCCGGGCGGCTATCACCCCGTCCGCCTCGGCGATGTCTTTAAAAATGGCAACTACAGGATCATCGGCAAACTCGGCTACGGTGTCTGTTCCACAGTTTGGCTTGCATCTGATAGGGAGTGAGTAGAAATTTTCTGCTTGAATTATCAATGCTACTCTTGAGAATCAGCCCGTAACTAATATGCCAGGACCAAACGCCACGTC
The DNA here is from genome assembly GCA_028654355.1 of Colletotrichum sp. SAR 10_99. Taxonomy (NCBI): domain Eukaryota; kingdom Fungi; phylum Ascomycota; class Sordariomycetes; order Glomerellales; family Glomerellaceae; genus Colletotrichum; species Colletotrichum sp. SAR 10_99. The sequence continues at coordinate 162,531 of JAQIUT010000010.1, forward strand.
GCATTGAAAATCCTTACTGCGGACTCCTTTGGGAAAGGCAAAGACACCTTCGAGCTGGCTATTCTGAAATACATGAAAGGCCATGTGGCAGAAGCCCCAGGTAGATCTCATATTCTTGGGCTTCTCGACAGCTTTGGCCACACAGGGCCGAACGGAAAGCATGTTTGCTTGGTTACGAAACCTATGGGACCTGATTTATCGATATTAAGAGAGGAATTCCCGACCCCGAGGTTGCCAGTTCCTTTGATAAAGAACATATCAAAGCAGCTTCTTCATGCACTAGCGTATCTACATGATCAATGTGGTGTTATTCACACAGGTTAGTGTTTCCAAGGCCCACGTGGTTCAAGCATTTATCATAGGATGCGGCTATTGAATACTAATTCAACTTTCCAGACATAACGTCCAAAAATATTCTCATCGAGACGCCAGCAATCAATAGAATGTTCGACGAATTGCCATCAGAGGCCTTCAAGCCAGACCTTCTGCCGCTTGCCCCCCCAAACGACTTTTACATGCAGTCCGAGCAGGTATCTTGGGCACAAGAGGATCTCAAGGTTTCAAAGGATATTTCTGTACGTCTAGCGGACTTTGGGACATGTGAGTCATGCTTCTTTACCGGGACCACTAAAATTAGCAAGGCTCACAGGACGTAGCAAGCTGGACCGACAACCACCTAGCGGAGTGGATTCAACCTGATTTGCTCCGCGCACCTGAGGTCATTCTTGGAGCCCCGTGGAACAGTAAAGTGGATATATGGAGTTTAGGACTTATGGTAAGTTATCAACCGTCTTGAACGCTCTATGACGGCACTGGTCTTATTGAATCAACTACAATCGCGTAGATATGGGAGCTTACAACAGGGTCATTCTTATTTGATGGCATTTGGTCGCCTCGTGAGCCGTACACTGCGGAGGCTCATCTCGCCCAGATGACAACCATTCTCGGGGCGATCCCAACATCTTTGCTGAGCAAGTCGGAGAGACGCGACCAGTACGTCGACGCGAAAGGTAGGTACTAACGCGAAAGCACAATGTGTTTCCAGGCTAATACAAAACTCAGGAAACCTCCTCGGGCGCTCCCCGTTTGGCTCGCTGTCTCTACATACTATTTGCAGGAACCCAATGTCGGCGACCGATCGAGCTGCTTTCTTGGAGTTCATCGGCGCGATGACGAGACTGGAACCAATACAACGTCCAGATGCCATGGCACTGCTTGAATATGATTGGGTCAAGAAGTTGTAGCACCAGCCGCGGATAAGTTGGGTAATTGTCATCATGCCCCAAACAGGGCGGGTATCGCAACAAAGGATCACAATGACAGCTACTGTTTGTACCATGTGGATAGACTGCAGCGATTACACTAAGTTCTGGACGTAAATAGAGCGTTCACGACGGGATGTGCGTTCTCATTTCTCGGTGTGAATTGTCCTCTATGCTTTGATACATAACTGGTATTTTTCTTGCTGCCACACCCTGTTGACTTCCATACTACCCTGATGGATATGACTCTTTCTTTACATGAATGTCCAATAAACATTTTCCATGAAGTATCCCCGCTAATACCACATTTCAGCGGGTGGCCGCATCAAGATAATTGCCATTCTGTTGGGAGCAGGGCCCAACCCAAGTAAACTGGCCAAGTTCAATCAATCAATTATAAAGCTGTCGCCAGTCAGTCAAGTCCATCATGCGGCTCAAACTTCATTGATTGAGTTAGGGTGCGACGCTGTTTAGGCGTGCTCAGATGCATAACAAGAATAGGGGAATTTGCCATATTAGTTGATGTACCACATGATGAGGTCTCTGTGCAATTCTCATTTGGACATTCCTTCATTTCCTCTCGGTGTTATTACGCCACCGCTTTGGCTGGATTTAAAAATCGTCTGCTGCTGCCTAAGGTTCTATTGTGAACTGCGTTCAAACACCCGATTCTCATCCTTCGGGATCTGGCCCTTGTGTGCTGGATACTTCTTGTTTTATTTTTTAAACTCTCAACTTTCATGGATGCTCTGAGGGACACCTTTTGCATCAACTTTCGTGTCTAGATATGTAGCAGCTCACCGGGATTGAAGAGGAACCTCTTTGGCGATTATGCGTGATCTCAAGTGACAAGAAAATGAAACGCGGCTCATAATGAATGTATATATATCTGTGTGTTGATGTTGCATTTTTGATTGTCAGTAACTAAATGTCTTCAATTTTACGGCTCTACCAAACCAATTGCTCTTCACTCAATAAGACGGTGTACAATTCATACACGGGCACCTTTCAATTACAAATCAGCTACTACAAGTCTGACATCATGTTCTTCACTGCTATTCTGCGTAAACTGGACTCAACAGTCTTCAAACATGCGACCCATCATGCAAAGGATGGCCGAAGAGAAGAAGCATTTGAACTTGTCCGAAAGCATTACGAAAAGCGCCAGCTAGAAGCTCGCGGAACCTCCCACGCTATCATCGTGTAAGTATCCAACCTACCTTATGTTATGAACAACCTGATAAGGTTGTTCAGACATATTGAATTATTTGCTGACGTTTGAGTGATTTGCCGATAGTTCGACCTTTCATCATGGTGACGGCAATAGAAAGGAACATTTGACCGTTCAATTTCTTAATCCCTTCGGCAAATTCATCGTAACTCACCATGTCTATGGTAGTCGTGATAAGAAACAGAAAAAGAAATAAGAATGCGGAGGACGTGGTGAAAGAGCAGAGAAGGCCATGCAGTATTCTTTGAAGAGGTGATCGAGGTTTTCAAGAACAGTCAAGACTTGAATTTGGGCTGCGAGTTCCAATTTCCAAGGGCAGTCCTCGTCCTCTTGTCAGTCATCATGAAGCTCATCAATGTGCTTTTGCTAGACCCAGATTTTCCACTAATCCAGTATGGGCCGCGGCTGTCGCCTTCAAGCTACCGAAACAAAGTAGCCTTTGTCTAGCTTTCTTTGGCTCTTCTGGCCTGCAATGCGCTCTGTTTTTGCCATGGAAGATCCGAAACATTGGTAATGGAAGCTATTGCTTGGTCTTTGGTGTTCTCTGTTGTGGGATCAGAAGCTGAACAATCATCGAGATTCAACCCTCAGAATATCCACTCAAATGTCTGTTTGAAAATTTCTGGCACAGTGGTCTTTCTCTCGTTCATGCCCGGGTTACCATAGGATCCTAAGGAGTTTGTCATAGACATTGCTATCGTCTTTACTGGTTTTCGCTCCATCAAGCTTCTCTTCGATGGTTTTGAAATCCGTAATGATTGTGTTTTGGATATCGTCGTGGAAATGTCTGTTGACACCCGCGAAGGTCTGAAACCGTTGGTGATGAGCCACGTTGAAAGCCTTTTGCTCTCGAATGGAGCTGTCATGATTGCTGCGATTCAAGCCGCTGGGGGAAATGCACTCCATAAGGATTTGCCTAATGACAACGGTGTTCATGGTATTGTGCGTTGTCTCAAGTCGCTCCGTGAGTTGGTCGAGATGAGTCTTCCGCCGTATGGTCTTCACAGTAGACTTCAAGGCTCGAAGAAAGCCATCTTTCTAGGGGACATGCAATTGACTTCCTGCTCAATGTCCTTGACACATCCAAGAAACCCAGAGGCGATATTCCGCAGTCGCTTCTCCGCATCTGTGGTCCCGGGCCCCTGAGCACTAAGCAGCTGCTCGGAATTCTAGCGGATCCATCGAACACGCTTGATACTGGATCCGAACTGCCGGACTTACTCATGCTGCTGCAAAGCTTGGCGGTCTCCAAGCCAAAACTGATAATATTGCAGACCACGCTGAAGGCTCCGAGCCCCGGAATGATGGATGGATATCGGCATGAGTCGACGTAAATTGTGGTGTGGATGGCGCCTAGTTGGCCACTACGGCCGGAAACCCCAAGGAGAGATGTGGATGAGAGGTATGGGGAGTTTCCTTGTGAGGAGAAATTGGATGGAAAGGTAAAGCCGCGGGGTTTGTAGACAGGCATTGAGGGCAAGCGGACGAGGGCATTTGTCGAACCGATGAGCTGCGGCGTAGCAACCGCAGCGGTAGATTCATTGGTTGCAGTCACAACACGTGGAACACTTTATATATCGCAGGCGCCTCACCTGCACTTTTGATTGATCAAGATAGGTGAAGCCCGGGTTGTTCCCCGATTCATTTTCCACGGCAGAAGGTGTGTCCTCACTTACACAGCCTCGTTCTGCCTTTACTATAATAATCTGCAGCCACACACCTCATCCATGCTGTCAAACAAACGAGAAACAAGTGAGATAACATTTTATATAGCTGTTTACATTGAATGCGATCAGCCGCACCGGACCAAAAGTAAAGACACTGTGAATGACAAGGCTCTCAAGCCCTGTAAGAAGCTGGATCGAATACTTGACCGTTCTTACGAATTATCCTGACGCGGGGAAACCCCACGGGATATGGAGGTGGCTTCATTCTGGGGTTGGGAACATGCCATTCTCAATTACTTTGATGCTGCCAATCCTCTTCTGTCTTCTGAGTGATGCCTGGTAAAGGCTCGTCCTGATGGCGCTCGCTCTGTCAGGGGAAACACATGGATTAGAAACAATCCGACCAATGCAAATCGTGGGGGATGTGGGGACACGCAACCGATGTTACCATTGAAAGCATAGCGTTCGTCTAAGCAAGTCATGTGTGTCTGTCCCTCGAGACGAGCAGTTCGGCTCCCACATCACAGCCTACATGGATGAAGAGTGTCCCTGCTGAAGATGGCTCGATACGCACGAAAGCTGCACAATCAAACTGTATGAATCTGTCATATGCCTGTGATTGGAATTGGAATTCACTTGACAGACGTTCGAAGGCGGACAACCTCGCACCTAGGAGCCACCACACTACTCCCCTAGGAAGGGGTCGGAAGTCGAAGATTTTACGACGGCGATGTGGTTATCCTCATGGGCGGCATTCAGACTCAATTCATAGTAACGGACGAGGACATTTACGAGAGTTTGCTGAGTGTCAGCCCCTTTTCGAAAGACGGCAACATCGTGATGATTATCGAGACAAGGTTCCCGAAGGCGGTGGTACTCACCCTTGTCCCCAAAGTAGCGGAGCATGAGACAGCATAAAATTGACTGATACAGTCCACTTTTCGATGGGCAGAGATTTTGCTGTCCCTCCTTTGACATGCAAAATGGAAGATACAGTCATCCGGGATGGACCGGTTAGGCGCATGTCTCAAAGGGAGGTCATAAAAGGGGCAGAGAGAAGTTTCCCCAAGACAAGCCAATCATCTCTGCCTGGACGCTGAGACTCTAAGTATGCATGCAGCTGCAGTTGAATGTCTTTCATGAGCAACACTTGCATATTTGGACATGTAAGGATCCTTCATGCAAGTACTGCCAGACTCCGTCACACCCAGGTTGATCACCCAGACTTGCTCAATACCTCAAAAGATGCAAAGTTGTCAATGAGATGGTATTCTCCGTCTGGATCTCACGCAGCCCAGGGTTTCAAGCTGTTCTTCACTATCACAAGTCAAGAGTTCACCATCCCTCGATAGCATATGATCTTCCTCCATGCTCCATGTCCACCGAGTGACTGACATCCCAGCTGTGTGGGAATCTTCCCTCATGCCAGTCGGGCCAGGACATTGGGATTCCCATCTGAAACCCAAAGGCCATTGGCTCTGAACGTGCGTGATATCACTTTTAGTTTGGCAGTCGGATACTGTCGAGTTTCCAAGATTCACCTGCCCCAAGCCTCGACAGATATCTCTCACCTTTCCAAACTTGATCTGAGGCAAGCTCCCGCTTCATTCAGAGATTTCATTTCACTTTCACCATGATCTTGATTTCTCATTCGGGGAAGTCTTTTCGAGGTCTTCTTCAGCTGAAATGGAAGGCAGAGATCTCTCCTTCTCTTCTTCTGCTTCTTCTTCCTACTCAACACCTCAAACCTTCCTTAGGGACCCTCCAATCTCTCTCTCCCTCAACTTCTTCCCTTCCTCCACCGAAGGGTGACTTCAAGCTGACGTCGGATAGCTACTGCTCTTTGCCTCACTTTGGTCACCAAATGTCGAGGTAGATCATCCAACTCGCCTTCATCCTGACCGGCAGCCTTCCTCTCTTTCAACCTGCCGCAGCAATATTCGTACCGCGACCGCCCTTCGTCACTAAACATCGACAGTCTTTCCGATACGCAACATACAAGCAGTCGATAGTATCATCAAGCGCCCCGAGTCGACGTCGGCTCTTCCTGCCATTCGGCCCAGCTTTCCGTCTCTTCTCCGACTTGGACCTGTCTTTTCAAGGCGCAGACATCGCCAAACAACGTCACAAGAAGCAACCTACTAGAAACACCAAAGCATCATTTTTCAGCTTCAGAAAGAGCTCAGTTGGATCGCACTCGAATTGCCTCCCCGAAGTGATCATATCGAAGGTAGGTCTTTCCACTTTTTACCTCACACCGCTCGACGCGATTTGCTTTGGTGGCCGTTGCCCATTTCACCCTTTGCCCATCTTCCCATCAGAGCAAGTTAATAACCACCACCAACGCCTACCTCATCTGTTTTGCGGACTCTCCTACCCTGAAACGTCCCTTCCTTGCAGCGTGGTGCGTTCCCTAACTGCCGCTGAGAAGGAGCCATCTCACGCGCCTACCTGTGGCAGTCTGGCAACACCTTTCTTTCTTTTCCCTCTCCTCCGCGCCAAATTCCCTCTCTCGTTTCTACCTCAAACCACCACATCACTTGACCTTCGTCCATCACAATCGTCAACTCGACGGTCTCGGGCTTGGTGAACACCGTGGTCGGGACTCGGATACTCTCCACTCCATTTGTCGCATTACACAGAAGGCAAGCCTTGTCCATGGCCATCAGCAGTTTTGCTTCCCACTCTCATCCTCAAATTTGCGATTGTCGTAAACTAACTTTGGTTTCTCGGCAGTTTTTCCAGAAGCAACCTCACATCATTTCGACTCGCAATTCGCACCCACAACACGACATTCAACTTTATTGACCCCACACGTCACGCTACATCATGGCGGGCAGCTCTTTCCGAATGAGCCTGACCCTAGCCGAGAGCGGCGATGATCATGTCGTTTACGCCTCAACTGACGACGGCTTCAACGACGACGACGCCAGTGAGGCTGGCGACGACTTTGCCAATCACCATACAACTGCGCCTCCCTCGAAATTGGGTCCGGCTGACCTTATTGATCTTTCCGATGGCGACTTCGCAACCAGCCCATCCGGCGCTGCAGACAACAGCCTCTCCAAGGCCAACCAACCGGTGCCTCCTCAGCCTGATGCGCCCCTCCCGGGAGACAAGCAGAATTCGTCCCTGGACAACTATCCTCAGGTGACCAAGACTCCTGACCCGAGTGCCCAGCCTTTCGTGCCTCTGGAGTAAGTGAACCGCAATCAGCATCTGCGATCCAATCCATTTGGTCCGAATGTCAAGGCTAACAAATTTCTAGGCTAGAGCGTGTTGCCCCCTCGTCCAGCAACTCCTCTTACACCGATGCTCGCCAAAGTCTCGACTCCCGAGATGATCAGATTCAGTCCCTCACCAATCGCGTCAAAGAGCTCGAGCACAGTCACGAGACTCTGAAGCGTGAGAACGACGATCTCGACACCGTCAACGAGAAGCTGAAGCTCAAGGCGCGCAAGGATGATGAGAGCCTTCGAGAACTGAGAGAGCAGCTTGCCGAGGAGCTGAAGCGCAGACTTGGTTCCGAGAAGAAGGCTGTTGAAGTCGATGAGAAAAATGCAGAGCTCCACGTGGAGGTAGCCCGACTTCAGGAAGAAAAGGCTGACATGGAGCCACAACTTGAAGAGTACAAGAAGAAGTTGGATGGGTCCCAGAAGAGCGTCAGGCCTCTGGAAAATATGCTTCACACCCTGCAACGTCAGGTTCTCGACAAAACGCAACGCATCAAGGAGATTCAACTCTTCGCTGCCGACCATCTTGCCAAGAATCCTCAGGATATTCCCGAGTTCGCCACTATGGATCTGTTTCCACATGGCGGTAAGCAGGAGCATCAATCCGGAAAGGAGGTCAATCCGGAGCTTTTGATCTCTTTTGACGGTGCTGCCGACATGAGCGCCTCTGCAAGTCAGCTGAACGAGTCTCAGAGCGAGATCGGAACCCCCTTCACCGTCTCCTCCATCAGAGCCCCCTCAACCCCCCAGCCCCATCATGCTTCCAAAGACCTTCTCGATGACGACCCAGCAGATACACAAAGCCCCCAAACTTTACCTATCATGACCCCCTCAACCCCTAGGTTGCAGCGGGAAGAGTCACTGACGCCTCAGTCAACCACCGAGTCGCACACCGCCGAGCCCAAAAGCCCCTCCGACGACCTCGCAAGTCCTCCAAAGGACATTAGCGGACTTGATTGGAGTCCCGACTCTGATCAGCTCTGGATCTCTGAGTTCCAGAAAGCTCAGGCCATCCGCAATCACCAGGGAGCTCGAAGCACCGGTCACACTCCCGGTATGTTTACTTATGGGATTCGGTTTGTGCGCCAACACAACAGGCAAAAGCTAATGACAGAGGATGGCATCCCAGATGTTGCATCTCGCAGGGTCATCATGTCAGGTCTTCCCGACGGGGTCCACGTTCAGCGAATTCTCGAACACGTCCGAGGTGGTAAGATTCTGAAGGCTCATACGGTGACGATGGGCAGAGGTGAGGCTCGTAACAATCTTGCTTGCATCGAGTTCGCCGATCCCAAGGATGCAATGGCGTTCTACCGTTTCAATCGATGCCGCGAATTCGGATTCTGCGTCGAGTCCACATCTGCCAGAACCCGCCTGACAATGCCCTCCACCGACTCCTTCCCCTTGAGCGATGCGTTACAGGCTCGTCTAGGTGAGGGCTGTACTCGCTGCCTGTCTGTCACTGATTTTCCGGTCATTCATTTGCAGACTATTCTGGAGTTCGCAGGAATGTCCAACAACTTCGCCGACACAATCACCCACTTCGCCTGTTCTGATGACGGAAGCTTCGAGGTCTCCTTCTCCGACATTCGTTGTGCCATCAACATTCGCGAGTACATTCTTCGGTCCAAGTTCTTTGAGGGAGAACGAGAGGGCACTGGCGTGTGCTTCAAACCTGACCCCTGCGATGCTCCTGTTGAGAGCCTTCAGATTCCGTTCCTGCCCATCAAGGCCACATCTGACTTGACAATTTTGGACCCGAAGAATGCTCGTCTCTTCATGACTGAAGAGCAAAGAAAGCTGGACAGCGAGCTGCTTCAAGAGCAGGTCATGGCAGCGGCTGACCCAGATGATGCCGACGCTTTTCATGAGCAAGATCTTAGAAAGAACATCGTCTGGGAAAACAAAGTGGACTGGGACAGCTTTACGCCCTACATGGCCTTCGACAAGGACCAACGCCGAAGAGTGCTGCACAGGAAGGATCCCGAGTCTGGCGCTGTCCAAACCCAATATTTTGGTAGTTGGGTGCAGTCTCCTGCGGAGTCGCGCAAGGAGTGGCTGCACCACAATCAGCACAGCCCCCACCCATGGACTCAGACAACTGCCGATCTTTTCTATGCCGCTACTGGCGACATTGATATGCGCAAGGTGAATCTTTACCTGAAAAGCAAAAAGGACAACGTTGCGAAGTTGGAAGATGACAAGACTAACAAGTGCGATGATAGAGCATCGTTGTCGACGACGGAGGTCTTGACGGAGACGCCGACCAGGCTTTGAACACCCCGACGCTCAGGGAGATTCGGCGGCAGGCATCGTCCACCACCTCCTTCTACTCAGCCGAATCCCCTCTCTCGGAAGTCAACCGCGGATACATGACCCTCGACGACACTTCTCAGCATGTCCCAATGGGCGTCTTCGTCAACCACGTTGGCAGCAGCTCGGGGCTGGCAATTCCCTCTCTTTTGGACGGAGATACCAACGTCGATATGAATAACTCTGTACAACGCACGCAGAATTTACCCCCACACAAGCGTGGCAAAACCCGTGGAAGCACCTCCGGCTACTCCTCTCCTGCTCCCTCGATCATGGATGACGATACTGGAGGACAAGTCTGCGGCATCTCGAAGGCAGGCTTCAACCAGCTTGCTGCAAAGATTGCGAGAGACACAAAGGCGACATCTAGCAAGGCGATTGGAAAGAGACCAGTTGCGCAGGCTCACTTTTGGTAAGGCGTTCGGTTGGAAGGCCTGGTTCTCATATTTGGAAGGCCGTTTGGCGAATATTGGGGTTAGTATGGACATCGAAGGACTTGCTTTGCTGCAAACAGCAGCGTAATATTCAGGTGATCTCTGGTCGTGGGCCAGCAATATACCACATGACGGTGGTAAAGCGGGAGCATGGTTCATCAGACAGACACAGTAGTAGATAGAGAACACCAACAGTAGTATCATCAATCTTCGTGCAGCGGCAAGTTACGTGACCTGCATCAGTGCCCCTAGTCATGGTTGCATGATTCATTGTTTGGAATAGCGACCGCTGGGACGCTTTATACTAGAATACATATGCCTATCTGCCCGGATAAGACTACCGTAGCGCCGAAAACCTTGGCTTTCGGTCCATCGCAGATTGCATGCTTGGTTCTGTCACTCCCTTGGGGACACCGGCATGTAACTGCCGTCCTCATAACTCTAGGACGGGCCCAGGACATCCCCTCTCGCTTCATTGGCTTCCGGCTTGAATCACCACGAAAGCGTCGGCTGCACTCTGGGCGGTGGCTCATCCGTGACGACCAACATCTCATCACCCTCTCCATCTCCCTCCACTTCCTCTTCCTCTTCGTCCTCCATCGCCTCTTCATCCTGCACCTCCTGCGCCGCCGCCACCTCCGGGTCGCCGCCCTCGAAGGCCTCGGAGACGGACGAGTACTTGCGCTGCGACCAGCCGGGGCTGAGATACTTGTCGAGCGTGCCGTTGCCGTTCTTGCCCTTGACGGGGGTGGGGTTGTTGAGGAGGTACTTCTTGGTCATGTAGCGCGGGATGTTGGACTCGGGCTCCCAGGTGGGGTTCTGATCGGGGGGCCAGTTGCCCTTCCAGCGGACGGCGAAGTAGCGGACGGGCTTGCCCCGGACGTGGCGGATTTGCAGGCCTTCGAGGCGGAGGACCTCGTAGACGTCGGAGAGCTCGTCGCGGTCTGGGTCGAGGACGTTGATTGTTGATTTTGAGGGGGAGGGTTTTGGGAGGAGATTTGGTTTTGGGTTCGGGGTGGTGGACGGTTCGATTGATGGCGTGGGTTGTGACGGTGGTGGTCGGGATAGGCTCCAGGGGGTTGCGCTTTGGGCTGCGGGCGTGAAGCCTGTTCGTGGGGTTATGGCTGTTGTTGGCGCTGGAGGGGCGGAGGCGGTTGTTCGTGGGGTTGAGACGACGGTGCCGGAGAGGGAGTTTGTGCGCGGTTTTGATTTTATGGCGACGCCGTTGATTGGGGGTGTGATTGCTGTCTCCTTGATGTTTGGTGGTGGTTGCCATTGTTTTGGTGTTGGGGTTGTGGTTTTTGAGGATGTTGGCTGGAGGTGTGGTGATGATGATGATGGTGGGTCTCTCATTGATAGAAGGGAACGTTTGGGTGGGATTGGAGGCTGGATGGGAGTGATCTTCTTCGCACCTGCTGGTGGTGTAGACTCATATGTTGCTGAAGCCTGTGGTACGGGAGGGAATGTTTGAGGTGCTGGTCGAGCTGCTTGTGATGTGGGAGGTAGAGGCGGCAATGCTGGTGAGCTCGTGGCTCCTCTTGACGAGTCGAAAGGTGTGCTCCGGCCGCTATCCGTCTCAATTCCCGGCAGTAACCTCGAAAGCGCCGGCCCAGGTGATATTCTCCTCCGCTTCTTAACCGGCGGCTCCAAGCCCATGGGCATAGCACCCTCCTCCCTCGAATCGTATTCCTCCTCCGCCAGAGAATCCGCCGCAGAAGCTGGCTCGTCCCCATTAAGCTGCCGAAAGATGGCCTCCTCGTCGTCCGGCGTCTCCGTACCACCCTCCACCTCCGTCTCAAGTTCGCGAAACTCCTCCAGCCGCGCCTTGGACGGCGTCGAAAGCGAGGGCGCACCCTTCTTCGGCCGTCCAGGCTTCCTCTTCCCATCCCCCTCCACCGGCGTCTCGGCCCTCGCAGCAGCCATCTCCGCCTTGGTCCTGCGTTTCCTCTTGCCTGTGACAACATCCTTCCGCGGCGTATCCTTCACCCCATTCCTCAGCACCAGCATCCCTCTCTCGCGCGCCTCCGCCTCCGCCGCAGCGCGCACATTCTCCTCCTCCTCCCTGCGGCGCTCCTCCTCGTCCCGCTCAGCCGCGCGGGCCGCGCACCAGTCCTCGTACGCCGCTGGCGAGACATAGTCCGCGACGCGCTCCGCGTCGACCACGAGCCGCGCCGCGGGGAGGTCGCTCCAGCCGACGACGTACTGCAGGCGCTTCTTACCGTCCTGCGAGAGCGGCGGCGGCACGAAGAACTCGTCGCGGATGTAGCCGGTGCTGTCGCGCACGGGGACGAGGGTTATCGGGCGCAGTGGCGGGCCAGTGCCGGGGGTGTAGGGGCGGTAGGTTGCGATGTCTTTGAAGACGACGGCGAGCTCGACGTGGGAGGACGAAGAGGTGGTGTTGGGCTGGCGGGAGGTCGGAGAGGGCCGGCCGAACCGGACGGTGGTTCGTCGCGACATGGTTGTCACCTTCTTCTGAGAGTGACCATGCGGCAGGGGATTTTTCGAGGGGTTTTCGGGCCTGGTGGCAGGCTTTGGGGAGGAAGTTCGTCGTCCGGTCGTCGGAAGGGGTTCGCGGTTTTGGAGTTCGTGTCGTCTCGTGTCTATCGCGACCCCCGAACCACGCTGCGGGAAAGTGAATTCGCAACGACTCGTCAACGCTGGCAGCTGCAGATGTCAGAAAAAGTGTCTCGAGGACCTGAGAGGTCGGTTCATGCGAGGAATTTACGTACATGATTTTCGAGGCCGGTTTGCGGCAGGGACGCACCGTTTCGTGAGGTGTGAGAGGGGAGGAAATCTAACGCCTTTAGATCTAAATTAGTCTTTTTCTCAGCACGGCCTGCCACTAAAATTAGCGCAGCAATTCTCACTAGTAATAAAAAACTCTAAAAAAGTATAATATTACTTGAAAAGTTAATAAGACTAAATAGTCAAGCTTATAAATAGAAATAGAATTTTAAGTTATTAGTTTTCTTTATTTTAAATATTTATTATTACTTGTCTTTTTTTAAACTTCTATTTTACTAATAAGTAGTACTTATCCTTTTAAATTAAAACATTTAAATAAAAGTATTTAAATAATATTTAAACTTTAATTAAGATTTACTTATTAAAGCTTAGCTTTTTAAATATTAAATAATTAGTAACTAACTTTTTAACTACTTAAACTATATTCTAACTGAAAAGTATACTAGGCTTACACTTCTTATATGCTAAGCCTATTCTTTATACTTAACTTTTAGTTATAAGCAAAAGTTACTCATTCCGGCTCTTCTTAATCCCGGGATTCCAGCCCAACGCGCGCCAGCCACAAGGGTCATTCGATCTGGGGAAGCAAGTGCTGCAAAGTGGCCCGTGCGTTAGCTGCGGCTGGGCGGCTGCTGCTGTGAGAGGCGCTCCAAGTGGGCGTCAAATCTTTGTGGACCGAGCTTGACCTCATCGCAAGCTCCATCCATCCAGCAGCTTCGTCACTTTTCTTTCCGAAAGGAAAACACCAACCGGGAGAAAAAATCTCCACCCCGCCCAATTCAATTCCTCGGATCACCACGAAACACCCAGAGACGCAAGCACACGTCCACGATGCTCACTCCCACGAGCACTTTCGCTCTCCGCCTGGCCGGCCAGGGCGCCGCCCGCGCCTCCATTGCCCGCACGATCGCATGCCCGTACTCGACGACCTCCAAGACACCCTCCCCCACTGGCCGCCCGATCGGTCTCGCTCCCTCCTCGCCGCTCGCCCGCAGCAGCGCTGTATTCTCGTCCTCCTCGCCGATTCTCGCGCGCGTCGTCCGTCAGCCCTGCGCCCAGCGCAATGCCTCAACCTCCGCAACCTCCCCTGCGGCGTCGCAAAAGTCCACGCTTCCTACGGCAGCGCAGCAGGGCGACAGGCTCGACTGGAACACCTTCTTCGCGCTGCGCAAGTCCCGCCGCAGGTGGCAGCTGGGCTTCAGCGTCGTGACGTTCGGTGCGTCCTTCGTCGGCGGGGCGGGCGTGCTCGCTACCGGCGTCGCGGACCCCCTGGTCTCGCAGGTGCCGCTGGACCCCTTCATCACGCTTGGTCTTATGACGATGAGCTTCGGTGCGCTGGGGTGGCTGATTGGGCCGAGTGTGGGATCGCTGGTGTTTTACACGCTGAACAAGAGGTGGAAGAACCAGATGACGGTGGTAAGTATTTTCATGTGCAGTCGTGCGGGGCACGCGCCCAATGATCTGATGTTCGGGATGCTGATGAAATTTTGCGTGTAGAAGGAGAAGGAGTTCTTTGCTCGCATCAAGAAGAACCGTGTCGACCCTTCTGTCTCCTCTGTCGGTAACCCTGGTATGTTACCCTCGTCTGTGCTACTCGGATGGTTGTTTGCTGACATATTCAAAGTCCCTGATTTCTACGGCGAGAAGATCTCCAGCGTCGCTGGCTACCGCCAATGGCTCAAGGACCAGCGTGCCTTCAACCGCAAGCGCGTCACCTTCGTGTAAAAGACAACCTCATCATCAACTCGGCACATCACGGCTTGACAGCACACAAACTTTTGTATTCATCTCTTAAGGTTAATCAGGATTCATCATGGCTCTTGGGCGTAGGCCGCCCTCCTCTCTTTGTAGCAATAGGGGTATCGCGTGGGAAAAGTATGTATGATGACGGCAGTCCCCCCTTGTCAGAACAAATCCAACTTCATTGAAACCAAGACCTCGTTGACTCTTCTTTTCCTATCTCTTCTTTTTCATGTGAATGGCAACGTCGGGTCAATTTCGGCTTTCCATGCTCTCATGCCGCCCTTAATATCACGAATGACTCTGCCATTGCTATTTATGCCTATGTCCTTGAGGCGCTTTGCCGCCAGTTGGGAGTCGTTGCCCACTCTGCAGACCAGGTAGATGGGTGCGTCTTCGGGAAAGTCTGTCGGTATCCACTCAGGCTGTGGTGGTGTTCCGTCTTTTGTTACTTGGGTATCCTTCATGAAAGTTGAGATCGGTATGCTCATCGCGCCGTCGATGCTGCAGATATCAAAGTTTTCCTTCTCTCTGACGTCCAGAAGGAGATGCTTAACAGAGCCTCCCTTTGAAAGACGCTCATACTCGGTAGCGGTGATCCGCTCTTCGGGTCCCAAGATATTGACAGGAGCAGTGACACCACAGAAGGACACATAATCCAAAGATCCGGATCGCAGCGTCTCCAACGACAATGTCGACTGCGCCGAGCAAGCGAAGCAGTCCTTCCTCCTCCCGCGCATACGAACAGACCTGAACGGTCCAGATGGGGCAGCCCCCGAGAAGATGAGCAGAGAGGGCGCGGCTGCTTCCTTGACCTTGACCTCGGGGTCAACAGCCCCCGCAGCGACGAGCTTGATTGCCTCGAGGGCCTGCAAGACACCCATCACACCCACTACGGGACCCAAGATCCCGCCCTCGCCGCAGCTGACCACGCTGTCGGGCGGCGGTGGCTTTGGGAAAACACATCGGTAACATGGACCGCCCTCCAAGCTTCCCTGCGGTGCCGCTGGCGAGTTGAGGATGATGAGCTGGCCGTCGGTCCGGAACGCTGAGGCGGAGATGAGGGGCTTCTGGAGGAGAACGCAGATGTCGGAGATGAGGTAGCGGGAGGTCGGGTGGTCGGTGCAATCGAGGACGATGTCGTATTGAGAGACGATTTCTTCGGCATTCTGAGGCGTGAGATGTGTTTTGTGCGCTTGATAGGTGACGGTTGGGTTCAATCTGAGATGTTAGTCACAAGGTGCACAGGAATGATGGAGCGGTGTTTTGGTACCCCTGCAAATATGCGATGGCACTGTCGACCTTGAACATGCCAACTCTCTCCGTTGAATGCGCCACCTGCCGGTGGAGGTTGGAGACCTCGACAACATCCCCGTCAACCAGGCCGATGGTGCCGGCCCCTGCTCCGGCGATGTAAGCTGCTGCGGGGCATCCCAGTCCACCGGCTCCGATGAGTAGAACCTTGGACTTTTTCAGCCTCAACTGGCCTGCAACATTTTTAGCGTCGTCCTTTCATGAATGTCACCATCTCCAGCTGACCTTTCACCCCCGCAGCTGGGATGATCAGCTGCCGCCCGTATCTCTCATACTCCTCCGCCAAGAGGGGCCATTTCCAGGGTTGCGGATGCTGCTCGTCACGAACTTCCTTCTCCGCTTGTGCCAGCTCTTCTTTCAAGTTTCGAAGCTCAGCCTCCGCTTCGGCGACCTTCCGCCTCAGGTCCTCGATTTTGCCCATTTTCTTTCTTGGAGGGGCCGTGACGGCTTTGGCGGGGTGAGTCGCGCACAAGCGTGGGCATTTGTGCATTTTATACGAAAGTCGGAGGGGCCAATCCCGACCGCCGACCCCACGATTTGAATGGACCCGCTTTTGTCGGACCCCACCTCGAATTTTTGAAAGCTTGGGCAGTCCAGAACTCTGACCAGTGCCTTCCTCAACCTCGAACCAGCGACTTCAACTTTTGCGCCGACCGAATTTTCACGCCTTCGAATCGCGAATTTCAAGTTACAAACGCCCATAATGGTAAGCTTTAATCCCACTCTCCTAACGCACAATCAAGCTGACCCTCCCAGGCTCCCACCGCCCCAACATCCCTCTCCGCCCGCGAGAAGCGCATGGCCCGAATCCGCGGCGACATCCACCCCCTCGCCCCTCACAAAACCCACCGCGCCGAAGCCCAAGTCGACGACGCCTTCCTCACGAACAAGAAAGACAAGCGCACGATGAAGCACTCCGCCTTCGTCTCCAAGATCAGCAAGGCCAGCAGCAAGAAGACGCTCAAGCGCCGTCGCCCGTCCAAGAAGCTCGTGACGACCATGGAGTCGCTCGCCGACGCGCTGCCGGACCTCGCGGACGACGGCGAGACGGCGCACAGCCTTGAGCAGCTGAGGGAGGGCAAGGTGCGGCACAAGAGTTTGAAGAGCAGGCCTGGCGCGCTGAAGAGGAAGGAGAAGGTTGTTAGGGGGGAGATGGCGAGGTTTGGGGCGAGTATGGCGGCACTGGCGAACGTGCCGGCTGCGCCGGTGCCGGTTGCCGCTGCTCCTGCGGCTAAGGCTGACGGTGGTGATAATGTTGCCATGGGAGATGCGGCTGCGGAGGAGACGAGTGCGACGGCTGGACGGTGGGCGGCGTTGAGGAGGCATATTTCGAGTACGATGGAGACGAACCCGGCGTTTAGCAGACAGGGACCTTGAATTGGCGACTTTGCATGGAATCAAACCAAGTACAACGATTAGAATTGCGTCGGCCTTATTCCACGATGAAGCCAATGACAGAAGGAAAATCAGGTGGCGACCGGCATGAATTCCGACTCTCTCGGTCAAGCTCTCAGCAGCCAATCCGCGAGCTTCTTGCAAGGACTACAAACATTGAAGACAGGCACAGATAGAGGATTGTGGGAGCAAAATCTCCGATGAGCAGAAATGGTCGTCTGCATGAGGTTGGACCTGTCTGAGGGGGGTTTGCTCGGGCAGCCCAATGACGCAGTGGGAAGAGAATGTACGGCTGCTCAATTCACAGCTTAAAAGACTCGCGAACTTCGAACACCTATTAATTAACAACAAGCGGGCCATAGATCAAAGTTGCCAGGAAAGCGGCGGAAGATACAAAAGCACGCAATACCCAATACACACTATTTCAAATTTTGGCTAGCGTATCTCAGCATGATGTTTAGACTTCGAGCATTTGTGATGCCCCTCTGTATCATGCTTACGATTACCGACCGGGTAAGATGTATGTCTAACGTGCTGCATGCCCCAATCACTTCATAGATCGCCAGCCTGCTGCTAGAGCTTGACAAATTACATGCATAATTGCATTCAGCCCCAATGTTGGTGACTGGCCCCTGCAAGCTTTCCGGATCACTGAATGATTGGCCGGACTGCCACCAGAACACGGTTGTCCCCATTGGGAATTGATTAACACCCACCAGAGCCAACCACAATGCTAGTAGGAAACATGTCGACATTTACTAACTGACAAGAGTATTGCAACATGACAGCCTCGCGAGCCAGGTTCCTTGAGAAACCTAAAGTCTCTTTTGGCGGTCATGCGCCGCTGGCGAGGGTAACCCTACGTGGCCCCCACGCACATGTAGCCCTGAGGACAGCACGTAGGACTTTCCTATTTTTGGTGGGAGTCTGCCCTGTAGTGCCATGGTGGGCTGCCTCGAGAAGATCAGGCTGTGCTAGCAACAGCAAAGACGAGCTGCTTACCGACTACTTATTCTGTCTGTACACCCCCAGGCTTTTACTTGTCCGTGGCTTTATACTAACGTTTCTTACGAATAGATCACATATCATTCCTTTCACCACTTATGTACTAGACCGAAAGCTTCCTTGCGACTTCATGATGGCCACATATTTGGCATTGCCGGATGATCCCCCGTCCGAATCAATCAGTTCCAAGCCACCCCCAAATGAGAATCGGACTTCCCTGTTGGAAGGCTCTGAGCCCACCGAGCAACCCAAGCACCATCAACCCCCAAAATCATCAGAGACGCCACAAACCCGCACTCTGCTCATCTTCCGAGGATTGGTTTATGAATTGATTTCCCTCGCCGTAGCAGCTGCTTCGTTTCTTGGGTTGTTGGTTTTACTCAGAGCATACGACAGCAAACCAGAACCGAAATGGTCTTTCGTGCCATGGACCCAACGAATCACTCTTAACACAATGGTTTCGATAGTTTCGACTGTTTTTCGCAGCTGCATTCTATTTCCAGTGGCAACCTGTATCAGTCAGTTTGGCTGGATCTGGATGATGAAACCCGGTGGAAGGTCTCTCCAGGATCTTTCGTCCTACAATTCTGCCAGTGGAGGACCAGTCGGAAGCCTCAATCTCCTCTGGAGGCTTCGATTCTGGTAAGTTCCTAACATCTTCTCGAGACGCAATGCACTGACAACTTCGCCGCTTCCAGGCACTACGCAAGCATTGGTGCTGCTATAACGCTTATCGCATTCGCTTCGGGCCCCTTTTTCCAACAGAGTGTTACATACGAGCTTCGATCCGTCATCGATCATGCATTCAGTCCCAGCGCTAACGCAGTGGCGGCCTATTCCTGGGGCGAAGGCACGTTGGGCTGGAGTTACCCCCAATACGCTTGTATGCAATTTAAGCAGTTCTCTTATTTGGCTTAACGCTAACCAGTGAATCTTATAGTCCAGCAACTTCCATACAACATGACAGCCGCCATCCTTGCAGGACTATTTGCCCCAGATCAGACATCACCCCCTCAACCACTCTCGAATTGTCCCACAGGTAATTGCACCTGGGAGTCGTTTGGCACGCTCAGCGTGAACTCCAAATGCGTTGATATATCATCGCGCGTGGAGAAACGTATGGATAACAACACCGAGTATTACCTCGAGGCACCGGGTGACCCCTTGCTTCAGGAAACTTTCGACCGGGCCGGATCAGACATGTATCGCATATTTTACCTTACATCCAACATTCCCGCAGACATGAATATGTCATATGTTGAGCCATTCCTCAATTTGACAGCGGCTATGATTCTCGTTGATTGGGTAAAGGTTTGGCCTAGTGACCCGTCGGTTGACACCTCGACTACTTATCAACTACTCGGTCAGAACTCAAGAATCGAGGCCCGCCGCTGCGCTGTTTACTTTTCGGCCAAAGAGGTACTCCCGCGAGTAGAAAATGGTGTATACTCAGAGGAAGTCTTGCAGGAGATCACACAACCCAACAATCTCCAGTTCCTGGATGAAGGTGGAAAAATTGGCGCACGCAAGTACTTCGTCTACATACACGATTTCCCGGACACCTTAGTATTTCAACTTCCCGGTCTTCCGCCAAACAGAAGAAACAACTTCACTGTTCCAGTAACAGCTTTCATTCCTATCTACAGCCAGATGATGCACGATCTCCAAGGTCAAGTCTCCTTTGGCACTCGCGATATAAGTAACACCACAACACCTCTTTTGCTATACAAGGCAAACAGTGTCAGACAGTCAATCCAAAACATGGCCGACTCCATCACAAATGAGATGCGAAGAAACGAATCCAGTATAAATCCTGAACACACAGTTCAAGGCCACGTCTGGATTCAGCAGCAATTCGTCGTTGTGCGCTGGGCGTGGCTGGCCCTTCCCGCAACTATGCTCGTGTTGACGTCCCTATTCCTCGCTGCCACAATCGTGGAAACGCGCAGGAAGGATGTCGGTGTGTGGCTGTCAAGCCCATTGGCGCTTTTCTTTAACGCGCGTCTGGACTCGAGCGGCAAAGACGTTTTATTCAATGCGAGCTCCAAATCTCTCAATACAGCTGATGGTATGGTCCAGGTTGCGGCGGGGCTCAAGGCTAGCATTGTCAAAGGTTCTCGCATGATCCATGTGGTAGCGAAAGAGCCTGTCAAGACGAAAGACGAAGATTTTGAAATGAGATCGCTTAGGAGACTCTCACTCGGTCCGATTGAGACCAGCATGTTTGAGGATAGAGCAGGTTTTGCAGACGATCTTGGCAGAACTCCGGGAGCAACCGTCATGCATCGAAAGGCATAGCGATGGGAAAGGATTACTCTTGACTGCTCTTCTCCAAGGAAGGTATGTAATAGACCGCAAACTCGTTTTCATTTGAGTAAGTATGCAGTCGGGCCGTCTACTCAGACATCGGAAACAGTTCACAAGTTTATTGGTAATCGATACATTTGTAGTAATGCTGGAAGCGATGAGTTGCAGCGCCCCCCCTGTTCCATGGCCATCGATGATTGGGCTCCTCCAGTTGCATATTGGGCTAACCCAGCTCGTCGGTTGGATCAACGTCAGAGACCACCCCCCTGCCTCTCAAAACCCCGTGATGACGGCCGAGAACTTGGCGCCTCAGGTGGGGAATTGACAACCCTCCGTCACCATAGCCTCGCATCTGCGAAAAATTGACTTCTACTTTCCATTTATTTTGACTATCTATCCTTTTTGCAAATCACTAGTACGTACCGCTTCGAAGTTATTCATAATCGATGAAACACTCAGCCAACAAACTTGATCGGCGAGGTCAACTTGATTTTGGGACAGGAATGCCCTGGATGCTGCAACCCAGTTCGCGCGGATCAGGCCTCACGATACCCTATGTCGACGTACCGCCCCGAACAGACTGTCCCACGCACCCGAAGCTACCTCCACGAAGACAGCTCCGATGGCACTAGACCCCCTTTTCCAAAACGACAAAGAGGACAGAGCTCTGATAACGAATGTGGAAGGGGCGAGGAGATACGGCAGGCGAAGCTAAGGCATGAGGATTACACCGTGGGATGGATTTGCGCTCTTCCAATCGAATTGCGTGCAAGTTGCGCCATGCTAGACAGCACGCATGAAAACATGCCTTCGCCAATCAACGATGGAAATCAATATATTTTGGGAAATATTGGCCAGCACAATGTGGTATTGGCGTGCCTGCCCGCTGGCCAATATGGCACAAACAATGCGGCAATAGTGGCAAGCAACATGATGCGGACGTTTACCGAAATACAAGTTCGCTTGATGGTCGGTATCGGGGGCGGTGTACCGGGCAAAGTTGACATTCGACTTGGCGATGTGGTCGTAGGCGAGCGCGTGATACAACACGATCTCGGCAGGATTACGGCCATCGACGGATTCCGAGGCACAGGTTTCCCGAGGATCCCCCCATTGAGACTTTTGCAAGCCGTCTCTAAGCTGCGCGGGCTTCATGAATCGACGATCAGCCAGATCTCATCCACAGTTGGAAATTGCCTCAACATCAATTGGGGTTGGTGTCATTTGAACGCCCAACTGGTTTTGAGGACCAATTATTTCGTGCTGAGTACTCTCATGCAGGCGAAACCCCTAGTTGCTTGACCTGTAACCCACTTGAGATAGTGGTTCGACCAAGAAGATTCACAGACCGACCCTACATACATTATGGTGGAATTGCCTCTGGTAATCAAGTTGTTAAATGCGGACAACATCGCGACTCCTTGGCCAATAAACTCGGTGACGTATTTCAGCACGATGTCATATGCTTCGAGATGGAAGCAGCAGGCTTGATGGACACCTTCCCTTGTATAGTAATTCGAGGGATCTGCGATTATTCTGATTCGCACAAGAACAAGGCATGGCAGGGATACGCGGCTGCGACTGCAGCCGCGTATGCAAGGGAACTCCTCTCCAATGTTGCACCTGACAGTGGGATTACTTCTGAAACGCGTGGTAAGCATGCTATCGTAACCCAGGCTGGCTGATCACTACTAATTTGACTATAGCCCAGGAAGCTGAGAAGGAGAAACAGCGTGAGCAGCACCAGCGACATCAGGAATCTCTTCGAGTACGTACTCGTCGAGTCATACTACTACAATCACTTTCTTATGAGCAAATCCATGATCGCCGTTCAAACATTGCAACACCGCGTTCAAGGACATGTGGCTGGATCCTTCAACATCCTTTGTACAAAACCTGGCTTGACCATTCAACAGTGGCCCAGCACCACGGCTTCCTATGGATCAGTGGAAAGCCGGGCGCTGGAAAATCGACTTTAATGAAATTTGCATTCGGAAGCGTGCGCAGGGCTGTCCAGTATTCAGAAGAAGATGCTGCTATACTGTGTTTCTTTTTCAATGCCCGAGGCGTTGAATTGGAGAAGTCGCTTCTCGGCATGTATCGCTCCTTATTGCATCAGTTATTGGGAAGGTTTCCAAAGTTGCAAGAGGTTTTCGACGACGATACCTTGATTCCGAGTAGTTACGCAAGCTGCCCTCCCCTCGAAGTTCTCCGAGATCTTTTCAGAAATGCAGTCATGGCACTACAACGGCGCCATTTGACGTGCTTCATCGATGCGCTGGATGAGTGCGACGAGACTCAAGTTCGTGAGATGGTGGTTTACTTTGAAGAGCTTGGCGAGGAAGCTATTGAAAATGATGTTCGGCTCAACATTTGCTTTTCAAGTCGTCACTATCCCCATATCGATATCCGATTTGGCCTCAAGCTTATGCTTGAAAAGCAGACTGGTCATTCAGATGACCTAAAGAAATACGTCCAGGGACATCTCCGTGCGGGTGTGACTAGACATGCCAACGACATTCAAGCAAAAGTCCTCGATAAAGCCGGCGGCGTGTTCATGTGGGTGGTCTTGGTTGTCGATATATTGAACAAGGAACTAGTCCGTGGTCGAGGTCGCACGTTCATACTTGAGAAACGCCTGAACGAGATACCTGCTGAGCTAAGTGACCTTTTTCAGGACATCCTCAGGCGGGATCGCAATAACATGGACGATTTCGTACTCTGTGTCCAATGGATACTGTTTGCGAAGCGGCCACTGGAACTGAGGGAGTTTTACTTCGCAATGATGTCTGTATTGCCTGACTATCATCAGATTCTGGCGGACTATGACCCGAATTCAGACCTGGAAGAAGGAATGGAGCTCCTCGTAACCAGCTCTTCAAAAGGCCTAGCCGAGGTTACGAAAACCGAACTGAGAACGGTTCAGTTCATTCATGAGTCCGTAAGGGACTTCCTCGTCAAGGATAATGGTCTTCAGCAGCTTTTACAAGTCAGTGGGGATGACCTGGAAGCGAGGAGTCATGAAAAGCTCAAAAGCTGCTGTCTGGGAGAAATTGGGCCACTTTCAGCAGTCTCGGCATACATAAGATCTCATCCGAAGGTGACACGAACGGATATCGTCATGAAATTCCCGTTTCTCATATATGCGACGGAGAACGTCTTGAATCATGCCGAAGCCGCGGCGAAAAGTCTTCTTCAGGATGCCTTCATGGACCAGTTTCCTCTGGAGGACTGGGCGCGCCTTACCGGTTTGATTGACGATGATGCGGGGACCAATGTCGAAGATTCCCTACTGGGCTTCAATACCCGAAAAAATCGCTACTTACCAAACGTCAACCTCACATATATCCTTGCTGAGAACAATCTTCTCACTCTCCTGGAAAAGCGCGTTACCGCTCTTGCTTGGCAAGTTCATTCTCGAGGAGGACGCTACGGATATCCACTTTTTGCGGCAATGTCTGAAGGACATCTGACTGCAGCCAAAGCTCTCCTCGGTAAAACTGCCCAGCTAGTCGACATCAACGATATCTTCCCGGATGTCCGTTATGATGGCAAGTTTGATGACGAACAGGGTTATAGCACAAGCCCGCTTCGTTGGGCTCTTGAGAACAATCACGGTACTCTTGCCAATTATCTAATAAGTCAAGTTGAAAGCACAGATCACAAACTTGATCACAAGCAACCGATCTGTTACGATGTTGTGGACGGTAATCATCCTACCATCCGTCTTTTGGTAGAGAACACTGATCCACCGCGTTCGACAAGCTCCCTACCGAGGCCAGAAGCAACTAATGATACCAAACCTAACCTTAGCCCGGAGCTCGAAAGATTTTCCCGTTTCAACGTGGGAGACATACATAGAAGACCAAGTAACTCGCCCGCAGTAGAGAGTCGCAACAAACCCGCGACCAGACTGCTCCTTGACTGGGGTTCGGCTCTCCACAAACTCGCTCATGAAGGAAGAGTCTCCAAGCTCGCAAGTCTTAATTTAGAGTCTGAGATTACCAGCAACGGACCTCCGCGATCGCTTTTGGAAAGGGGTCTGATCACCAAACATGAGATTTCAATCGAGGCGGTAGTATGCAGTACTCATGACGCCATCGAACTTCTGGTAGATAATGGAGAAAACATAAGCATGGCGTGCTTGGACGCAAGGACGCTGCTTGAAATCGCACTGCGTAGCAAAAATTGGGCTGCCGCTAAGTACCTCATTGGAGACGGGCACATTGCAGAATGTACCAGCTCTTATGGTCATTACGCCCTGCACCACTTACACTTGGCAAGTGACGTGGAGATGGCAAAGATGCTTCTGGAGAATGGCGCAACAATCAAGTGCGGAATTTCCTGTCTCGACAAGCCACTTCAAAGCCTAGCCGCAGTTGACGTTAGAGAGATGATTGAGCTCTTCATCAAATACGGAGTGGATCTTAATTGTCGAGATCGCACGGGTCGTACCCCCCTTCATGAGGCAGTTTGTGGCGGTCATACGGTGTTGGCCAAGCTGCTTATTCAACACGGTGCGGCTGTTGATTCCAAAGATGTGGATGGTAGGACACCATTCCATGACGCAGTTTCATATGGATACGAAGATATGGCAAGGATTTTAATTATGGAAGGAGCAACGACTTACTTGGCCGACCGTTTTGGCAGAACACCTCTTCAAATGGCAAGCCAGCGACACTACAAAGGCATGGTTGATCTCTTGCTTCAAGATGACAGCGGTCAAACTAGAGCTCGGATCATGGAGGCAGAGACTTGGACGGGCTCTGCCAGGGACGAAGAGCAACGGCATGAGTATGCTGATGACGAGGCCTCTGAATCATCGGAAGGGGCAGCGGCGAAGTCACATCAGGGCGGAGAGAGCATTGAGGATGAAGAAGAAGAGCAGTATTTCACCGCTGTTGATGAAAGTGATTCTGTTGAATCCTCAGATGAGAACAGTGAAATATGAGTTTTGGAACTTATGAGAGCAGTGTCAAATGAGTATTGGAGGATACAATAGCGGTGGGCGCCCAAACCACAAGCTGCCAAAATGCTGCTCAGATGATGTCAAAACCGAGTCAATAATTGAAATTTGATTTAGTAGATCCTCTTTAGATCAATGCTGCTCAATGACACCTGATGCCGTGCGTGTGGGCATACACCAATTTACGTTTAGGGAAAACAGACTCAAGGACGTCAGACTAAATGTACACGTTGCGGAGGACCCCATAGAATGAGTTGCGCATACTGCATTGCTCTTCCCTTGGGAGTGCTTGTGAAGTTTTGCTGCGCGACAGCGTTTATCAGATTGACGTCCGTTATATCTAAACACATGATCTACGCAGAAACGAACGGCCCAAGGAAATACGAGATATTAGTTCCGGCAAGAAAAAAACAAAGAAGACACAGACCTCCCCTGGTATGGATGCGTCCATCAACTGGGAGTTACTAGCCAGTAACAAAATTGTGTGCTGTCATTTTTGACGATCGAGTGATGTCAGCCCAAGGCCCAGACCGCCTACCGAATATTTATGGGGCGCAAGCGCTGCACAACACGCTGCGCGTTTGCCCTACAGAAAACGTTAACGACGCGTGATCCTGGGGAAGCGGATGGGTAGGTGCGGCTCCGTCGTCATAATCGTGGGGATCGTCAGGAGAGGGCGGCTTGGGACTGGGTTGTTTGCCTAGCAGCAACGTCACTGCTTGTTTTGGTTGGAGAAACTGCAGGAAGGCAGCTGCTGCCTGTTTTTGATAGCATTTGGTCGCTGCTTCCTTTGGAGAAAAGAAACAGGTCGGAGGAAGCTTAAAAGACATCGGATCTCAGTATTCTTGACGTGAAATCTTTTCGTTCCATCAACATCCAAGATACCCATCTGCGACCGTCAACAACAACAAACGACTCATCACCCACATCTCACAACATCACAGCGTCAACATGGCCAGCACCAACCCCACTAACTTCGCTAACCTGTGTGTCCTTCTCTCGTCCATCAAATTTTCTATAGGGCATTTTTGGCTAACAAGTTTAGCCCTACCGAGGAAGTTCAGGCAATCGCATCCAAGGGCGGCCAGGCCAGCCATGGCCCCGAGGAGGTCATCTCCCCAACCGGCAACCTGAACCCAGGCAACTTCCAGAACCGGTATGCATCCTCCTCCCTTTCATGACAAACTTCTTGCTTTTTTGATTGCGGAAGTTACGCCGTGTATTGGGACGTTGACTGACACCCGTGCAGCCCCACCGAGGAAGTCCGCGAGATCGCAGCCAAGGGCGGCCACGCCAGCCACGGCCACGGCGCCGGTACCCACACCTCGGCGGCCGGCAACGGCAACCCCGCCAACTTTGCCAACCGGTACGACCCGCTCCCGCCCCGCTCCGGCATTTGAACCTTCCATGACGAGGGTTGCTACGTGCATTTTGCTAACTTTCCCTCACCAAACAGACCCAAGGAGGAAGTCCAAGAGATTGCTGCCAAAGGCGGTCACGCCAGCCACACGGGCGGCTTCGCCAGCATGGACCCCGAGAGACAGGTGCGTTTATTCGTAGTCGCTGCAAAAGTTCCCCTCCCAGAGCGCCGTTGTTATGGTTGCCGTTCAAATTCTAGAACGCCGTTTCGCTGACCGTTGTTGTTTATCACAGCGCGAAATCGCGTCCGAGGGCGGCAAGGCGTCGTCCGGGTCCTTTGAGCCCGGCTCCGAGAAGGCGCGGGAGGCTGGTCGCAAGGGTGGTCTCACCAGTGGTTCTGCTTGAACACTTCCCACTGCGCAAGGAACATTGTACGATAGAAAGAAGGGCCACGACTTGACGAGCAAATAGGGAGATGATCTGCAGGGTCTCCGTCGAATGATTATCTGATATTTTCTCAACATTTGCGTTTGTTGTGCTTGTCAGGGTGTTTCGCCCAACGTTCGGGCCGCGCGCGGATATGCCTTCCGCTGCGGCCAGAAAAGCTTGGACACACTCAGATGTTTGTGGGTGATATCGGATCAATAACAATCACGGGCGTACTGGTAGGGATGAGTCTAGGCCCTCGGCATATGACATTGATCTGGTTTTCGTCTCGACTTATATGAAGTGTGTTTGTTTGGCACTCGCCCTCCCGGATTCCCAGGATGCAAAGCCTGCCAGCGAAGGAAACGCTTTCTCAGAATGCAAAGAAAGCAGATCGGAAACGAAGCGGCTGCCACCAGATTGTAACCATCCCAATCGTGGTTGGTGGGAAAAGGCGGCGCCAGGTTACCGGAAGTCTCCCTCGGCAAGCGCCGACCGGAGAGTTTCCCCCCCTCTGCCTTTTCTTGTTTACCCCACCCAGTGGCCCGCGGCCCCGGCAGTCCCTGCGCGCGGTGCAGCAGCAGCAGCAGAAAAGAAAAGATGAGGCTGTCCTTGCGCTGTGAGTGTGGGTGAGTTCTGTGAAGGTTTGTCCGCGGATAAGGGTCCGGCGCAAGGTCCTCCGTCAGCATGGCCAGCAGTCGCCAACGCAAGTAAGTACGTGTAGCAGCCACGTTGGGCGGTCCCAGGCCGGTTAGACGGCTTTCCCTCCCAATGCAAGCACTAAGTAGGTACGGTGATGGTGCAGGTTCGCTGGTGAGGCCTGCGGCGGGAATTGCCCCAGGTGGGTGGTATCCAACGTATCAAGGTCGACGGCCCATTGCGATGGTCTGGAACGGGTGCCGCAGCACGGTGACGTAGACGAGGTGAAACCAGGCACCTCGATCGATCTTGGTCCAGCGAGCAGTAGCAGCACCAGCACCAGCACCAGCACCAGCACCAGCACCAGCACCAGCACCAGCACCAGTGCCCACGGAGAAGTGATTACCGCTTCTTTTTTGTTTTCCCCAACCTCACAGTGCTGTAAAGTATGGTGGTGACTAATTCCATTTATTGGAGAGAGGGAGGGAGCAATAAAGTAAAGTAAAGATAAGCTGCGCAGCGGGCATCATCATGCAGTGCTGGCACTTTAATCTACCAGCTACAAGACACCGTCGCAGCCAATGTCACAGGCCGGACACGCAAGAGCGGCACCCCCAGATTCGGAGAGATGGCGTTCCAGATCTCGTGCCACCTTTCTCTTTTGCCCCTTCTCCTCTTTGCCCAAGTTGGGCGTGGCTGTCATCGCAGATGATCGGCCCAGGTTTCGTCCTTCTTTTTTTTTCTTGGGCTTTTTGGGTTTTGCTAGGCTAGCCCTGAAAGTATGTAAACTGGCGTGCTCCCACTGCCCATCTACTAAGACGCCCGTCCCTGGATGTTTTGCTCTGCTATTGAAAAAAGTGCTCACCTACTATACGCTCTTACCGCTCGAGATTCAGAGAGCCTGAATTGGCTTTCCTCGTATTACAGTAATCAGTGAAACCTTCCGACTACCCTCTCCCCCGGGGGATCCCCAGACAATCCGCGGTCGATTTGGAAACAGGACCCCGTCGAGTCTGTTGGGTCGTACGATGGCTGCGGCAGTGGGAGCTCCAGCAGCGTCCTCGAGCAGTCCTTTCAGCGTGCCAAGGTGTGTTCAATATGTTCAGTCAGTCTGTTGTTCATGGCCTGCATTCCCGTCATCAGTCCCGGGCTGGTCCAGTGTCTTGTGACCCCTCCCCCGCTGTGCTGTTCCTCAGTGGAGGAAACGGCGAGGCCGCACCAGTCGAGTGGCTTTCCGGGCTGCGAGAAGCCCGACGCACCCGGTGGCCCCAGCTCCCCAGCCCCCACCCACCAGCATGCGCCTCAAGTGTGGCTCATTCGTCAGTCCAGCTGGCCAATGCTTCTGCTGCTTGGAAGGGTGCTCAGCCACGGCCACGTCCTCGCACCCTCGTCATTCGTCGCTGGTGTCGCTGCATCGTCAGTCATCAACGCGAATCGAGGTGCACCGCAAGCCTCATTCGCAATGCTGTCTGGCTCCTACCGCCCTAGATTTCAGCCCAGTCCGTTCCCAGTTTTTCGTCTCTCCGCTGGTGCAACCTCGCCCGACTCCAAAAACACAGCAACACCACAGCACAGCACAATCCCCCCAGACAAACGGGCAGCGTCTGTTCTTCCCCACCCCACCGCCGCCGCTAGGACCTGGTCGAGGTGACCCTGTGACTGGATCCCCCAGCAGATCCCAAAGTGAAAGGACCCAGTCCAGCACCCACGACAGAGAAAGAGAAGCCGGAGACCCTCCTCCATCCCCGCCCAAAAAATTGCAGCACCGAAAAAAGGAAACCGCCTCGCCCAGGGTCCCTTTCTTTCTGCAGGGCGTCTGTTTTTCTTTTTGGGCTTTGATTTTTTTCAAACATCTCGTCATCCCTCCCCCATCCCTCATCCCCCGAATTGTTTACATTCCCATTTCCCCTCTCCCCCTCCTTTCTCCCCTCAACTCTCTCCCAAACACCACGAGCAGGTGTGATCGATCCCCCAGAAAGATCGACACAACCCTCGCCCAAAACGACTTAACCTCCCCTCTGACGCAACTTTCTCGACCCGAACAGCCGCTTCCTCGCTTTCCGTCGTCATCACCGCCAACAACAACAACCACAACCGCCGCCGCCGCCTCTGCAACCGCACCGCGAAAGCTCCGATAGCTCCTCCTCCTCCTCCACGCAAACGCCCTCGTCCGCGTCCCTCTCCCCGACACCGAGCTCCAGCAGCAGCATCACCAAGTCCGGCCAGAGGTCGGAGTCGCGGCTCAGCATGCCTTTCAGGAAGATGGCCCGTCACTTTGGTGACACTGTAAGACTCTCTGTCTCGTTTTCCTCTCCTCCCGCGCGACCGCACCCCGCTCGCTGCCGCGTTGCACTGCTCTCTCATCGTCCGACACGACGGCCGGGCACATGGCCTGTCCTCCTGCCATCTTCTCGTTGCCGTCGCAGGTTGCGCAGAGCAGAGCGACGACGCAGGGCGGGCGAACGCGGGGTACACTTTCTGGCGGGGGATGCCCGTTTCAGCGCTGCACCCCAAAAACAGACGAGACCTGTATGAGCTGACCTGTGCTTCTCCGTTTAGCTCTCACCGCAGGCACCTTATTTGTCGTGTAAGTCATTCTCTAACCCGCGAATCCCGCGCATCCGGCGTGGGCATCATCAGTGAATCCGACTAACAGCCTTGCGTCGCAGATCATGATATCCTCCGTACGTTCTTCCGAAACAGCGCGCCCCGAGCCGCTTCGTTCCGTCCCTCCCGAGGTCGTCGAACTAACCCATCCCAGTAACCTACGAAGACATCAAGTCTCTGAAGAACGATTGGTTAACAGATAACGTACGTGACTCGCCCTCGTTCTCTCCTCGAAACTCGCTAACGTCTCTTAGAACATCGCTTTCTGGGAAGAGTACGACCCCTCAATGCTCCCCTCTCCCCCGCAAACCTAACAAACCTAGATGGCTCGAGCGCGAAATCCTCCCGAAATACCCCCAAGCCCGCATCATTCTCCTGCGGCCGTCGATGACCTTCCTTCTAATGAAAGAACCCGACATGCGCCAAATCCGCTCCGCCCTCCCCGACTTCTCGAAAGTAACGCACATTTTCCTGCCGATTAACGATGCTCGAAACGTCGCACAAGCCGAGGGCGGCTCCCACTGGTCGCTCCTCCTTGTCTCCGCCATCGACGGCGTCGCCTTCCATTACGACTCTCTCGGCGGCGCAAACTACGCAGAGGCCCGTCTCGCGACGCAAAAAATGTCCGAGATCCTCGGTCGCCCCCTCAGGTTCCACAACCTCGACGACTCCCCGCAACAAGAAAACGGCTCCGACTGCGGCGTCTTCGTCTGCATCCTCATGCGCCACCTCCTCGTCAAGCGACTGCTCTCGGCCAATGCTAGGGAAAAGGTCAGCATGAGCATGGCGAACAAGCTCATCGACTCCCATGGTGGGCGCAAGGAGATGCTCAAGATCATTGAGAGCTTGAGAAAAGAGGGCGAGAGGAGGAGATCGTAAGCGCCTTCCTTTACCATCCCCCGAGTCCTGACCCCCGGACTTTGCTTCACGCGAAATGCTTGTCTTGTGTCTTTGTTGTTGTACCTTCAAAAACTTGGATCTTACCGAAAGGGTTCCCTGACACCCCTTCTTTAAAAAGGAGAAGCGCGTCACCGTACTCGTCAAAGACGCCGCCGCGAATCGAGTAGTACCCTCCCGACGACCGATCGATCACACCGAAATGACGATTACCACTACTACACAACTTTCAATTCTTCTCTAATGTTTTCGATAAACGATATCCACGAAGGCATGTACCCATTGTATTTGTTCTCCAACCGACTGTCCGAATAAGCAACCCAAAAAAATGTCACGAAGTATGAGTGACTGGCGAGATGAGGCGGATGGCGATTTAGGAGGCGGACGTATCGACTGAATACGAGTACGAAGCAGTCTTTCAGCGAGGGAGGATTTGCGGAAGGGATGGCATGGGGAGGGCTCATGAAGACGAACGTAGAGCGAGGAGGGGCCATATTTGGCGATGTTCAAACTGGAGACGGGGAGTAGTCGAGGCGAGGCGTTAAGGCGTGCTCAATGTGTGAGGATTCTGAGAAGACGGATCTTAGGTTTTACATATTCTCACTCGTGTATTTACGCGAGAGAAAGGCAATGGCATGGCAGGCACTCATCCCAGTATGCGCGGTCTATCCTGACCTTTGATCGCCTGTGGTTGCTCTGCACGGTGTATACTATACTATGTGCCATCCGTGAAATTCACGTCATCCAATCCGAATGTTCCTGGGTGAGATGCACCATCGTGTTTTGATGACTACAACAGTAAGTCTGACGCGACAAGAGAAGTAAGGACCTCTGTACAGGAACGGTCTAAATGTGCTTAAGCTTCCTGCGTCTTATTATTGCGGTGCAGATGGAGTTTCCTTGCTGTCCAGGAGGATACTGTTCCTGTCTCTTAAAAGTCCTTCCTTAGAGACGGCCTTTCTTTCCCTACGTCTGCGCAGCTAAATTTCCTGTGCACCTGATCATCCATATCGAAAGCGATAGGAGCGATAGCAACGATGAAGACGAGTACGAGGACGAGTATCCTATCCAGTATGAGATGACGTCGGTATATATATAGGGTAGTAGCGAAGTATGTTCTAACGTCCCACACCTACTTCTGGACCACCCCTACTTCTAGACTACCTCAAAATGCCTTATTGAAAATGTATACTGCTACTTTTAAACTTAAATAACTTTACTATCTTTTACTTAATTATTACTAAATTTTCTATAAAGTATAATAGCTATATAATAGCTTATTATACTAAAAATAAAGTTTCTTAGGTATTTAAAGCTATTATAACTAGTACTAGCTTATAAAAAGCTTTATTATAGTATAATATATTAAAGACTACTCTATTATATTAAATATAAGGGGCTTAGTATTATAGTGTGAGAGTATGTAGCTAAAGGCTTAAACTAGGAAGGGCTGGATTCTGAACGTAGGGGGTTAATTCGTGTATTGACTATTGCTTAATCCTGCTAAGTTCTAGGAGCGCAGGATTTCTGAGTAGGTGCACGGTCGGCGGAGTTCAGCCGATCTTTTGCTGGAAGCTTAGCGCTGTTCCTTATAATTGCCCCCCTCCCTAGAGCCTTGGTCCCTAAGGTACGTGATTTCAGCCTTCTGTACTTTTCGGTCGGTTGATTTTCTTGGCGTATCTATTCTGCTGACTGTGGGGTAGCTGTTCAGCATATATAGTAGAACGTACCTCCTGAAATTTATTCTTAACGTTTCTTCTCTAATCCTGCTTTGCTGTTTTAGGCTATCTGTAGCGGGATACTATTTATTGTGGGCTCTGAATGGCTGTAATGATGTAGTTTTGCTTATTAGTAGCTGTATGATTTTTGTGATTGGTTGGCGCCTGTTTGCTGACTGTTTGTTGGTATGTACTACTAGTGATTATTGTTGAATTGTTGCCTTAGTGATATTGATATATAAGGGTGAAAGACTTCTGCTGCTTTTCCTCTAGAAAAGTTTTTCCCCCTTCTTCTTTTGCGTCTCGTTTAGTGGTTTGTCTTTTTCTTCCTTTATGTCTTGCTGTTCTTTTCTAAGCTTTCTTCGACTTTTTGCTGATATATTCTGTCCTTTTTCTCTTTCTTTGTTTTTTGCTCGTTATTTCCTTTTCTTTGCTGTACTTCCTCTGTCCTTTCGCTGTAATGTCTTATATCGCCTGCATGGCTGCTGTGCTGGAGAAGTATGTCTATATACCTAAGTATAGTTGTGGTGACCTTACTGGTACTGCTAATAGTAGTTATCCCTGCTTTGGTTGCCTTAGTAAGATGTATGCTAACGTCGTTAACCTTTGGTATGTGTGCGGCAACTATTTGGAGAAGTGTGTTCCTTATGAAGAGGAGAAGAAGAAGTATGCTATTATGAGTATTATTCGCTGTAATTTTGCTGATTGTTTGGTGTGTTAATAGGTGTTTTTTAGGTTCCTTGCGAGCTCTAGGGTGCTGCCTAGGTAACTTAGGATTTCTTTAATGATTTCAAGACGTAGGAGAAAGATGATGATCTAAGCCCTCTCGAGCGGTTCTGTATTCACTAAGCCCTCTCTGACTGCTTAGTAGTATAGAAGCGTATCGTAGAGCTTATTTATAACCTAACGACTAGTGCTGGTAAGCTTAATATGGAGTAGCTCTAGCTTTAGGAGTTATCTTCTATCTGCGAGCACCTCTCGTTAGATATCCTTATTCGTATAAGTATTTGCTGACTGTTTGATAATAATATAGCGTAATATTAATAACTGCTTAGACTAGTATTATTACTGAGAAGCGCGAAGTGGTTTGCTGCCTGGACGCTGCGTCCCCGGCTTATATCCATAATAACGCCCCTACTAAGCGGCTCTGTAACCTCATTAAGCGTTTTGCTGATAGGCCCTACTGGCACCCTGTGCCTGAGCTTGCTAATGAGGGAGCCTTTGGTGAGTTTCCTTCTTTTAGCGATAAACTTCTCTAACGCTTCGCTAACTATTTAGCGAATGATATCCCTGCTTGTAGTGTTGCTATTGCGGGTGCTTGCCTTATTGGCTGAGGCCTTAGCACCTGCATGCTGAAGAAGTATCCTGCTGCTGAGATGG
Organism: Colletotrichum sp. SAR 10_99; assembly: GCA_028654355.1. Taxonomy (NCBI): domain Eukaryota; kingdom Fungi; phylum Ascomycota; class Sordariomycetes; order Glomerellales; family Glomerellaceae; genus Colletotrichum; species Colletotrichum sp. SAR 10_99. Next base: position 197,169 of record JAQIUT010000010.1, read on the forward strand.
ATGGAGATGAGGACGACTAGGAGGCTTAGCCTTCTCCTGGCCTTAAGAACTCACTGTCTATTAGCTGAGGAGGCTGTAGTTGTGGCTGTAGTGGAACTTGCTGTAATGGTTGTTGTGGTGGTCGTGCTTGTGGTACTGCTTAGTTTCTGGGTTTGGGTTTCTGTTTTGTTTTGCTGGCCTTATGCTGTGCTTTTGCTAATGATAACTTAGGTTTTCGTTTGCTCTTCTAGATATTCCTATGCTTCGCAGTATTATCTCTTTGGGTCCCTAACCTACGCCCTTTAGGGCTAAATAAAGAATATCTTTAGTCCTTAAGACCTAGGTTTTTATTGTGATATATTATGATATCTTTTGATGAGTATTTAACGACCTTTCGCTGCGATACTATACTTGGCTGTTATCCTACTTCCTGTGAGATTTCTTTATCCTAGCCTCAAACTTATAGACTACCTCCTGCGTATTTGCTATATTTAACGTAGGCTTCTACGTATTATATTCTATAGGCTATCCTGCCTATTTGACTAGGTATTACCTATTTTTGCTATCCCCTTGCTGACTAATAATCTCTTTAACCTCTTACTCTTCTAGTTTTTCTTTTAGTTTGAGGTATGTAGCTATACTTTTGCTATCTTTTTGGTGATTATCTTATAGCTTAATTAAGGTAACTAAGAATATGTTATGTATATGGCGGTATTGTTCTAGTAGATGGACTTAATATGCTTATGAGCCTACTAGCTCTGTAATAGCTACCTGTATAAACCTGGGTGCTAGCTTTTTATCCTTGAACTGAAAGTTCTTTGTTGACAGTCTGACGACCTATCCCTGATAGTACGTCTGCTCCTTATAGCGAGCGTTATAATATTTAGCTTGGGCTTCTGTAGCCTTCTGCTAGTGTTTATGCGCCTTCTTGTGCAACTCTATTATATGCGTAATATGCTCTCTTACGCCTTGTACTGTAACCTAGTTTGAAGGTATGATGTACTCTATGTAATGTAGGTGGTAGCTATATAGTACCTCTATTGGCAAGCAGCTGGTAGTGCTATAGCGACTGTTGTTATATGTAAACTCTGCTTTAGGTAGTTGGACTGCTTATCTTTGTGGTGAATCTCTGGCGTATGCTTGGAGATACTTCTCTAGGGTCTGATGGGTTCTTTCGGACTGCCTATCTATCTAGAGGTGGTGTGCTGTTGAAAGATGGCGTTTTATGGCTTTTTCACGTATAAGTTCCTCTTAGAATTGGCTTATGAGGAGTTTATCCTTATTACTAATAATACCTTCTAGTGTGCTGAAGTGGCACTTGACTTGTTTGTATATGATCTACGCTAGTTTAGCAGCTGTTAGCTGCTTAGTCGTTGGGATAAACATTCTGAACTTTATTATCCTGTATATTATGACCAGCACTGAGTTGTACTTGCTGCTGTCATCCTAAGTGCTTGCTGGTAGTCCTATGATAAAGTTTATGCTGACCTCCTAGAATGGGTGTGATGGTAGCGGTAGCGGTTGTAACTTGCTGTAGGGCTTATGCTGTGGGATGCGAATGCCTTAGTATATCTAGCAGCTAGTAATATAGTTGTATATGTTAGCAGCTAAGTTGGGTTAGTAGAACTTCCTTAAGATCAACTTAGTAGTCTTATTAGATCCTATATGTCCTGCCCTACTATTGTTGTGGTGTTAGCAAAGGATTTTATGTCTGAGTGACCTTTTGCTTGGTATCTCTAACCTCCCTTTATAGAATAGGGTTCTGGCTGTGTTGATTGTGTAACCCTTCTGATTGCTGGCTGGTCTGTAAGCCTTCTCTGATTGGGTTTGGTAGTATAGGTTGTTGGCCTGTAGTCTGTGGATGAGACTTTTTAGTTGTTCAGAGGGCTTTTGGTGATATGCTGTTTTGCCCTCTATGAGCTCCCTTATGACTGGACGTGGGATGTACTATTGTAAAGTAGGGATCCTAGTGTTGGATGAGTCCTCTAGGTTGTTAACTTTTCGCTAAATGCTCCCTGCTTCCCCTTTTGCTCTTTAGCTCTAGGTCCTTATGGTTGCGATGTTTGTAGTGTTGTTGGCGTGCTATGGAGCGTAGTGCTGATGGGAGACTGAGGTGTTTCTGCTTTTGGAGCTGTCCTTCTGGATGGGGCTCTCCTCCTTAATAGCCCTTGCTGCTTTGATGAAGGATTTGGAAATTATTATTTTTTCTTGTAGGGTGGTGATGCTTGCTTGAACGCTCTCTAGTAGTTCCTAGATGAGGTTTAATTTCTTTGTTAGGGTAGAGAGAATATCATTATATTTCACCTCCCCCTCTATATAGTTTAGCCTCCTAGATAGACTGTTAGCTGGATTTGTTACTCTTGACTGATATTCTAGGTTGAAGTTGAATGCTGATAGTTTATATACCTAATAGGTAAGCCTTCCCTAAAGGTCCTGCGCTGATATGCTGGTAATACCTTTTAGGGCTTGGTGGTCTGTTAATACTAGGAACTTCTTTGATATGCCCTGTAGGTAGTAGGCCTAGTAGTTGAGGCTCTTAATGATAGCTAACAGCTCTTGTTGCCCTGCCTCCTATTGTTGCTTAGTATTGCTAAGCTTCTGCGAATAGTAGGCGACTAGTTGCTACTAGCTGTTAATAAACTATGATAGTATGCTGGATACAGCCTTGGTAGAGGTGTCTGTCTCGACCTATATGTTGTAGATAGGGTCTTAGTGTTAGAGAATAGTTGCTAAGTAGAAGGCGACTTTAAGCTGCTTGAATGCAGCTTGTGCCTCCTTAGGCTAGTAGAATTTACCCTATTTCTTGCTGTTCTTGCTACTCTTAAGTAAAGAGGTTATTAGAGCTATAATGCCTAAGTACTTAGCGATAAATTTGCGGTAGAAGTTGTAAAACCTTAAGAAGACTTGGATCTCTCTGTAGGTCTTTGGCGGCTTCTATTTAGCGACTGCTTGGACGCGAGCTTGGTCTATGGATACGCCCTCTGGTGTGATTATATACCTTAGGAACTTAACTTCCTGTTGGTAGAACCTATACTTGCTGAGCTTTGCGTAGAGTTGCTATTGGTGAAGCTTGTAGAGCACTTAGTAAAGGTTTTCTATGTGTTGCTCCCTTGTCTTGGAGTAAACTATAACATTATCTATATATGTGATGCAACATGTGTCTAATATTTTGGCGAGCGCCTAGTGGACGTACGCTTGAAATGTTGTAGGTGTATTTGTTAATCTAAACGGCATAACTGTATATTTAAAGTGACTGTACTTTGTCCTGAAGGCTGTCTTCTAGTGATTGCTGGGCTTGATATGAATATGGTGGTATGCGTCCTTAATGTTGATCTTTGAGATCTATTTTGCTCCCTGAAGCCTATCTAATAGCTTGCTAATTAGTGGTAATAGATATTGGTTTTTTAGTGTTACTTTATTTAGCCCCCTATAGTCTATGTAAAGGCGTAGTGACCTATTCTTCTTTAGTATGAATAGGATTAGGGCTCTAGCTTTGCTAGTAGAGGGCTAAATCCTTCTAGTTGCTTAGTTTTTAGCGATATATTAGTGAAGCTCTTCTAGTTGATGTTTGTTTAGTAGATATATTAGCTTATAAGGAGGCTTCTTTCCCTTGACTAAGTTGATGGAATGTTCTGTATCTTTAAGGATTGGGTATTTCTTTGCTGCCTGTTTGTTGAACGTCAGCTGCTCTTCTTGTAGCTTTAGTAGTAGTTTGGCGTCTTTATTCTTATTCTTTTTGTCTTCTTTGAGGGCTTCTATTAGCGCCTTATGAGGTGTGATGTTGCTTGAGATGTATAGGACGTATGCCTTCTGGCCGTTTTCTACGACTTCCTGCGTAAATGCTGATGGTTTGGTGATATTAATCTGCTTGTACTCCTACGTGTTTGATTGGGTATTGATGATAATACCTTTACGACCTATGGAGTGTTAGGATAATAAGAAGTCTCCTAGCCTCTCTGGGCGGTTAGCTTCAGCAAATAGTCGCTAAATCTTCTGCAGATATCCTTTTAAGTTGATTAAGAAGAACGTTAGCTAGAATGCGTCTCCTGTACTTGCTATAGTGCTGTTAAATCCCTCTAGGGTAGGGACCTTAGCTGTAGTTAGCTGTAGTTAGAGCAACTTAACTAGTCTACTGCTAATAATGTTAACTTGTGAATAGGTATTTATATCTACTACTACTTTTTGTTTGGTAACGCCTTGGAGGATAATTGCCTGTCCTTTTATAGTGTCTCCTATTAGGATGGCGTCTGGTTTTAGCTTTGGCATGGGGGCTACTGGCGTAGTCCCCTGGCCTACTTATTTTCTGATAAGTCAAGCTTTTTAACCTATCTAGTAGTTTAGATTGCGTTAACTTTAGCTTTTCTAGCTACCTATTAGTAAGCTACTAGCGCCTTGTTTGCGTCTTAGTTGGACCTCACTTTTGGGTATTCCCTTCTCTTGTGTCCCCTCTGTCTGCACCTGAAGTATGTGAGGGGGTCTTCTATTAAGGGCTTAGGCTTTTGGGTTTGTCTTTGGCGGTCTGGTCTCTGCGAAAAGCTGCTGAATTGTTGGGGAGTGATTGGGCTTGCTGATCTGGAGTCTGATTTCTGGTTCGATGGAAATGGGCTCCCCTTATAGCTGCCTCTTGTGGATGGTAGCCCCCTTGGGGTGTGTTCCTCGCCTGCGTAGCGCTTCCTACTCTCGCCTTGCGATTGGTTGCTACCTTTTTGGCGACGTAGTTCCTAGAGGTGTTTGGCCTCTGTAGCTACGTCTTTAGGCCTCTAGATTGGGATCTTAAGGTGCTCTATTTTGTAGTGGAGGAAAGGCGCTAGTTAGAAGTAGAGGGTATAAGCTTCTGCCTTACTATCCTCTATGCCTGGCGTCCTTAGGTTTTGATGGATTGCTGACTATTTGGCGAAAAACTGCATTAGAGATTAGTTCTCCTTCTGCCTTATTATATCTAGATTCTTATAGTATTACTATTCTTAAAGTTTTAGGTTGATATGCCTTTAGCGAATAAACGCTATAAAATGGTCCTACGTTAACTCTTCTTCTAGACCTGCTTTGTGGTGTCGCTACTTGGTCTGGAGAGCTGAAGTTATCTTCGTGAGGGCTTATTAGGTCTGCTGCTCTGGCGAGCTGCTGGGGCGTAGTTGGTGACTATCCTCGATGGCCTGTAGCTAATTGCTGACTTAGTTGACTATGAAGTCCTCGCTTAGCGTATAGTAGTTATATGAGGGTAGTTTCTCATACTCCTTTAGAGTCTGTCTTGTTGCTGGCCTGTTGGTAAGCTACTAGATAAGCGTAGCAGTTTGTTCCTTATGCTGTAACTACTATAGTTGTATCTGTTTTATGAGGCTTTCCTGCTGCTGTTATATTATAGCTATAGTTTAGCTTATAATGCTAGCTAGGTCGTCCTTATGGCTAGGTCTTAGCAACTAGTCTTATTATCTAACGTCTGCTGTGTAGTTGCTAACTGATAACTATGTAACTAGCGTTATAGCTTGGTCTTGCGAAAACGATCTTCTTTGCGATTGGGAGCAGCCCCTCTGGCTAGCTCCTTTGGCTACGCCTTCTATAGGGTTGTTAACTGTCTCTCTAAGCTTATTGTGAGCTTGGTCTTATATCTTAAGGTTTGGCGAGCGACTGGTGTCCTGCTGGCTGAGTCCCTGTAGATCGTAGTTTGTAGGTTTGCCTTGGAGCTTATCTAAGCTATATTTGTTTGCTGATCGTTTGGCGACGCGTCGTAAGTTTGTGTTAGATATCCTGCCTGCGCTGGTTTCTCGAATTGAGGTAGAAGCAATAGAATTGTGAGAGTATGTAGCTAAAGGCTTAAACTAGGAAGGGCTGGATTCTGAATGTAGGGGGTTAATTTGTGTATTGACTATTGCTTAATCCTGCTAAGTTTTAGGAGCGTAGGATTTCTGAGTAGGTGCATGGTTGGCGGAGTTTAGCTGATCTTTTGCCGGAAGCTTAGCGCTGTTCCTTATATATAGTTAGCTATCTAATAGTAGGGTCTGCTAATAGAAGTTAAGGATTAATATTAGAATAGTATACTAGGGGTGTAGTTATAGGTTATAAGTTATAAGCTATAGTAGATTAGACTTTAGAAGCTAAAATGATTAGTCTTAGACTTAATAAGTAATTTATAGTAAAGGTAAGCTAAAAGTATCTATAGTAATAATTATAAGTTAATTACTAAAAAGCTATAGAAGTCTAACCTTAAACTAAGCTTAAGTTATATTATATATAAGTTCTAAATAGTGTCCTTTATTTCTTCCTTAAGTGATCACTTAAGTATAAGAGGTAATTATAATTAGTTAGTATTACTAACTAATTACTAAGCGCGTTCTTTTATACTCTACTAATTATTCTTATCTTATTATTATATAAGCTATACTATAGTTCTTCTATTTCTAAGTAAGTCCCTATTGTTCTTATAGTCCTATAGTATAAACATCCTATTCTAGCTGCCTAATACTTAGGTAGGTTAGTTAACTATTATCCTTATATAATAAGTTATAACACTTAGTATTATAGTTAGCTTATCTAATAGTAGGGTCTACTAATAGAAGCTATAGATTAACACATTATAATAGTATATAAGGGTTATAGTTTAGTTATAAGTTATAAGCTATAGTAGATTAAGTCTTTAGAAGCTAAAGTAATTAGTCTTAGACTTAATAAGTAATTTATAATAAAGATAAGCTAAAAGTATCTATAGTAATAATTATAAATTAATTACTAAAGAGCTATAGAAATCTAACCTTAACTTAAGCTTAAGTTATACTATATATAAGTCCTAAATAGTATTCTTTATTTACTCTTTAAGTAATTACTTAGATATATAAAGTAATTATAATTAGTTAGTATAGCTAACTAATTACTAAGTATTTTCTTCTATACTTTATTAATTATTCCTTATCTTATTATTATATAACTTATATTATAGTTCTTCTATTCTTAAGTAAGTCCCTATTATTCTTATAATCCTATACTATAAATATTTTATTTTAGCTACTTAACGCTTAAATAGGTTAGTTAACTATTATCTTTATATAATAAGTTATAATATTAGGTTCCCTCTTTAAAGGTTTTATTTTTAAGACTTAATATAAATAGGTTATTAGTCTTAAGTTAGGGATTTATTAATTATACTTCTTAATTTACTTATAATATTAATATTATATTAGGTTATAATTAAAAATTAAATTCTACTCTTATTTTTTATTATTATAATTAAGCACTTTATATTATTAAGTTTAGTTTTATTATTAATATACTTTATTTATATTATTATTCTTTAGGAAAATATTATAAACTACTTCCTAAGAGTAAAGTATATAGTAAATATACTTATTAAAGTTATTTTTATAATATAGTAGTAGATATTATATATACTTATAGGTTTTATTTTTAACTACTTTATTTAGTATTTTAGCTAACTTTTATAGTTAATTATCTTTTAAATAAAGCTACTTATATAAAAGATACTAAAGTAGTAGAAAAAGAAGTATTATATAAAAAGGTAGCTATTTTATATACTATATAAACTAAGTTTAATAAGTCTATAGTATAGTTAAATTATTTAAGAAAATAGAAAAAGATAATATTCTATAAAAGTTAGAAAGTTATAGAAGAAGAACTAATAGTATTCCCTATTTTAGAAGTATAATCTATAGGTAGTTTTAATATACTAAACTTAGAAGTAATACTTAGTAACTAAAATCCTAATACTCTAAATTTCTTAAGGGAGTCTTAGTTATATTCTAGCGTTCTTAAGTAAATAAATAGTTTCCTTTATTAAACTAAATAGTATTATCCTAGTTATACTTATAGTAGTAGTAGTTATATTCCTTACTTTCTTGCTTTTCTATATATTTATTTAAGTTCTTTATTTATTTATTTGTTTTCTTTATCTTATTTTCTTATATATTCTATTTTTTTTTACATATTAAAAGTAAGCTTAGCCTATCTCTAAAGTTAATATTATTAAGTGTTTATATATATTCTTTAATCTTTTCTTAGTAGTTAATTAGATTATTATTTAGTTCTTATATATTATCTTTATAATTATAGCCTTTCTATTTAACTAAGTATTTCTATATTCTTTTTCTATATTAATAGTTAAGTAATTTTTTAACTTTATATTCTACTTTATTATCTTTTATAATAATAAGATTATTTATATATAATCTTTATAGTATAAGCTTAAGTAGTAAAATATATAAGACTAAGTAATATTTTATAGTTTTTAGTAAGTTAAGTTTGAGGTTAACTAGTAAAATTTATTTAATAATTTTAAAAAGTTTAAGTTTTTTAAAATTAAGTTTATTATTTAGTTATTTAGTTTTAATATTTTACTATATAAAGTAAGCGCTATCTCCTTTTCTTAAAGTTAGTCCCTTAATTCTTTATTAGTTACTAAAGTATATTATTTATTTATATATAAATTTAAGTTCTTTTTTTATATTAGCTAAAATATCCTTAATTTATTTAACTAAGGCTATAGCTTTTACTACTTTAAGGCTTACTTAAGGTTTTCTATAAGCTATTAGCTTAAATTTATAGTTAAAGTAAAAGGGGGATTCTTTAATACTTTCTCTTATTATACTATTATAAGTAAACTAAGTAATTAGTAGTAATATAACTTAATTATTTTAGTTATAATTTTAATATATATATATAGAGGTATATTTTAAAAATTTAGTTAATTTATTTTATTTATCTATTAGTCTATAAGTAAAATATAGTTAATATTAATTATTTAATACTAAGTTATACTATAATTAACTTCTAAAAGTTAGAAGTAAAAACTTTATCTCTATCTAATATAATCTCTTTAGATGATCTATAATTAGTAATAATATACTTAAAGAAAATATAAGTATATTCTTTAGTGTTACTTATTTCTTTATATAAGATAAAATAAGTATATTTTATAAGTTAATTTATAATAATAAGAATACTATTAAAGTATACTCTTATAAAAAGTTCTTATAACTTTAGTAGTTTAATAATAAAGTTAAATAATATAAAATACTAAGTAGTTTATAGTATAAATAAAAGTTATAATATATTATAAAGTTAATATTTAATAGATTTACTTTTAAAGTAGACCTTATAATTCTTAACTACTTTTATTATATATTCTTTAGTAACCTTTTCTTTATAGTATTATTTTAAATATTTTTAGGTTTTTATAATTCTTAAGTAACTATATATAAAGTAAATATAAAATTCTATAATAACTTTATTATTTAGTTTATTAATTAAGCTAAGTTTAAATTATTTTACTATTATTAAGAGTTTAGTTATTAATATTAAGTTTCTATTTTCTTTAGTTTTAAGAATTACTTAATTCTCTTCTAGTATTAAGATATTATAATTTAGTTTTTAGTTAAAAGTATTATTTCTATTATTCTCTAATTCTTTTTAATAAATAATTTAAAAGTTAAATTCTAAAAGGAATTCTAACTATTTAATTTACTATTTATTAAATACTTTTAATATTATAAAATATATTAAGTTCTTATAGTTAATATATATAAGTACTTTATAAATAGTTCTTAAAAGTTTAAGTTTCTATTTTTTAAAAGTTTTCATAATTACTATAAGTTCTTTATTATAGATCTAATAGTTAAATTTAAGTTTATAAAGTTTTTATAAGAAAAAGGTATATAGATATAGTTTCCTTTTTAAGTCTTATTATAATAATTATATTTTAAAAGTAAAATCTAAGATATCTATTTTAACTTTAAATTATTTTTATAAGTTTAAAATTATTAAGACTAGCTTATTACTAATATATTTTTTAATTTTCTTAAATACTATCTCTTAAGCTTCTTTTTATTTAAAAAGCTAATCTTTATAGCTAAAATTAATAAGTAGTATATTAGTCTTATTATAATATTTAATAAATATTTAATAAAAGTTAATAAGTTTTAAAAAACTTTAGACTTCTTTAAAGCTTATTAATATTAGCTATTCTTAAATTACTTTAATTTTACTTTTAAATATATAAATATATCTAAAAATAATTATAAATCTAAAGTATTTAACTTCTTATATATAAAACTTACTCTTTTTAAGTTTAATAAATAATTTAGCTTCTTATAATATTTATAATATTTAATATATATATTCTTTATACTATTTAAATATAAATAAGAAAATAAAGATGTTATTAAAATAGATAATTATAAAAATATCTATAAATCTTTATAAAACTTAATTAATTATATTTTAAAATATAGTTAATATATTAATAAAACTAAAAAGTATAATAGAATACTTAAAATATCCTTTTTATATTTAAAAAGTAGTTTTTTATTCTTTTCTTTTTTTTATTTTAATAAAGTTATAAACTCCTATAAAGTTAATATCTATAAACTAATTTACTTTATATAGGAGTTATTATAACTTATTAATAAGAAGTAATAAAAAGTAGTTCTTAATTATTATTTTATTAAGTATATAGTAATTAATATATAGTTATAGTTTTTTATTCTTCTTAGGTATAAATAGAATTAAATTTCTTATTAATAATATTAATTCTCTAATATAACTTTTCTTAAAGTTTTCTTTAAAATTTTATTTAAAGATCTTATTTCTATAAAGTTAAATCTATAAATCTTATTAAGTTATTATTCTTTTCTTTTTTTAAAAGGGATTTTATAATTAAAACTAATATATTTAAGTAATTTAGTTTTTAATTTAGCTATAAGGAGTTTCTTATAAACTTTATATTCTTTTAAAATAGATAGAAATAAATTATCTTTTTATTTAAAATTTATTATTATTAATAGTTATAATATAATTTCTTTTACTTTAAAGAAGTAGATATATTATATTATAAGTCTTTTATAAAATCTATTTAAAACTTAATTTCTATAAAGCTACTTAGTAATTAGATTATTATAATCTTAATAAAGTTAGCTTATTCTCTAATTTATTTATAAGTTATTTTCTTATAATTATAATATTCCTAATATAATATTATATATTAAGTTCTATAATATTAACTTAGAGTTATTTATTTTAATTTAAATAACTTATTATAAGAAGTATAGTTTTATTTCTAATAATTCCTCTTTTATTTTAAATTTATTCTCTTTTTATAATATTTAAAGTATATAGGTTCTATTTCTTTATCTATAGTAATTATAATTTATTTATTACTTAAAGTAAGATAAAATCTCTTTTAAATTTATTATTAATTAGTATAATTACTATATTATTATTAAGTATTACTTATAGTTATAAATATACTTTTGAATTTAGCTTTACTAGATATATAAACCTTATTATTAATATTTATTTTAATTCTTTTTTAATAAATAAGTTTAGTTTTTAATTAGTTTAATTATTTTAAGGAGGTAATTTATTTTCTTTTTTATAATACCTTTATAAAACTATTCTTATAAATTTAAATCTAAGAAAGTTTTAGTTTATTTTTTATAATTCTCTAAGTATATACTTTTTCTTTATATAAGATTTAGTATTTATTATATTAGTATTTATTTTATTTTATTTACTTATTATTAAGGTATTTTATAAGAAATTAAAGTTTTAGTTAGAAAGTAGTAATAATATTATTAAAATAGCTAATCTCCTATCCTATAAAGATATATACTAAGTATACTTAGTATATAGGTCTTTCTTTAATCCTTTAGGGGTTAAAGTAGTAACTATACTTATCTTCTATATATTCTTTATATTATAAGTAGAAGTATTAAGCTTAAAAAAAGTAATAATATTCTAAGTTTAAGAGATAGAAGTAGAGGTAGTCTCTAGGTATATTTATAAGAGTCCCTATATCTATTAAGGATTTTAAGTTATTATAGAAGTATATATATTATTTATCTAACTAGAGGTTAAATATATATTTTAACCTTTACTTTAATTTCCTTAAGTTTATCTTTAGGTTCCTCTTTAAAACTAGTATTATCTATACTAGAGGTAAATCTATAGGTAATCTCTATCTAAGTATATTAGTAAGTAATATTATAAGGTTTATTTAAGTTATAAGAGGACCGTTCTCCTTTTCTAAAAGTTTAATTATTTATAAAGTTAAATAAGTATTATTCTTCTAAAGGGTTATATTAGTTATCTAGTTCTTTATTAGATTCTTCCTTAACTTATTCTTTAAGCTCCTAGTTAATCTATTTAATCTAAGTAGGATTTCTATATATATATATATTTATTATTATATATATATAAGTATAATACTAAGTTATCTTTCCTATATAGAGTTATAAGGTTCTTCTTAAATTTATTCTAAGTAGGCGCCCTTAGCTAGTTATAAATATATAAAGCATTATTTAATATTATCTTTAAGTACTTATTTATAAGTCTACTATAATATTATACTAGTAGGTACTAATTATTAGACTTATAGTATCTTATCTAGTTATTTAGTAGTTTTCTTAGTAAGTTTACTATTACTCTAGTAAACTATAGTAAGAGTTTTAGTTTTAATCTTAAGGGTAGTTATATTATAACTAGTTTATCTATAGTCTGGGTTATTAAGCTAATATCTTAAGGTTTCTTTATTACTATAATAAGTAAAATATTTATTATTATAGTATTTAGTTTAAAATAAATATATATAAAGTATCTTAGTTACTATACTAACTTACTTAGTATACTTAAGGATTAGTTTCTAATTTCCTTTCTTAGGTTATTAGTAGTTATAAGTAATATATCCTTATTTCTTATAGTTATAATATTTAGGGTTTTGAAGCTTCTTTTAGTCTTTAGTAGTTACGCTAAGATCTATAGGTCTACTATATTATCTATAAGTAGTACTTTATTAAGTATTATTCTAGTTACTATAAGGTTTATTATTATTTTACTAATTAATAAACTTTTATTAAGGTTACTACTAATATTTATATCTAAAGTTTAGGTTTTATTACTTATTACCCTTTTCTCTATATCTTTTAAAAAAGTAATTATTAATTTTAATTACTAGGTTAGTATATTAGAGGAAGTTATTAAGTTAGTTAACTTTAATAATCTTATTTTTAATATTATCCTTAAGTTCTTAATAGAATTAGAAGATTTTAGATTCCTTAGTAAGTATAAAAGTATAGCTAAAGGCCTAAACTAGGAAGGGCTAGATTCTAAACATAGGGGGTTAATTAGTATATTAACTATTGCTTAATCCTACTAAGTTCTAGGAGCATAGGATTTTCTAAGTAGGTATATAGTTAGTAGGGTTTAGCTAATCTTTTGCTAGAAGCTTAGCGCTATTCCTTATAGTAAGATTAAGTTAATTATATAAGTATTTAAATAAAGCTATATATTCCTTAGTTAACTTAGTTTATTATAGCTATATAAGGTCTTATTTAGCTTATTATTTCTTATTAAGATCTTAAAAGAGAGATTTAAAAGTATCTTTAAATCCTTAGAAACTACTATAAATATTATAGGTTTCTAATAAATATTTATTTAGTATTTTATATTAAAGAAATTCTTCCTAAATAAGTTTAAGCTACTTAAAAGCTTTTTTCCTTAAGAAAGGAGCTATATAGATTACTCTCTTAACTTTATTATTAAAGTTATTATAATAGAAGTTTTAATAATTTTTTATTTAAATTAAGAATTCTTTAACGTATCTAGAAGTATTATTATAAGTTATTAGTTAGCTAAGTTTAAGCTTTTATTATCCTCTTATAGAAGTAGTAATAATATTAATAATAGTTTAGAAAGTATTAACTTTATTTTAAAGTTCTTATATAATTAGATTACTACTTTATCTTCTTAAGTAAGTAATTCTATTTTTAAAGTTTATAAAGTATTAAGGTTTATTATTAAGTTCTTAGATTATTTACTTAAAACTTTAGAATTTAGTAGCTATTTTATTATATATAGTTTAAACCTTAATAATATTATTATCTCCTTTCTTAACTTAAGCTTAGAGTTTATTATAGGTCTCTTTTTTAAAAATAACTTTATTATTTAAGTTTATAGCTATTAAAGCTCTTTTAAGTTCTTTAGTTAAGTTTCTAACTAGTTATATAGAGAAAGAAAAGCTTCTTAAAATAAGTAATTTAATAGAAGTATATAAAGATATTCTTATTTATACTATTTAATAAGTATTAATAGTTAACTTACTAAATAAAAGTAATTAAAGTATTATAGTTAGCTATCTAATAATAAGGTTTATTAATAGAAGCTAGAGATTAATATATTATAATAGTATATAGAGGTTATAATTTAATTATAAGTTATACGCTATAGTAGATTAAGTTTTTAAAAACTAAAGTAATTAGTTTTAGATTTAATAAGTAATTTATAATAAAAGTAAGCTAAAAGTATCTATAATAATAATTATAAATTAATTACTAAAAAGCTATAGAAGTCTAAGTATAAGTTAAGCTTAAGTTATACTATATATAAATCCTAAATAGTATCCTTTATTTACTTCTTAAGTAATTACCTAAGTATATAAAGTAATTATAATTAGTTAGTATAACTAATTAATTACTAAATATTTCTTTCTATACTTTACTAATTATTCTTTATTTTACTATTATATAACTTATTCTATAGGTCTTCTATTCTAGAGTAAGTCCTTACTATTCCTATAATCCTATAATATAAATATCCTATCCTAGCCGCCTAATACCTAAGTAGGTTAGTTAACTATTATCTATATATAATAGGTTATAATACTTCTATTAGTAGACCCTACTATTAAATAGCTAACTATAATATATAGTAGTTAAAGAGATTAACTTAGGTTAAGGTAGAAGAAAAAAGGGTCTTTATATTCCTTTTAGTTATATAAAAATTCACAAAAGAATTCTTCACAAAATATGTCTCATGTTATACGTTCCATGTGTTATGGATGAGTGGGATATATTGGCCTTCCTATCCTCACTTGCCTGGTTTCTTCAGACTAGTCCCTCTTCAGACTGGTCAGCAATATATTTGTCAAGTTCCGAATCAAACGACACGCGTGATATGACTTCTGCAAACCAAAGATTCCTGCCCTATGCTAGAAAGCTGGCAACGCAGAAATCAATGCCACGTTCAAAAAGCAGTATGACGAAGAATCCACTTATAATATTGGTCGTATTACTCGTGTCGCCCATCGATACTATGCGATGTGGTACTTCAAATGGATTCCTTGCAAATTATACTGGATTCCTCTCGCAGCTACTACGTAAACAGCACACATCAGGTAGTCTCTTCACATATATTGCTGCCATCATGTGCCTGCTTTCAGACCTGATCATCCCTTGATCCGATTTCCTTGCAATTACATGGTCATTCCCAGAGATCAAATCGTGCTCATGAGCAACATGTTGTTTCCCGGAGGACAGTACTCGAACTCCATGCAGTCTCCTGTCTCCAGCGCACACTGCACGCCGTTGAACTTCTGACCCTGCGGGCACTTGGGCTTCTCGTCGCCGATGCATTGGCCGGAGGCCTCATCCCAATCCGTGCCAGGTGCACAATCGGGCTTCTCGTTTGCCACGCAATGCTTGGAGTCGAAATGGAAGCCAGGAGGACACGCCGGCTCTTCGGCTAATCTGCACTTGCCTCCGACGAAGGTGGCTCTGGGCGGACAGCCGGGGTCGTCGCCGACACAGGCGGTGCCGTTGAAGTGTGTGTTGCCGGTGCACTTGGGCTTTTCATCGTTGACACAGTCTCCGTTCTTATGAACGTAGCCAGGAGGGCAAGTCTCCTCGCTGGTGCTCTTGCATTGGCCACCAATGAAGTCGTAACCGGGAGCGCACTCGGGGTCCTCGATGTGATTGCAGACATTGTTCTGGAGGATCTGGCCCGGGGGACAGGTGGGGGGACCCTTCAAACATGAGCCGCCGTCGAGAGTCGAGCCTTGTGGGCATGTTGGTATGGCGGAATCGACGCAGGTACCGTTGCTTAGTTGCCCTTTAGAGCATTGGGGAGACTCCTTTGAGATACAGCGGCCATCGGCAAAGATTGTGTTGTCAACACAGTTCGGGACTTCAGGCTTGAGGCAGTCGTCATCGACGTAGTAGCCACCGTCCATACATCTAGGCCGACCGACGACGCAATGGGCACCGTTCCAAGTGCCAGAAGAACAAGACGGCGGCCCGACGATGCAGACCTGGCCCTGGAGGATCGATCCCGTGGGGCATTGGACCTTTGACGTGGCAATGCACTGGCCGTTCGTGAGGGTGGAGTATCCAGGGCAGATCGGTTTGTCTACGGCCGAGCAGATAACTCCATCACGAGTGTAGCCGGGCGGGCAGTCGGGAGGGTCGATCAGCTCGCACTGGTCGCGGATGAGCTTGGTGCCAGGCGGGCAGATGGGCGGCGGCGGCGTGGTAAACTGGCAGCGGTCTCCGATCGGCGTGGTATTCGGCGGACACTCGCCGTCGTGGGGCACCTTGCGGTAGCATACTTCTCCCTCCAGCTTCATCCCGGGCGCGCAGCAACGGGCTGTGCGGGCCTTTTGGTCAACAACCAGCTGCGTGCCGGGGCTGCACGACGGCTCATCTGTAGCAATGCACCGCTCGCCCTCCAGCTTGTAGCCGGGAGGGCACTCCGGAGGAGTTCTCAGGACGCATGTCTGCGTCTTTGCGTCAAAGTTGGTGTCCTCTGGGCATTGGGGGCCGTCAGCCACACAGTTGCTTCCCTTGAGGGTGCTACCGGGAGGACACTCTGGGGACTGATGATGGACGCAGGCCTTGAGGGTCTTGTCGTACTGGCTCTTTCCAGAGCAACTAGGGGGAAGGATGTTGACGCAAGCACCATTGGTGTGGCTGGAGCCCTCGGGGCACGACGGGCCGATGGTGTTGACGCAGCCCTTCCCGTTGAAGCGGTCTCCGTCGCCGCAGAAAGGCTTCTTGGTAGAGACGCAGACCTGGCCCTCCAAATCAAAGCCGGAAGGACACTTGGGGGGCTCATCGTAGACGCAGGCCTTGTCTCTGAACTGCAGCGGGGGAGGGCAGGAGGCCTTCGCTATGGTGACGCAAACGTTGCCTTCCAGCTCGGAGCCCTCGCTGCATGCTGGCTTGACGGTGGAGATGCAGCGGCAATTCTTGAACGTTGTCTCGGGCGGGCATTTGGGAACGCCGAGGATGCAGCTCTTTCCGTCGAAGAGCGTTCCCTCGGGGCAACACTTGGTCAGGCCGGTATCGGGGTTGAAAAGGGGCTTGATTGCGTCGAGGGTGTATTTGGTATGGCGAGAAGAGCCGAGGGGAATCTGGGCGGCTGCTGTTGCATGGGTTGCCAAGAGCGCGACCAGGCTCGCCCGGAGAGTAATCATGATGAAAGTAGGGCTCTATGGAAGAAGTGATTGAGTGGTTGATGATGGATATGCTCGATCATGAAGTTGATGGCTCGGCGAGTCTTATACGCGTCTTCGAAGTTGTGCTGCACCTGGTAGCGTTGACATCGATATTGGCTCCAGGGTAAGCAGAACGTTTGCTTGTACTATCCAAGTCATCTGGTTTCAGTCCACGCTCGGAAACGGAAGTCTAGGAAGGTTGAAGGTGAGAGATCAACAACTCCAACCGAAAAATGACGTAGCTTCATCAACCGCGAAATCAACATAGACGTTCTCCCCCAAGTTTGTCAATAGAATGGGGACAGAGTGGATTTCGTTTAGTGACCGTAGGAGCCTAGTCTGTTAAAGTTCAATTGACATAAAAGGAATAGATCAAGTTCGGTATTGAATTTTGCATCAAGGATCAAATTCAGAGTTTGAAACACATCTCAACTTGATCTTGACCCCGCGTCTCAGTCTTTGTAACCTGTCAGCACTTGGCGTTCTAGTCAAGACATCAACCTAGTGCCTCGGGCTCCCAACTACACGTACTTGGAATCAATCTGTCTCAGTCAAAGCTGTACCACTTCAAATTACCAGACACTCAATTCTCAGATTGGGGTCCGCTGAAAGCGTTCTTGGGTTGGATGGGAATGTGCAAGCACCTTTCCCCAATCCCCTGGCTAGTGTCGTACGTGTTCGACCTCCCGACTCCCGAGACAAGATCGCTCAGCGGCGTTATCCCCCATCTCAACGTCGCGACTGAAAACGGATCCCATCCCCGCTTCCAATTTGCTGATATGCCTCGGAATGTACTCCGCACAACATTCCATACGACCCGAGACATGGGGAGATCTTGGTAGCTTCCACACCTACAACTGTCTCAATAGGCCAACGGAAAATGAGTTGGGGCGTTGATATGCATCAGAGCTAGAAACGATAAGAGACAAGATCCGTCACATGCGAGCGTCTCGTAGACAGCTTGTGCCTGGTTTGGAGTAGCAACCACTTGTTTCGGCCTTAAGAGTGTGAAGCTTTTGGAAATACTCACTCGGACCCGAAAACATCACCTCCAGATACAATGTCTAACGCTCTTTCAACGGAGATCATCCGACGCAATCAGTTGATGTCGATGCCAGATAGCTACGCTGACCGGATCTGTTCATAACATTCGGCAAGCTTCCCAAGGTCAGTGGCGGATCAGCGATGTCAGAACGGCTCGGCAGTTTAGCCTCGCAGATTAAGCCCAGCGGGCGCTTGGCGAGCCGAGAAGTGGTGAAAGGGACGGGACGGCCCAGCAACCCGGCCCGTATGTCCCTCGCCCATTTCGCGCCGGCTCCCGACGACCATCGCCGCCACGTTACCCCGCTCCGGCGAGATCCGAGATCGACAAGATGATCTCGATAACATCTGAGAATGTCTGAGCCGGAGAGCCCACGACACCAGAAGGTTTGAGACTTCGTCGTGAGAAGCGGGGTCGCTGAAAGCAGAAACTTGATTCTTGCAAACGGGCTGTTTTGGTCCTACAATAACAAATTCTGGAGGAATAGCCTTCGTCGTCTCGGGACCTTGGAGAATGGCCAATGGACTATGATCTGTCATAGATCCAGTTTCGGGAAAAGACTTGGTTGTGTTGGAAGTCTACTGGCTACACACTTGACATAGTCAACAGTGTCTATGCTGTCACAGAATAGATGGAGCCAATCTCCAATGCCATAAATATAAAGCCGCCAGCTTCAGAAGTAGATGAAGAATGTTTTCCTTAGCATCACCACATCTCTAACGTTTCCCTCCATTGTATTCCTCTGACAGCCATCATGCTCTTACGCTCAATCTATCTCCTTACCACCAGTACTTTAGCTGTTTGGGCCCAGCAAGCTCCCCTGACCGGCAGCAAGGGGAACTGCCTCTCCTCCTCCAACGCCAACAGAGCCGCCGCCCTCTCCACCTGCTGCCCGACTCAGGCTACCGAAGGCAAGGGTACCGTCGACGGCACCGTCTTCACCTACGCCTGCGGCAAATACGCCTCCCCGTATGAGAGCTCTGGCCAAAACACTGCCAGCCCGCGCGACTGCGCCCAGCTCTGCGCGCAAGACCCGACCTGCGTCGCGGCGAGCTGGGCCGGTAGGAACGGGCTATGCTACGTGACCAGAGAGGGCAGCTCATTCGGGCCCAGGCCCGGCGAGAATTTCATCCTCATGGCCAAGACCGAGGAGACGCCCACCGACGACCCGTCTCTAGCGGACCCGGCCGCCATCGCGCAGTGCAACAATGAGAAGGACGCCATCCGCCGGGAGATGACGAACCAGTGCGAGATGGAGGTGCAGGGGCAGAAAGCGGCCCACCAGAGCGCGCTGAGGCAGGCGGAGGACCGCTGTAAGGAGGAGAAGGCGCAGTGCGAGGCGGACAAGAGCCGGCAGGTGACGGCGGCTAGGGACCAGTGCGATTCGGACAAGGCCGCGCTGGAGCGTGACCGAGAAATGTGCGAGACGGAGAAGAGCGAACAGAGCGCTCTGGCTGAGGAGCAGTGCAAGGCTCAAGTTGCTGGCTTGGAGAAGCAGGTGAAGGATCTCCAGGACAAGGTGCAGTCTGGCTCCGGCTCTAGCTCCGGCTCCGGTTCTGGTGGGTCAAGCTCCGGCTCCGGCGGGGGTACCGGGTCCAGCTCTGGGTCAGGCTCGAAGGGGTTCGTCGTCACTGGCGACCCTCGATGCGAAAACCTCAGTCCAAACGCCGGCTGCGAGCCTGGATGCAAGAAATTCTCCGTCGACGGAGTCGAGTACGAGCACAGATGCGACGTTTTCGCTCAGCGAACGAGATATCTCTACGGTGGGCTGAACCAATACCGGTCCATCGCCGAATGTCTGGCGTACAGGTGCAACAAGGAGGCGAACTGCCTGGGAGTCGGATGGCAGCCCAACGTGAGTACTGTCGTTTTCCTCAAAGCAACTAACATTCGATCATTTTCGGGGGCTTTCTGCCAGTTGGTGGACAGTGAGCTGACATTCTTTTCTCGATACAGGGGCTCTGCGTGTTCCACTACCCGACCAAGCCTGGGGCGACGGCCAACGTCGTACCTATGGGTGGCCGACGCCACAACGTGATGAAGGTCAACCCTTAAAGCCGCTGTTACAGGTTCGGGTTCCGGTATCTTTGGGCAACGGAGCTATGGTATTTTAATGGTCTCTAAGCCGGGACCGTCCCTTGAATCTACACTTGGGGCATTTTGTAATGAAGGGATTTGAGGGTCAAGTTCATAGTAGTAGTATTGTGGAGCGTTGCCTTCTCCTCGTCCTGGAATTCCCATTTCTGCACTAATTGAATGATATCAACTTTTATTCGAAGGATTTGTTCTCTCTTGGCATCATCTTACCAGGGACGTTATGAACCATTCTGATTGACATTTGATACCCTAAACGCTGGATCAAACAATCAGGCCCATTCCACAATGCTATTGCCCTGGGTTTCATGACTGCTTCAAGTCGTAATGTAGCTTGCTACTACGGCAGCCACGTTTGTGAAGGCAAAGAAGGCGAGGGGTCTACCACATGCTCACGCGTGAATTTGGGTGCCTCCTGTCCGTATGGCTACATGCCGAAGCACAATATGCAAACGAAGCTGAACTTATTTGTACCATCAGCTCACTTGTTTTGGTAGTGATTCACAATCACGTCAAAGAGACAGGTTCCAGATAAAGTTTCTTTTGAATCGATGAAGGAATGTATGTCAACTATCTGCCATGTCGCGCAACCAATCTAGGACCCCACCGAGAGACTAACCTGGTCTCAGGATGAAATCTCGAAACACAAGAATCTCAATTACGCGAAGAAGGAGCGACGTCATGCGGAGATGCAATGGTTTGAAGCACAGCTTCGTCTAGTGTTAGCATCACATAGATTACGCGCAGGACACGGCAGGAGACTTACTCTGCATGTTGGGGTCCGTCAAAACAGCCGCGAATGGTCCATCTTGCTGCGGGCCGTTGGGGGCCAGGAACGGGCCGGGGAAAGTCAGGTCCCCTGGGAATGGGATCTTGGTCCCTTTCAACGCCGTATTGATCTTGTCGAGAATGAACTTGTTAACGAAGCCGCTTGATTCGTTGATCACCGCGGCAAACTCGGCGGGGTCGCGGTACGCGTTCTTTAGCTGTTGTACGGCGCTTGGATCCAGTCCTACGAAGTCCAGGATACCAAAGATTGTGGCCGGAAGCTTGATCATGCCCAACGAAATGTTGAGCGCTGCCACTTGAACAGACTTTGCGGCCAGATCGACATCCAGCTTGACCATCAGAGCCAAGTCTGTGGTTTCGAATACCTGGGGGGTAGAAAGGATGCTGACGGTGAGGCTGGCCATATTGTTCAGTCGCAAGACTACGTTCAGGTGAGCCGAGGTCGGGGTGTAGCTGGCAATCTCTGCGTAGGATACTCTCGCGTCTTTCGTGCCCACAGTAATATTTGTGATATCCACCAGGGCGTTGAGCACAAGGCCCTTCTCGTTGATATGATCGATGATCACCGGGAGATTGTTCTGGATCGTGGCGTTGAGCAGAGGGGTGAGGGTGCCCGGCCCAAAGAAGAAGTCGAAGAAGTACTTCACGCCGCCCGGGACCCCAGGGGCCATGGTCGGAGATGCCATCACGGCAACCTTGCCGTCGTCGAAGTCGGCAGGCGAAAGGTCGGAAATCCTGTGGTCGGGTGCGAAAACTGTCTTGATCGTGTGAGTGCCGTTGAACTGCGTATCGAAGTAGGCCTTCGTGGCAGACGTCTTGATGGTGCGGGTGTCGGTCTGACCAGGTTTGAGGTCCTCCTTGGGGAAGGTATCCTGCATACCTGCTGAAGCGGTGGCATCGACGGCGAGAGTGCTGCGGGTGTCGTTGTGGACGCTCATTTGAGAGTCGGTGGTGAACGTGATGGGCGGGAGGGCTGTGGCCGCGCTCAGCTGAACATCGTCGACGACGTGGAGGTTTCCCTCGACTGCCGTCGTGGCAACAACTGGTTGAGATTTGGCGGTATTCATGATTGAGGCGTCGGACTCTAAGGCGAAAGTTGATGAAGACATTACCGTCAGGATGTTTTGGCGAAAGAGAAGTAAGATGCGTTAATGTGCTGATGTGGCAGGACTGTTGAGTAGATTGAGCAAAAGGCAATGTCGGCAGCGTGTTACGCTTCTTAAGTACCGTCTGGAAGTGCTAATAACCGGTGGCTATTGATAACAGGCTCCCGACAAAAGTCGCAGAGGGCATACAACGTTTGCGGCGATAGCTTCGAAAGGTGCCCAGATGATGCTGTGACAGAAGCCATGCCAACCTTGACAAGACTTCAGCGATAGACTCATGAGACAGCTTACAATGCGTGATCACGCCAGTGATTGAATACTTTAATTAATTGCATGATGCCCAACTCCCAATGGCCGAATGCAGGTTCCGTCTCCATTTCAAACCGCGCGATTTGTCTTCCCCTATTGAAACCATTGGCCGCGTTCGCATCAATCAGGCCATTTTCGTGATATCAGCTGGTGCTAGATTTAACGGATCTTCGCTGCGTGATTCTAGACGTTAAGCCTTATGAATTTCAGATTGAAAGCCTCTTCTCGAAACCGTGTTCGGCCACATTTATGTTACAACGGTCCGATCTGGGGTTGACTACCGAGACATTCTGAGATTTGGAGCCGTCTGGCTGGCTAGAGTGAGACCAAACTAAAGCTTATTCACCAGGCTAGCACACGCTCCCGGAACGCCCTACCGGAGCTTTTCTCCGATTTACCATCCCAACGATCCTTCTTATCGGGGACCTGCAGGTAGTGGGTGATAGAGGCGCTGTGGCTTGGTTGAACGCGCTGAATATGCTGAATCAAAATCAAAAATCAGTATTATCAGATGGTTGCAATCTAGCAATGCGTGAAAACGGACGTCTAATCTCATCAGGATAGTTTTAGCATGTGTATCTGTTAACAGACGTACCTCAACAGCATGGAATTGACCACGTTTCTCGGGTACTTAAAGCGTTTATGCGTCTTCTCTCTTGTGGCATGTCAGAATACTCACATTGACTCATTACCAGTTGCCATCATGTTGTCTTCATCTACCCTCATCTCAATCACCATGCTTTTGACGCCTGATTGGCTGCAGAAGTATATGCCGCCTTCCTCTCAAGTCATTATATCGCCTTGTAAGTGCTGCAACCCATCAAGCAAAGTCACAGTCACTACGCCACGCTAACTCATTCCACCAGCCCACTCAGAATCAACCTGCAGCAGTTTCAAGTCCTACACCGCCCTGGGTGACAGCTACGCCGCCGGCTTCGGGTCTCACAGAAGGCTCCAGCTCTGCGACGGCAGCAGCCTCAGCGGCTTCGGGTCAACCTGCACCACGTCCGAGTGCGGCCAGGACACGGGCAGCTACGCCTGGCTGTTCGCCCACAGCCACGGCACCCAGTCCTTCCAAAACCTCGCCTGCAGCGGCCTCGATACCAAGGACATACTAAGCAGACAGGTCAACAGCGCCAGCTTCGGGAGCCCGGACCTGGTCACTGTCAGCATGGGTGGCGACAACAAATCCCTCTTCCACAACGTCATTCTGTCGTGCATCTTTTGGTACGTCAGCAAGAACTGCGACAGAGCCATGGCCGACGCGAACAGCACCATCCAAAGCCTCTCCGGGAGCTACGATGAGGTCTTTGACGGCATCAAGGCCAAGGTCCGGCCCGGGACTAAAGTTGTCGCGCTCAGTTACGCGCAGTTCTGGGGCAGCCTCGACGTGAAGGGGTGTGAGTCGCCGCTCAACTTTGCGACGAAGGCGCAGAAGGCGACGATGAACGTGCTGGCGATGGACATCAACGGCAAGTTGAAGGAGGCGGCGTCGAGGGCCGGCTATCTTTATGCGGACGTCGATGCGGCGTATCAGGGACATCGCGTGTGTGATGTCGGCGGGCGGGATACCTTCAACTCGAGTCTTTTCCAGCTCACGCCTAAAGTTGGCAATGACACTGCGGGCAGGTTGTACAGCGAGGTGTCGTTGGCCCACCCCACGGCTTTGGGCCAGGAAGTCATGCTTAGGGCTCTGAATGAGACTTTGGGGTGCTAGGAGACGTGACTTCCGAAATGCAATATTGCGGTTGGGCGTAAACAGGTTGTTACGCCCTAATTAGTACAGAGAAGCATCAAATCAGAGATTCGTTCGTTATTATAACGCAAGCATAAAAGTGTAGAACAGTCGCCTGTCATAGCCTCGTGGGCGATGAGACCTAGTAAACATCAAAATTGAATCCCAATAGCTCCCGAGTACAGTAAAGCGCTTACAAGTGGATGATTGGTGGTTGATGTGAAGGATACACCAACCAGATGCGATCACATACCTTCAACCCCCAGAGCTTTGGGTTTATATCCGACAACCGAAAGCTTGTTAACGGGTATGAGACCGGTCAGAGTTTCTTTGTGATTGTGGGGAGAGTTTCTATTTCTCCGCAGGAACGATTTGCGGGGGTTGAGTTTTCATAGAGTCTCTGTATGCAGCTCAGCTGAGGCTTCGCGTGTGTGAATGAATCATCGAGACTGAGTTCCATGATGCGTTCTGATGTTCAACCCCGCGCGGAGATCTGCTTTCGGAGTATGCGGAAGAGATTGAGTCTCTGCGACGACGAGCTCAAAAGTGGTTGTGTCTGAATGATAGCGTGCATGTGCATGGTTGGCAATTGCTTTTGCGACGAAAGCGCAACAACCAACAAGCCACTGAAGAAGCAAAATATGTGAAAGCAAAGCCACAGTTACACAGAAAACCTGGGAACGGGCCCCAGCCCGTTAGTTGCCAGGAACGCGCAAGGCGGCAATACCATGTTCAAGACAAGCTGGGGAGAGCTTCGGCGTCAGATGTGCCTCGGGAAGCGCGCAATTGAGTTTAGCGACGCACGCGGCACGCGGCGCCGGGCGGCCATTCCAAGCAGATTCCCGCCCGCGCGGGGGAGGCGAACTACGGAAGACATTTCAGACAAAAAAAAAAAAAAAACCGGCGTGATCCTAGTCGCACGTGTAGCGCCATTGATAAGTAACGTCGGTCGGAATTCAAGGCGCGGGACGGCGGCTGATGGAGGCCGTTGCATCCCGTTGCCGCGAACAATCTCGTGCTGTCGCCAATTAGAAAGCGGCGGCGTCAACCCTTGCGACGATCTCCAGGGCCGCGGGCCAGGCACAGGATGCAGAGGAAACGGATGGAAGGGGAGGGGGAAGTCAATTGGCATGTGATTCTCCATCTGGCGACAGGGGTGATTGGATTGGAAGGAGAGAACCGGAATCTGTGTTTTTTATCAGTGGTCATTTTCGCGTGGTTCCCACTCAGGGTGCCACTTTCGGGACAGCGATTGTGAGCGGTCGTTGGTGACATGGGTGGTGAGCAGTTTGTTGACTTTTGGTTGCTTCTGACTTGTGATGAGCCGAGATTCTTGGAGAACCTTGGGCAAGGAAGGTAATGAAATGGAGATTAAACTTGATAGTGTTGACAGCCGATGATACGAGTAAACACAGGCACGCGAGTAAAGGAAAGGACCGACTCCGCGTGCTGCCTCGGTCAGGTCCGGGGGAGGCGGAGTGTCCGGCCGAGGCAGCCCGGACTCGCAACTGGAGGTCACGGTGGAGGGTGGTCCTCCCTAAAGAGTGAGTCGGCCTCAACCCCCTGGCATTTCGTTGAGCGACTAACCCCGATAAGGGAAGCGGTCAGGTGTTCTGCCGCGACCCTGCCGGGTTGGCGGTGCGTCATGCTTCCCTCAACAGCGCCGCTGGGCAGGAAGACCCCGGCACCGGCACATCCAGCTGCAGTTGCACTCGCTGACACTCGCCTGGCAGCTTCTTTCCCTCCAGGGATGCGACCGGGGGAGGTGATTGGGGATGGAGAGGAAGGAGGTGGGCGGTGACCCTGCTTGCCTTGCCCAGCACCGCAAATAGAGGGGCAAAAACACATGCTGTCGTTGTCTCGCTTTATTTTTTATTTTTTTTTCTGCCACCACTGCCACTGCCGTGACCCAAGACACTGTCCACCCACGATCCATACCATTCCTCACTCAGACTGAGGTGACCACCACACCCAAGCCCATCCCGCCTGTCCGCCCGCCGATACGGATCCCTAGCAGCTGCCAAGCACCCACCTCAAGCTAAAGCACCTGTCTGGACAGCCCGTACCCATCCGCGCCGACCGCACCTTACCCGAATCTGGACCTGGACCTGGCCGGGACCCTCCTCCCTTACACCGTACCTAGTACATAATAGATAAACTTCTTCCACACCCCCTCACTCGACGCTCACTCCAGCTCTGCCTCATGCTCTTCCGCCTGCGATCCGTTGTTTCACTCGCAAGAAGCAGCTTTCCCCAGCGACGATTCTACTCCTCCACCACAATGGCTTCCCTCGGCGCTGAAAAGAAGCACAAGGTCACCGTGGTGGGCTCCGGTAATTGGTAATCTATCGCCATCACCACCACCATCAACCCTCTCTCCCGAAATCGCAATGCTAACCAACACCTCCCAGGGGCTCAACCATCTCCAAGATCGTGGCCGAAAACACAAAAGCCCACCCGGACCTCTTCGAGGAGGACGTCCACATGTGGGTGTACGAAGAAGACGTCGTCCTCGACGCCTCCTCCCCCTACCACGACCCTGCCGTCGGCTCCTCGCCGCAGAAGCTCACCTCCGTCATCAACAAATACCACGAAAACACCAAATACCTGCCCGGCATCAAGCTCCCCCACAACCTCGTCGCCAACCCCTCCCTCCAGGACGCCGTCAAGGACTCCACCATCCTCGTCTTCAACCTCCCCCACCAGTTCATCGGCAACGTCTGCAAGCAGCTGCGCGGCCACATCCTCCCCTTCGCCCGCGGCGTCTCCTGCATCAAGGGCGTCAACGTCTCCGACGACGGCATCTCCCTCTTCTCCGAGTGGATCGGCGACGGCCTCGGCATCTATTGCGGCGCCCTTTCCGGCGCAAACATCGCCTCCGAGATCGCCGCCGAGAAGTGGTCAGAGACCACCATCGCCTACGACCCGCCCCCGATGGACAACTCCCGCGCACCCACCCCGCGCTCCACCTCCCCGAACCCCAACGGCAACGGCATCGCCCCGTTGACGCCTGTCGAGATGCAGCACAAGGACGCCCGCGGCCGCACCTCCAAGACGAAGCTCACCCCCGTCCCCGCAGAGTACCCGCCCCTCGACCACCAGATCTTCAAGACCCTCTTCCACCGCCCCTACTTCCACGTCCGCCTGGTCTCCGACGTCGCCGGCGTCTCCCTCGGCGGCGCCCTCAAGAACATTGTCGCGCTCGCCGCCGGCTTTGTCGACGGCCGCGGCTGGGGTGACAACGCAAAGGCCGCCATCATGCGCGTCGGTCTGCTCGAGATGGTCAACTTTGGCAAGGAGTTCTTCGGGCAGACGGTGCACACGGGCACCTTCACCGAGGAGTCGGCGGGTGTTGCGGATTTGATCACGTCCTGCAGCGGTGGACGTAACTTCAAGTGCGCTAAGATGGCCGTCGAGGAGGGTTTGAGCGTGCAGGAGA
The DNA here is from genome assembly GCA_028654355.1 of Colletotrichum sp. SAR 10_99. Classification (NCBI taxonomy): domain Eukaryota; kingdom Fungi; phylum Ascomycota; class Sordariomycetes; order Glomerellales; family Glomerellaceae; genus Colletotrichum; species Colletotrichum sp. SAR 10_99. The sequence continues at coordinate 224,931 of JAQIUT010000010.1, forward strand.
TTGAGAAACGGGAGCTCAACGGCCAGCTGCTGCAGGGCACGAGCACCGCCAAGGAGGTCAACAGCTTCCTGAAGGCGAGGGGGCTGGAGAAGGACTACCCGCTGTTCACAGCCGTAAACGGCATTCTCGAAGGGCGGCACAGCGTTGACGACATCCCGAGCCTCGTCTCGGATAACTAGGAGTGAAGGATGAGCAATGTTAATGGCATGTGTGGATATGTGGAGGATTCTCGGACTGGATTTGAAAGATAGGCGCGCATTGATATCCCTGGACTGAATACCACAGCGGCATGGTGTGGGATGGATGGACGTATGTATGTAGACGGATTCAAGCAATGAAAAAGCTATTCTGATCAATTTGGTATCCTCTACGCTCTAATCCAGAACCCGCAAACTCGTTCTTGACCCTATAAACTACCAATCCCGCATCAACAAATTCATCTTTTCCACATCGCTAGCAGGCGCCCCCCTCCACCTCTTCTTCTTCTCCTCCTCTTCCGTCCTCTCCCCATCCCCAAACACAGGCTTCAGCACCGCATCATACCCCATCCACAACATATTAAACACCACACTCAGACTCACCCCAAGCCACAGCGGCACTTTCCCCTCCTTATTCGCAACCCACTTGTTCAGCTGGAAGAACAGCAGCATCACGGGAAAGAACACGGCAGTCAGCAGCCACTGCGCCAGCTGCTGCCGGCAGCTCGTCACGGTATACGGCTGCAGGGACGCAAGCCAGGCCTGATAGTCGTCCGGCAGCTCGTGCTCGGCGGCGCCGTCGGTGATGAGCTTGAGGTACCGCGCCGAGGGCTGCGCGTAGGTCGGGTCCGGGCGGCGCGGGGGGGTTATGAGGTGGTAGTACCATTTTTTGCGCGGGTCGGAGGGCTTATCGTCGTCGTCGTCATGCTTGGAGGGTGGTTTGTTGTCGTCTTCGGGGATCGCGGGGGAGTAGAGCGTATGCGCGAAGAACGGCTTGGGTATGTCAATCGGCGGCTTTTCGGGCACCGACACACGGGGCGGGAGGGAGATGCAGGGCGTTAGGATGTCGAGGTACGAGGACCCGCCGCCCTCGGTGGCCACGATGGTGGCGTAGTCTTCCGGCGTGACTTCGTACACGACGCCGTAGAGGCCCTTGGACCAGCCCAGGTCCGGCGGCGTCTTCGTCGGTGCTCCCTTCTCCACATCCGCGGTTGAGTGTGGTGGTTGCGGCAGCGGCGGGACGGGGGGCAGTTTCGGCGGGTCAGACGGGTCCGGGAGCTGCGGGACCTTTCGGGGTGTGGTGTTGGCGAAGCACGGCTCGCGGTACGGCAGGCCCGGCAGGTCGAAGATGAGGGAGAGCGCGGGGGCGGAGACGTTTGTTTGGGAGAGGGGCCGGATGCCGCGTGCGCCGAGGAACGTTTCGGCGGAGAGGTTGGAGCCGTAGGCGAGGTAGAGCACTGATGTCGCTTCCGAGGAAGATTCGGAGGAGGCGGCGGCGAGGCGGGAGGGGGATGTGCCCGGGATGCTCGAGATGGGCGGGTAGGTGTGCTTCGGCTTGGAGAAGGTCGCTTCGTGGAGGCGGTTTAGGAGGGCGAAGGAGTCGCAGTGTCGTGAGGATGCCATCTTTGGCGAAGAGCACGCGCCGGCGGGTGGCGATTGGTGTTGGTGGCCGGGTTGAGCTGATGATAAGGTGGATGCTGGTGCGGGAGGGGCGTTTCGAAGGGTATTTGTTTGGTTGGGGGGATGGAGAAGCTGGGATGATGCTGGGTTCGGTGGGAGATGGGATGATGGTTGACAGGAGGGTCGGCGGTTGGGAGGAGGTTTATTTTCTCATTGGGTTTTGTCGGAGGTTTTTCTGCGTGTGGATGACGACGCTTGGGCGATGCGCGGGAATGGGAGATGCGACGCCTGGGACTATCGCTGCGGGCGCCGGGCGGCGGACGGGAGATTGATTATGTAAGACGTGGATGCCGGCGGAGTTTGATGGCGGAGTGGAGATTGGACGGCGGCTTCTTTTTTTGGTGGGGACGGGGCAGCGGAGAGGCATCCGGCGTGAGGTATCACCAACTCCGAGGGTGGCGATTGGATGCGTGCTTTGCACATAGTCGCTGTATGGCTTTATTCTCCTGGAGAGACTTGCTTCTTTCTGGCTTTGGCGCCCATTATTAGGGTCAATTGGCAGCAGCTGACTTGCATATGTCGTTCATCTGACGTCAATGGCATTGCCCTTTGCCCCGGACGTGACGATACATCTGCAAGGCAACTCCATCACGACAGCTTCGTTTATGACTTACATCAATCACACTATTGAGACTTGGAGTTCTGTGTATGAAGCATGTTGTCTGGCATAGACATCTGGGGTCACTTTCCACCCTGCGTGGTTGGCAGCAGGCCCTACTAGCTCACACCATCTCGAAGTCCCTACTCCTCCTACCACAATTTTCCTGATGTACAGTGCAACAACTCCCATTTAAGTTCCAGGAACTTACTAGTTCGCGCTCAATGACCCAGCATCATCTTGATTACTTCACCCAACCCGGAGGGCACACCACGAAGTCGGCTTGTATTTCGGTCCATCAAGAGAAGAGGCAGATAGGGCGACACGTTTGTCGTTGCCAACGGCGAAACTTCTAGACATAATAAATTCAAACAGAAAAGTCTCTCGGCCACGCAATTGTGCTGGTAAAAGAAATTTTGATTCAAGGGGAGTAATTAAAGGCGCTGATGTGGTATCTTATGGAAAAGGGCTGATGCTAAAAACAAGGGTAGTATGCTATAGGGGGAACCAGACGCCGCGCTCTATAAGCGGAACAAGAAAAAGAAAAGAAAAACCCCGAAGTCCAACACGATGCCGCGTCAAGCCTCAATGACGATATCCTTGACCATGTCGATGAACCTCTGCTGGTACTCGGCGGGGTTGGCCGTGATGCTCATGGGCCCATGGCCCGCAACAACGTTGTAGGAGTCGACGAGTCCTGTCATGAGCTTCGCGCGGAACTTGTGCTTGGCCCAGAAGAAGTCGAGGACGACGACGCGGTAGATCCAGTTGCCGTCGGCGTCGACGATGCCGGTGCGCCAGGGATGTGCGTCAGATTCGATCGAGGGAGGGTTCTCGCGGTCGCCGTCGGTGACGTTGGGGCCGGGGTAGCGGACGAGGAAGAGGGAGTAGTCGACGGCGTTGTTGTCTGCGAGGAGCTTGGTGTCGGCTTCGAGGAGGTCGAGGAGCTCCTGTCTCTTGTCCGCCTTCATGCGGATCTTGTCGGGGAACTCGTCAATGAGCCTCTCCTTGACGCTCTCGGGGGCCAGCTTTCCTTCCGCGATGTCTCGCTCGGGAAAGAAGTAGTCATTCGGCTTGAGGTCGTATGTCTCCCATCCCGACTTCCGGTGTTCAGTCTCCTCCATCTCCTTGCCGTAAAGGAGATTCTCCATAATGATGTGGTGCGTCGGGGCCGTGCCCAAGATGCCGCCAAGAGTTGCAAGGGAGGTGTACACCATGTCGGTGATGCGCACCAGCATGCTGTGAGGGTGCTCTTTCATGTGGGCGACGTAGGCATCGAACAAGTCGTGGGTGAAAAATTCGTGTTCAAATCGGCGGGGCAGCGACTTGATGAGGAACTTTCCATCGGCTGTCGTGAAGAAGGTTGAGCCGCTGTAGCCCAGATCGCCGACGGGGTGCAAGTCGGACTCGCGGCCCTTGCCCTTGCTGCGCTTCTCTGCTAGATGGAAAGAGTTCGTGTACTCTTCTTCATCCATGTGCCAGACATTGTGTCTGAGCTCGAGAAAGTCGGCGGCGCGGTAGCGGGAGAGGGGGAGGCTGAAGATGGAGAGGAATGACGCGAGGACGCGGAAGATCTTGATGCGGAAGCCTCGTCGCTTGGGATTGTCGGGGTCGGTCGAAATGGCTGCCAGGATGGAGGAGGATATTGAGGCACTTCGAATTTGCATGTTGGCTGTAGAATGCCCTGAGAATCCCGGACGTTCGTCGAAGGGCTTGCAGTTGCTTGGCGGGAGTTTGGATTCGAGTCGACTATCGCGAAAAAAAGAGTGGGAGGATGACGGGCAGTTTGGGGAATTTTGACGGCAGGGAGCTGTGAGCTTGATGCGTTAGGTCTGACGTCACAGGGAAGTTCCCCGCATAAGCCCACTGCAATTGAGTTAGCGTCACGGCCCGCGGTGGGGGGCTGGCCGGGCTGGGATGAGCTAGGACAAACGAGTCCAATCATTGTTGCAGGGGGTCAAAGACGCAGGAACTCACGTTCTTGGGTCTGGTAGAATAGTCTTCCATCCAGGACCAATTGAGAAATCTGGCTATTGGGCAAGTAGGGCTCTGACGTGGGTCGGGTAGGGTGTGATGCATTCTCGACATCCCTGCAGCTTGATATCGGTGTCTTCTTCAACGTTTGGTACGCAAAATGAACTCCAGTGAAAGCTACCAAGAGCCCCGAAATTCCGAAGATGGTTGCTAGGATATTCTCTAGGGACATCGACATGATGTGTTGACCGGATTGAAAGTGTCAACTGAAGAAAATCTCGCGGAATAGGTTGCTGAAGAGTTGCACCCATATACTCGGATCACTGCCATGATCACTGCCATCACACTCGCACCGAGCAGGAGCTTATCCCGCAGGATGTGTTGTGTCCGTGCAAGGAGGCCCAACACGGTGGGGCCAGCGGCCAGCGGCCGGCGGCCGATTTCTGTTGGACGAGCAGCCCCAAGGGGCTTCGCAGCTTCAACAAATCAAATCACACACTGCGCTAGAGAAGCTGACGCACGTCGTTGACCGCGTCAAACACTGAAGCGATGAAAGCTCTATTGAAAGTGGCAAAATGCGGATCAGTTGATTCTCCCTTCCAAATGAAACACGCTGGAGATTCCATGCAACTCAAGCGGCCACTATGAGTTACAGATTCATCATACAGAACAAGCGACTGGACTGCAACTACAAAAGTGCAACATTACCGGATCTGCGACTAATTTCGACTACGTAACTCCGAAGTAAGATGAATGGCGTGGGATCGTGGAATTATTATGCACATTCGGAGACAGTAGAAAGATGATGTGACAGCAATTCTCTTTACTTCGCCTCGAAAGGATCCAAAATGAAGGGAGGAGAAGTTGGGTCTCTATACTCATTCAATAGGAGTCAGTAGACAAGGTTTTGCAAAGCCCTAGCCCTACTGAAACCCTTTTCGCGTGAAGTTTCAACGTGATCAGTCTTTAATGGAGTCTGCAATGTTCCATGAGGAATGATTAATAACGTAAGGAACATTTCCTGAATCTCATAATTTTTCGAGCCAGTACAAATGATTTCAGAACATGCTTACCTACCGAGACCGATTACAACATGAAGATACTGCGATGGGAGATGATGAAACGGACCACAAACGACGAATTGCTGAGTCGATTGCGGGACGCGCACAGAAAAGGAGGAAGAGGTGCATGGGAATTATTAACATTGAAACTAAAGTTCAAAGCCAAGTTCGGCTTTACGTGTGCTCGTCTCCGGCGCATCTGGCCGATGTCTTGGATAAACGAAGATGAAATGTTCACAATCAGGTAGACATGAATTTATATTAGCCTGCTGCAACACGTCGCACACTGTATTTAATAGACGAGTGTGCAAGCTTCAATTTAGCATGCGAGTCCACCTACCTGTGCGATCACGTGGGCTGCTGGAAAACAGTACTCTGTCCCGATCTGGAATTTAATCAACACCGGACGTCAACCGCTGCAGATGCGATAAACCTAGCAGAAAGAGGCTTCCGTTCAATTTCCTACGACACATTCAATGAAACACGCCAGAAGTTTCGGTGATTTGGAAAAGGGAGTAGATTCAATGCTAGTGAAAGACTGAAGTGGTCGGTTCCGAGAAACGGAAACTAAGTCACAATCAGATGTGGACAGTCGCAACAGTAAGACGGGGCAATCTACAAACGCAGCGTGGTCGCCTTGTGAATGAGCATCTCTGAGTTTTCCCCGACTTATGCGTCTTCTTTGAAATGTGATCGCTGTCAGTCGTGTGCTTGGAGATACAACCCTTAGCTCGGGCGAGACGTGTGGGTCCCTCAACCCCGTAGCCAGACGCACAACCTGCAGCAGTGGCGCGGCAAGAGCTGACTTGGCAACTACAGACACTTCACGAATGGCGTCCATTGCCTCTTGGAGATGGCGCTACTGTATGCCAAATTCGGTAAGGTAGAGGAATTCAAAAAGAACCCATTGGTTCCTTCTGATACACACAGCCCGGGGCTTCGCTCGCAGACGCAGCGGAAGGGCGCGGCGAGGTTCAGCACAATCTAGCGGTGAGAGATTCCATGCGCCCGGGTGAGGCACACCAAAGGCTGGCTGCCTGAACTTCCAGACGAATGACCAAAAAAAGAAAAGGCCTCCAACTCAGTCATGTTCAATCTTCCTCCAATTACATGTCTGCAATCGAAAGCACCGTGCTTTAGCCCGCCAAATTACATCAATTTCCTGAACGGAAGTCATTCTAATACTGTTTCCTGCGACCAGGGACATCGAAATATTATGTAACCTTCCCTCGACGCAAAATGTTCGCGGCTGACACCAGCGCAGAAAACGTGAGAGTGGTGACGCGCTGTCTCCACGACAAGCCCCAAGAGGCTTCAATTGCCAACCTGTTAAGCGTGATTTTCTTTTACTGACGTACAAAGCCTTCGATGACCCACAACAGGCCCTATCACTGGAGACTAAGGTACAAAAACAAGAAATGATTTTGCGCATGCAAAGGGACTACCACGTGCTGTCATCACGGCGGGCACCCCCCCTGCCAACGGCTTGCGTCGTCGGACCCTCTAGTCAATCTTCCATGTTTGTCGAGATAACGTTGTGACTCTATGTTCAGAGCATCCCACCGTCGGCAACGTGCCAGAATAGCGCCACTTGCTAAATACGATATTTCCAATGAATTAGTCAATGTGCACAATGCAATGAGAAGTAGAAAGCCATAGGATGGGCTGATATTAAAGCATTCACTGAGATAAGTCCCCTTGGATTTATTCTCTTGAACAGTCTGGCAGAGTGTACTGGGGCTAAAACAGAGAAAAGCAAATAACGTACTATTGTATAGTTTCTGCACTATGACGGTCTAGCATTCTCATTTGTACGAGTGTGTAGGAGAGCCGGTTGCTTTTCTTTGGTGTTGCCTCGATCTCTGGTTCCACATGTCTAGAGCTTAGCTCTTATACTTTCGGTATCAAATTGGACTGTGGCTTCTGACCGTTCATGAGCACCCCAACTGTGCTTGGCCCCAATCTCAACATACGTAGCTCGAAGTTCACGAGCAGAAATTTAACAAGAGCCTCTCAACTTGTGCGGATCAAGCCCTTCAAAGACAGGTTGATCTAGATGTGCAGTGACCCAGGTCCGTAGAAGACAAGCTCCACTTCTCATCCCAACGTAGACAGCTCTATGACCAATTATCCCTGGAATCAGATGACCTTCTCAGCAGCCACATGATGGGACCTAAGAGGATGTATGGGAGTCACTAGCAACAAGATGTCGAATGAGAACAATATTTAATCAAGAACATCTAGATATTGAAAGCCATCTAGCAGCAGTTTGGTACGCAAGGCGGGCATCATATCTCAAATTACTAGGCCAGCCATCTCAAAATTCCAAACCCACACTTACCGCCAAAAGGAAGCTGTGGACCTACATAATGCACAAATTCTGAATTTATAACGATGATTTCGAGAATCTACGTCTATTCTAAAGGCGCTTTTAGGGAGTTTGATTGTAACCACTTATAATGTCTCGATCAGCAGACTTAATCAACTCTATGTTGCTTCATAGAGTGAAACCACTGTTGTATCTGCTAGCATTCCTCGTCGAATGATCGAGTAGTTCACTCCATTCCCACGTCCTCTATTACTGTGTGGGCGTTCAGATATATTGTGGCAATCACACATATCTAGGGACTGTGTGTGTAATGACCTGAGACTACCAGGAGTGCCGAGTAAGCCTGAACCAGTGCTTGCACTCTGGTAAGATTCTGATGATTTAGAAACGTCGCCATGAAACTTGTCATAGAAGCGTACAATGAGCTGTTGCTTGATAAGTGTGAGGCTGCTGAAAGGCGGCATATACCCAAGGGCAAGACTCTGCGCTGATCCACCTAACGAAATGATGAGGCATGGACGCCTAGCTGAAAGAGTTGTTGAAAGTGACGCGGGAGCACTTTCAAAACAGGAATTTATTAATCCAGCGCTAACACTGCCACATATGACTGAGACATCAGTCTGAAGTGAGTGACAACACCCTGCAGCTCACATCCGATAACCCCTCTGTATTAGCCCCGAAAGCTAAGAATACCTCAGCTAAGCATATTCCCTTAGTAGTCACCAGTACACATGTGTTCTTAGCTTCTGAGAAAGGCCAGTCATCGTCCAAAAACGAGACAAAGCTGCTGTGGGGAATAAGACTTCATTTGAGACCGCGGCATAAATGCAGCTCAAGATACCTAGTCGAAGTGTGATCCTCATCAACTGTGTGTCAACATTATGTGTTTCGTTGTCGACTATGCAGTGATGCATCCTGTGGATTAGGACACATACGTTCTAGTCTAATGTTTCAGCACAAGTGTCTTCAAACTACCCAAACTGCTTTCGTGAGAGGCGGCATCTAGTGCTCTTCTCTGAACATGAAACAGCGTTTGCATCACGCGGGTGTGAGACTTGCCGACATACTATTTTGCCACGACGTCAATTTGGAAAAGAATTTGACTTGCTCGTCAATAGTAGAGGTCGGTACTATATGACGTCTCTTGCACCTTACCACTACTACGATAAGCCGACTGCATCCGGCATCATTTCCACAACATAGTTCGGCAATAACCTACCGGCGGCGGTGTTGCTTGCCACTTGCCGATTTCTCAGGAGGAATTCACCTGCAACTGCAGTCTCACCGCCGATCAAATGATAGTCTGGTGTTTGCATCTTACCCGAATGCAAGCCTCTGAATCAGTGTAGCGAGCAGGACTATGGTGACAGGGGATTAGTGCGCTAATCAGTTCTGACCCTTGGGAACTTTTGAAAACCACCCATTCGGCCTAGAAGTCTGAGCGCAACCGCCTGCCTGACGAAGCCCGAGCAAATTCGGCAGGCATATGATCTATCTCTACCTGTCGAAATTTGAAGGATTCTGGTGATACTCAGTGCAGAACACCTTTTGAGCCGAATACGACTCAGCGTATGGCTTCATGATTCAAACGATTCATCAGTAATGGTTGAACAAGTGCTCTACAACGAAGCCTGCGGGCGATTCGGACAAGAAGGTTTTCCACCATGCAGGTGAGGGACACTCCTCATCTCACGACGCGTCCGCATGACAGCAAATAATCTGCTCCCAAATGAGCAACTTGCCTGACTTGAAGCGTGGTCGTTGCGTTCATTCGAAGCAGCACCCTCTCGCACTGCTGTTGCGAGACTACGAAGTTTGTTGCACTGGAGGTTGTCTCCCAAAACATGTCATTACAGCGACTGTACAAGCCTCAATGCCTGGTGATACCCTCCTTCGCAGCCATCAAGCAGCCAAAACAAATGGCGAGCAGGTATTCAACCGTCGGTCGAATTAGAAATTGCTGCCCTCCAGTGCCGAAGGGCAGCCGTTACGGCCTATATTCCGCGCAGTAATCCAGCTCGCGGATAGGTCGGTCTAGACTGCGTCGCACCCATTCAACTCCAATGAGTCGCAGGTAGTATCAGATGTGGAAAATTTCGCCGTACTGCCGTCCAATGTCCTGACAAAGCGGGCACCGCCAGCTTGGGTCGGGCCCGGTGTTCCAGTCCCAACTCCGGTCCCGAGGACACACCAAACTTTACTTTCATGTGTCAGGTCCCGGCCGAAATTTCTAGACCCTGAGATGGTGGCAGCAGTTCTTGAATCAATTCAACCTGTCAGCTTCACGACATTGCACCCGCTCAATCTTTCGCTGACGCTGGAGACAGAGGCAGAAAACCTCTTCGAATATTCCATCGTTTCACCGACATATGTTCGTTTTCGTCAAATGCAACTTGGGGGCGGAAACCGCTGTGACAAGATAACACCCGTTGCATCAACCATATCACGAGGCCAACATCTCCGGAGCATTACCAAATCCCGAGTGTACGAGAACCCCGTATACGGTATAGCGACGTCTAATAAGAGAATTTGACAGTTGGTTTCAACATGGGAACGCCAAGCGCCGTAGCATCGAGATCTGCAAAACTGCCATATTAGAGGCCGATATAGCCATTTCCGATAATATCTCCATAAAACACCAGAAACTCATCACGAACTGGTCCCCGAGGCGGAAACTTTGTTGACATTCTCTCCATAATTCTCGAAACCGTCGGCGTTCTCTCTGACGACTAACAACGTGATACGCGGCTAAAAGCGCATGAATCGTCGCGTTGGTCCGCGTATAGGGCTGGGGTTGGGGAAAACGGCACACACCGGTGTTATCCCGAGTGGATCTGCGTACGACTTCACTACTACAGCTCTGAACTGTAATCCGTCCTGTTGATCGAACTCAAGGTGAGTGATCGTTCTTCAGCTCGACTGAGATGCCAGCCGCCTCCTTTATCTACACCAGTTTGCCAGACCGATCCGAGGCAGTCGGAACAGCCCCGCTGCCGGAAACAGGAAAGTGGGATGCACGGGTTCCGTGCCGACCCCGACACCAGGACCAGCGCGTCGGATTCGAGTTTCCAACGGCGTTCTACAGCGCATGTCACCAAGGAGTCTTATTCAGAACCCTCGTCAGAGTTCGACCAGCGACAACGGCACTCCCTGCCCCCATGACTGTCAGCGGCCGATGGCATTCCTGCAAAGAGCAGTTCTCGATGTGCTGCCCAGCTGCCCAGTGCCGCGTTGCCGTGGCTGGGATCTTCGTACTGGGTCCGGCAGTCACATTGAGTCTATTAGGCTTTCGTTCCCAGTCGAATGGTATTGTCGCTCTCGCATCCCACGGCCGGTGAGTTTATGACATTCACGTAATTAGAGTTCTACTGCTTCTCGCCGTACCCCACCTGCGGAAGCAGCTTGTTACAGAGCTACCCCAACTTAGGGAGTTCTGTCGGCGTATCCCACCTGCTCGTCCCACCCGCGCGGCACGCCTTACCTGAGAACCGCTGCGTGATTCCAGAAACGAATTCGAAAAGAGTAGTCCGGCGAGTTGATATCGCGAGTCGTGCCCCTGCACTGCAGCACTGCAGGTCATCGCATGTCAGAGCAGAAGGTCTGTTGTCTATCTCATCCGTAACTCGTCTGTCTGGTTTCCACGCGAGACACGTTCATGGATGGAATGCCGGAAAGGTGGATTGCCTCATCCGGAAAGAGGAGATGTAAGCGCCAAAGAAATAACCAAATTAGGTCACTGCTTCAGCCAGTCTGATAATGGCAACCTCTCAATCTCGGTATCGAGTCCCGAAAGCCACGACTGAAGTAAAGATCGTAATCAAGAGCCTCATTGGCCGCGCCGTATTGACAAGCTTGCGGAACTGTTCGTAGTTGTGAGAACATAGGATGAGAACCTATTCATCGGATTGCCCTACAGCCCATCGACGTTTGAAAGTGGAGGAAATGTTGGGACGGGGGACACTGACCTGAGAACCGGCCACTATAGAGTTTAACATAACAGTGAATCAATGAAACAAATTTAATCGCACGCTGCTCTGACGGAAGTGTTCAGTCTGCCTTAGTATTTGACTCACGTAACATCAGCCGAAATCCCACATACCACATTAAGGCATTTGCCGTCATCGATCGCGATCGCGAAGTCACCCCTCTACTAGGAAGTAGCGGAGTAAACCGCGTCCCCTGATCGACAGGTTGCCAAGGCTCTATGATTAAGTACTCGCCTGTCTGCATTGCTTGTCAAGTTGCCAATGGTTTCACTGCCAACTTGTCCGCATCATCAATGGCAACCCGTACACCTATCCAAGACTCAATCCATGCGTTTAGCCGCAAGCAACGGAAAGTACGGCAGTCATGTAACGCGTGCAGTTCTCAGAAGATCCGGTGCGGTAAACAACGCCCAAAGTGCAGCCGATGCACGATGAAGGGGCTGTGCTGTGAGTATGGCATGTCGATGCGTACTGGGGAGCGCCCTCGTGTAGTTGTTTCTCCCATCGTGCAACGAGAGGCGGGCAACACGACCCCGATCTCATCGAGAGACGCTCCACAGTCGACGATCGAGAATGCATTTACTCTTACGCAAATGGACCACTCCTCGGACCCCACTGCTGGAACAGCCCAAATGGACGACGTCCAAGATGACATCGACTGGGTCCTGCAGGCAACTCGCCTAAGCAATGCAGGAACACCCGAATTCGGACTTCCAAATGAGCAAGAGGACTCTCTCAATCAATTGTACGGCCTGCTACCTACGCCATCTACCCAAGAATACAGCTTCAACAACTTCAATCAGGATCACGGCCTTCAGTCCCTCGAACAGCAGCAACCGACTAGAGACCTTTCAGGCAGCGTGGACAGTCGACGAAGTTCATCCATCGACTGTGACGCATTCCGGCCCAGCAAAGTCCACGACTGCACCACCGAGGCTCTGATGCTAGTTGCTGATTTCCATGTCTTGGCAGCTGGCTGCTTAACTGCAGCGAAAGACCCCATTTCTCCATTTAATCTGGGGTGCTACACTGAAGACACTCCGAGAGAGATGGGGACAGTCCTGTCGGAAAACCGAAAGGCTCTGAAGAGGCTCGACAATTTGCTCGACTGCCGCTGCTCTACCAGGCAGGAGGTTTTGGTCTTAATCTACCTGGCCATCGCCAAAGCTGTGGAGTGGTATGCGGCGGTGCTCGGTAGCGACGACGATGAGGCGTCGCAGGAAGACGACGATCCAGCCACACCCCGGATGTTCAGACGGATCGCGAGAACCAGTTCATTCATGGGCAGCTATTCTTTGGACAACGGCGCCCAGAGACTAGTCAGTGCGCACCTCGTCTTGACTCAGCTAAAGGATCACGTCCACCCTCTCTTGAAGAGATTGCGTCATAGACATCCGTCAACGTCGGCATCAATGGCGGACGATTCCTCGGAGCCGTCCACCTCCGGCCGGCGTACTTCTAGCGTTATCGAACATCACCACCTTGCTCTTTCGGAGGAGCTCAACCGGATTTCTGCGAAGGCAAACACCATCAAGCAAATTTGTTAAACATTTCTTTTCATCTCATGGGGGGTCTTCGATTGTTTTTGGTATTTTGAGTTATAATTAGGGGACGGGCAAACAGAGCCATGGATGCGAGCTGGAGAATCTCACTTGAAACAGCAGTGGACACTTAGCATAGGAATGGAGGCATGAGCATATCAGCGGGTCGGCTTTTAGGCATATATGATACCAGGTTGCTATTAGGCATATTGGCGCAGGGAATCGATCTGTACAGCATCTTTGTTGCTATTAGGCATTGGCTCGAAGCGGGTTGGAGATATCCTTTGTGAGCAGTTAGTCCCAGTAGTCGACGACGGGTTTTCCACGTCGGCCTGTCGGTTCCGGAGTTGAAGGTTATCCTGATTTTTGGACATGTTATTTTGGGAGTCAAATGGAAAACGGCTAACTTCTGATAAAATATAAAATACAAATCTACTATGGAATAATTCATTCGGCGCCACTTGAACATTCAACTGTTCTTTCTCTATGTCCCAGACGTGTGCATTGACAGTCTCTCTGAATCCTTTCACATCATTCAAATTGCTATTTACAAGGAAGAATCAGACCGTGTGATCTCAATCAGTGAGAGCTCGCCTTGGTCTGGACGATGAATCCTGTGCACTACCAACTTGGGCGTCACAGAGCTGCACAAATCTTCAAATGCTGCTCTAGTTCTCTCGCGGCCGTTCAGATTCATGAGCATCAACATATCACGGTCACTGGAGTTGTCAGCTCTATCTTCGTTGTATGTAGAATCGGTGAACTTACTGCATCCGGCGTTCTCTCTCGCGGCTTTCCGTTCCAGGGTCTGGAACCACAACCTCGTTGACGATGATACGGTCTTGTGGCCGCAGAGCAGATGCAAGGCCTTGCAGGATGTTCCGCGCATACTTGTCACTCCAGTCATGGAGGATGAAGCGACAGAAATAGGCAATGCCCTCGTTGTCAGCCACATCATGAGGCGGCTGCGGCGTCATGAAGTCGTGGGGCCTGTACATGATGCGCGACTTGAGAGCCTCTGGGCAGGACTTTTCGCCAACGGCTACAGTCTCCGGCAAGTCCTGCACCTCAAATCGAAGCTTGGGGTACTTCTCGGCCAGCGCGATTGACACATGGCCTGGACCGCCGCCGACGTCGACGATGAGATGCCCGGACTGATCCAGCGTGTGCCAGGGATACCCTCCGTTCACCGCATGGCGGAAATCATAGGCACCTCCCGCGGCAATTCCGCGCATCGCACGGGCGAACATCTCATGCAATTGAGTTCCGTCGGCCTCGCGGAATCTTTGGAATTGGGAGATTTTGCGACCGATGGATACCCCGTAAGGAGCCTCATCAGCCTCCATGCTGTAGCCATACTGTTCAAGAGCCTTTGGGATGGAAGCGCCCGCGGGATACGCGATAGTAGCGCTCAGATCCATCCAAGCCTCTAGATCAGGATCGGTGACCAAGAGCGCGGATGTGGGGTTGTGCGCTACCAGCCCACCGGGTTGAACATCGAACAAGCCGTAAGATGTGGCATGCTCAAGAATACGCGCAACAAGCGCCGGCTGAATCTCAGGCTTGCCTACAGCTTGGGAGATCGCCGCATATGTGGTTGTCCCCTTTAGCGGGACGTGGTTGGCGAACTTGTACTTCAGGATGACCTGAAAGGAGGCCGTGGCACAGTGTTCGAAACTCAATGCCAGCAACTGCTCCCTAGGACCCCGAATAAGCCGAATGAGCTGCTCCGCGGAGTCAACGATGGCGGCCTTTGCGTTGAAGTAGGGCGCGTTCTCAAGAGTCAGGTCAAGGTTAGGCGCGGGAGCCGAAGAGGATGGTTGTGGGAGCCGACGCTTTTCGCAGAACTTCGTTATGTCCGCCGCCGAGGAATGAATCGACGATACAAGCTCAGAGAGCTCGTCCTTTTGGGCTGCACTTGGCATGACTGAAGAATTTGGGGAAATGGGGAAAAATGATTGATGTTGTTTTTGCAAGGGTGTGGTTGTCAATGCGTTCCAGCCAACAACGTTAAGCACGCAATGTTAGAAGGTGAGACTGTGGACTTGGTTTCTCTTTTAAGACGGGTTTACATCGACGGATCGCGAGCTCCCCGTGAAAGCTTTACGTAGACAGCTTTCACACTCAACAAAAAAGTGTTCACGGTTCGCGATAATCGTGGGCTCTTCGTCCGGGCTTCTGTCATCTTGACTTTCCTGTCATCCAACGGTTACCGTGATCCGGAAAACCAAGGCATCCCACAGATGTAGGAGCGGGAAGCCGCCCTCGTGGTCTGTCTCGGCAACCTTGCGGGGACCACGGACGAGGTACACAGACATGGATCATTAATTCCCGATGCCAAGAAGGTTTACTTAGCGTATGAAGAAAGCTTACGTTGTGGAAACCGAGACCGATGAACTTGACTTGAGCCAATGAGACAGCTTTGTAGGGAATACTCCTACGCGTTATTAGCTGGGGTTCCGCCGTTCATCCGTACGAACGCCCGTACGCCCTAAGCTAATTGTTCCGTATGATTTCATGACTTTCCAACTGGCTGGCGAACCATTTGCCTATCCCATCACTAAAAAGCTTATTTTTGAAGCAATATTCATCCCACACGTCCCCGACCTATCGCAGGCATCCCCTCGGAATCTAAACAGACTTCACTCTTTCCAGACTTCTTGTCCCTTCTGCACGTAGATCACTAACCACAAGCCTTCTCGTAGGCGAGCAACGATATCCTAATCAGGAAGATGTTGCACGTATTCACAAAGGGCCCGGCAGTCAGCAGCATGCATTTACCCTAATTAAATGCTGAATGTCATGTTTCTGCCCCTAGCTCCAAGCGCATGAACATCTTGGTTTCTCCCGATGTTTGGTAAGTTGTTCGCATCAGTGTGATCTTACGGGCGTTTCATGAACGGAAAATTATCTTCTTGGGGATCAAGTTCATTGTTGATGTGAGTGAAGGAGTTGGAATCCATGCGGTTCCATTCTTGGGGATGAATGGCACAGCATCTTGACAGGATAGCAACGGAGTGTTCCGGCAAGCTCCCACATACCGGATTCTGGATTACTCAATTACAGCCGGCGATTCCAAACTTTGGCCAGGTGCCAAAGACTTTCCCGCAATATTGATCCCCGTCAAGACGACAGACCACCCGACGCTCGGTAGATCCCACGTGTCTCTTACCCCAAGTAGCCTGGTGAAACATTGTCAGGGCATAGAAGCACTGATTCAGTCTGCGACAGTAGTCCATGTAGCCGAGTCTCTAATACAGAGTAGAAAGCCCCTTCTAGTGAACCTACGCATCGGTACCGCACAGCCATATCCCAACTCGACAAAATCGGCGAATCCACCCCGAGAAATGGAGCCACGTCTTCCAACTCTCGGTGTCGAACCCCGGTAATCGTTTCTTGTGATTGCGATCTCGATTAGATTGCTCCTAACTTCCGTGGTAACGGTCCTCAACTAATCCATCGAGATCTACGCGGTTTCAAATCCTCTAAACGAGAAAGATCGCGATTGCACAGAGCCCCATAGCTGGCTTCACTCGCACCTCGAATCAGGACCAGCCAACTGAGCCCATTAGGAGTGGATATGGTGTTACAGGCTCAACACGCAACTTATGGTTCTTGGAAACAATGTTACAATACGAGTAAACTAAGACTAGGGGAAGTCCAGAAACATTCCAATGAGCTCATGATCGCGATCATTCGCTTAGCACCCCGTCCAGGGCTTGCAGTCTGCCAAAGACCGTAGACCAAACATCTTCTGTGAACCTACTTCGCTATGCTTGATGCTGCGATGAGCTCGATTGCGCATGCCTTCCTCAAACGCCCCGACAGCTTGCGAGGAAGGTGATCCCTGAGTTGCTGTGAGAATCTTGGCAAGACTAGCAGCATCGCAAATTGCGGTCTGGGCCCCAATCCCACCACAGGGGCTCATGGGATGAACTGCATCACCAAGTACCGTCACCATGGAGGAGGGCTGCCATGCGGGAACGTCTGGGACTGAAGATACAACACGTATGAGTGTTGCCTGCCGCGTGTCCTGGAGTTCGAACACGCAGCGGATGGAAGGGTGCCACTCTTCCGTAATGGCCAAGCTGAGGTTGGCAGCATCGTTTGGGACTTGTCCTGATGTCAGACTCCCTACTTTGGACGCCGAGGTGCCATCGGGAAATCGAAAGCGGGGCTCAGGGCCGATGAGTGCCCAGTAGAGATAGTCTTCTGGCAAGGAATGCTGCGAACGGCTTGCCTTGCTGAACCGAATAGGTTCCAACAGGAGGGTGACCGGAGAATCCCCGATGAAGCAAGACTGGAGCATGGGTGCGTGATCGGAGACGACTGTCATCCACCTTACTCCTTTCTCGGGGAACTTCTCAAGTACCTCAGGTGTAAGAGGTGTCTTTCCATAGATGCATGCAGCCCCGGTGTCCTTGAGCAGAGACTTCGGGATGTGATTACGGCGAATCACCGAGTGTAAGCCATCAGCGCCCACGATGAATCGGCCTTTGACTGTATGGCCGTCCTTGAAGGTAGCTGTGACCACGCCACGCTCAGCATCGGTCTTGTATGAATCAAGCTCTTTTCCGAAGAAGATGTGCTGCTCGATATCGGCCATCAGGATCTTTCGGAATGATGATCTGTCGACGCAATAGTGCGGGTTAAGGCCGATCTTGCCGCTCAAGCCTCCACCAGACCGGCTTTTGATGACCATGCCCGTGAAGGGGTCTAAGTCTGTTTCCCCGATAGATAGAGTAGCGCACGAGGTTTGGAACATCTCGTACACATCCTTGGGCAGAATGTCGGAGAGCGCCTCAGCGGCATCACCCTGGAGCTTCAAGCGGTATCCCTGCGGTCGCGAGTTGACAGCTGGATCGCGCTCGTAAACCCGGAAGGGGATTTGGCTTTTCCTCAATGCTTGGGCCAGGCACAGACCGCTTATTCCTGCCCCGATGATGAGGACGGGCTGATCCGCACTTGTGGGTGTGATCGGGCTTTTGGGTGTGCAACCGTTGCGCAGATCGGACGCTGACTCTTTGACAGGGTTGCCGTTTGTGGTAGGCTTCAGCTGAACTGTCAACAACCCCATCACGCTATCTTCGGGCTGCTCTAGATGCGTGATCTGCATTCCGACCTCGTTGAGCAGAACTTTCCAGTCACCGAGTTCGCGCTCTCTGGCGTTGAAGACTTGCATCATCATGAGATCGCGTACTCTCAGCTGCTGCTCATGGAGGACTGTTGTTGAGCCTGGCGGAGGGAGCAGTGTGTCCATGATCACCACGCGGGCATTGGGACGCTTCTCCAGCACTTCGCGGAGTTGCTGAAGAATGATGCGGGCATCTCTGTCCGGCCAATCATGGATGATCATTCGAAGGAAGTAAACATCTGCATCGACCACAGGCTGGGCCTTGAAGAAGTCGTGTGACATGAACTGGATCCGCGACTTGACCGCGGCATCGAGCTTGTCGTCTGCCTCAAAGGCCTTCTGGGCAGCTGCAACGGTTTCCGGCAAGTCCTGAACGATAAACTTAAGGCGCGGGAACTTAGTCGCGACTTGCGCGGCAAGTTGGCCGTGAGATCCCCCCACGTCAACAACCTTGGCGCCATCGGGGAGAGAGCCCCAGTCAAAGCTCTCAACCGCGTGGGACAAGCTCCACGACCGGGAAGCGGTAACGTTGCGCATGTAGTCGGAAAATACCGATGTCAGCTCCGCGTTTTTACGGATGTGGTCGAAAAACGGGTCCGGGGTGTCAAGGGCCAGGTTGAAAGCCGTCTGGTCTTTGGCGTCGGTATCACCCCATCGGCGAGTGGCGTCGGCGAATCGATACGCCACCGGCATGGAGTAGTTCATCATCCAGCGTGCCCAGCTCATGAAGTTGTCATCCCGCAGGAGGAGAGATGACGCGCGGCTATGAGCTACGTGGCCGGGGAGAGGCTCCTCGAGGAAGCCGTTGACTACGGCCATGCGTGCAACACCTTTGAGATGCTTCACAGGAACACCCGCGTCGGCTGCCAAGGTGGTATAGGCGATGGACCCTGTGGCAGGAAGATGATGGAGAACATTGAGATCCACCAGCCAGCGTACACAGGTCAATTCCTGATACTGTTCTCATCGTAAGCAAGTGATTGAAGGAGGAGTGACGCCATCTCAGACTCACGCTGTTGGCTAAGTGCTCAAGGTATCCATCCGCGGTAGTGGCAAGTTGGAGCAACTTAGTGGCCGACTCAATAAGCTTTTTGCGTGGATACTGAATCGAAGACCTTGAAGTATCTTCTAGCAAGCTAGCCAGTGTGATTTGGCCGGATGCACCATTGTGCGACTCTGTATCCAAGTGACGCAGCAGCTCCGGGCCGTGTAACGCAATCTCATCCAGAGAGCTCTTGAGTTTCTGGTACAGATCCATTGTCAAAACAAACAAGAGTGATGTTTCCGGAGACTGAATGAAGGATAGGATGATGATTGTCAGCCTGAAAGAGGGAATGATTGAGACGGATGTGTTTTGTTGACGGTCCCTTGAGACTGGGTTGCGAAAAGTGGGCAGACGAAAGTCATTGTGTTTCGGGGTATTGAATATAATGCCCCCTCGGGAACCTGAAAACCGCAACTACGGGGACTCGGTAACACCAACTACACGATGGAAAAAGCCGAGTCATCTCATGATGTCCAAATTATCTCTTAAAGATGCATGAAATCTCCAGGCGAAGAGAATTTACTTCGTCATCAGTCGTCATCGAATGAATGAAGTCTTCGATTTATATCAGCCTCTCGTCTTTTGGTGATCTTTAGTCTTCTATATTCATTCTCTTTACGCCCGCCCATACTTGTGCACTGCCACCCAAGACATACACCATTGCACGATGGCTGTCCACAAGGAAGCCTACGCCTATGTCTTCGGCGACCAGACCTATGACAGCGCAGAAACGTTGCGCAGTCTCGGGCAAACACACAATGATCCCCTCGTTACGGACTTCATCGAACGCAGTTGTGCCGTGCTCAAGCGTGAAATCGCACAACTGCCTTCAGCACAACAGTCGCGATGCCCTCGCTTTGCAAAGATCGCAGACCTACTGTCACACTACCGCGCTGGCGCCCTCAACCCCTGCCTGTCTCAGGCTTTGACCTGTATAGCCCAGTTGGGTCTCTTCATTCGCCAACACAGCAGCGGCTGCCAAGTATACCCAGCCCCCGAGCAGTCATGCCTTGCCGGTGTATGTACGGGCGCTCTTGCTGCGGCGGCAGTGAGCTGTGCTCACAGCGTGTCCAGCTTGATGGAGCCTGCTCTGCACGCTGTAGCTATTGCCGTTCGTCTCGGGGCTCTTGCCTGGGACGTTTCCGGTAGAATCAACAACGACGATGAGAACTCAAGCTCTACTAGCGAATTCGCTGCTTGGTCCTACGTTGTTGCAGGTTCAAGTCCCAAAGCACTTGCCGATGCTCTGAAGCAGTACGCTGCTGAGACGATGCTCCCAATCACTTCCGTTCCCTACATCTCTGCGATCGTGGTATGTAAACACCAGTCCCATATGCTATTTCCGCTAGTAATGTGGCTAACTTCGTCATAGGGCCCAACCCAATCAACTGTTTCTGGACCCCCGGGTATTGTTACCGACTTCCTGGCTTCAGCAATGGGAAAAGCTGTTGCGCCAACCAGCACAGTCCTCCCCATCGCGGCTCCCTACCATTCAGCCCTTCTCTACAGCGAAGGAGATATTGCTCAAGTATTGTCCGGTCTACCCAAGAGCAATTTGCCTCGCAGTCAGATTCCCATCATTTCCACCAGCGCCGACTGTCAAGAAGTTGTCAGCGGCTCCACGCTTCGCCACGTTCTCGAAGAGGCTGTGCGAGACTGTCTTCAACGGCAAATGGCCTTGGATCAGCTCCCCCAGCGCCTTGCCCAGCACGTCAAGAATGCTTCAAAGTCTGTGTCTGAAATTAACACGGAAGTGGTTGTACAGCCAATTGCTTTCAAAGCCACAGAGCGCTTGGTGCCTCCCCTCCGCCGCCAGTTGCCCACAGACTTGTTCTCTGTAAGAGAAGCATCCCATCATACTACCGAAGATCCTGCCGTGGACCCTTCATTAGGATCAAATGGAGGAGTTTCAAAGTCTCCTATCGCAATTCTTGCTGCTTCTGGCAGATTTCCAGGCCGTGCAGACACGATGGACGCCTTCTGGGACACTCTCATCCGTGGCGTTGACACCCACGAGATGGTTCCTCCTTCTCGTTGGAACTCCTCAGCTCATGTTGGAGACACCAGCAACAAGAACGTTTCAGGAACCGGCTTCGGCTGCTGGTTGCACCAGGCATCTCAATTCGATATTGCCTTCTTCAACATGTCACCGCGAGAAGCTTCTCAAGTTGACCCCGCTCAACGCCTGGCTCTTTTGACAGCGGCCGAGGCTCTTGAGCAAGCAGGTATCGTGCCTGATCGCACGCCGTCTACCCAGAAGCACCGCGTGGGTGTTTGGTTTGGATCCACCAGCAACGACTGGATGGAGACAAACAGCGCGCAGAACATCGACACCTACTTCATTCCTGGTGGCAACCGAGCCTTCATTCCAGGTCGCATCAACTATCACTTCAAGTTCCGCGGGCCCAGCTACACGATTGATACCGCCTGCAGTTCCAGTCTCGCAGCTTTGCACCTAGCATGCAACGCGCTGTGGCGAGGAGAAGTTGACACGGCCATTGTTGGCGGCACCAACGTTCTGACGAATCCCGACATGACTGCTGGCCTAGACCGGGGCCATTTCCTATCTCGTACTGGAAACTGCAAGACGTTTGACGATAGCGCTGACGGTTACTGCCGCGGTGAGGCCGTTGTCACTATCATTCTGAAGCGACTAGACGATGCCATCGCAGACAAGGACCCGATTCAGGCCTGTATTCGGGGCATTGCGACCAACCACAACGCAGAGGCAGAGTCTATCACAAGACCTCATTCCGAGGCCCAGATGGAGCTTTTCGATCATCTCCTCGCCGAGACAAACATCAGTCCCAGCGACATCAGTTACGTCGAGATGCACGGCACAGGTACTCAAGCCGGAGATGCGGGCGAAACCACGTCTGTCGTGACAACGCTCTCTCCCCTGACGGCGCGGGGCTCATCCGTTCGACCTGCGACACATCCACTTCACATCGGGGCTGTGAAGTCAAATGTTGGACATGGCGAGGCTGCTGCGGGCGTCACAAGTCTAGCAAAGGTGCTCCTGATGATGAAGCACTCCACTCTTCCGCCCCATGCCGGAATCAAGACCAAGGTCAACCATAGACTGCCTGATCTGCCATCGCGCAATACCCACATTGCGATGGAAGCAACGGAGTGGCCCAGACCTCAGAACGGCACCCGTAGGGTCTTGCTCAACAACTTCTCTGCTGCTGGAGGCAACACCGCCATGATTCTAGAAGACGCGCCCGTCCCCCGCAAGGTCAAGACCCGAGACCCGAGACAGCACCACATCGTTGCCATTTCTGCAAAGACTCCAGACTCTCTGGTTTCCAACCTACGAAACATGATTCAGTGGCTTGATGGCCCGGCGACACTCTGGGATACAAATCTTCTTCCCAAGCTGTCATACACCACCACATCTCGCAGGATGCATCACCGTCACAGAGTTGCGATCCCTGCCGCTAGTCTCGATCAGCTCAGGTCTTCTTTGCAGAAGTACCTAGACTGGAGAACTGGAGAAAAGAAGAGCGTTCCTGTGTCGCCCCGCGGAGCAGGCGTCGTGTTCACCTTCACTGGACAGGGCTCTCCACAGGCCGGTATGGGAGCTGATCTTTACGCACGCTTCACGTCTTTCAGAACCGATGTGCAGCGCTACGACCATCTGTGCACACAAATGGGAATGCCGTCAATTCTTCCTGTTTTTGAGCAGGCAAGCAGCTTCGGTAGTGGATCTCCCACTTTGCTTCAGCTGTCTCATGTCTGCTACCAGATGGCTCTCTGCAGACTTTGGCAATCTTTAGGCGTCAAGCCTCAGGCGGTTGTTGGTCATAGTTTGGGAGAGTACGCGGCCATGTACGCGGCTGGTGTACTGTCTCAAGCCGACGTGATTTACCTGGTCGGCAGCAGAGCCAAGTTGATGGAGGAACACCTCTCAGCTGGCTCCCACATCATGCTAGTGGTGCTAGCGCCAGAGGCCACCGTCCTCGCAGCATTGCCAGAATCCGCCAAGAGAGACTTCGAGGTTTGCTGCCGCAATGGAAAGCATAACGTTGTTCTCGGCGGAAAAACCGCTCAGATGTTGGAGATCAGGGTGCTCCTTGAGTCAAAGGGCATGCAATGCCACGTCCTCGACACGCCTCTTGCCTTCCACACCTCGCAGGTTGATCCGATTCTTGTTCCGTTCTTCAAACTTTCATCGAAGGTTCGGGTCCGCGACCCCATTGTTCCCGTTATCTCTCCGACCCTCAGCAAGGTTCTCCGCAAGTCATCGGAGTTCGGCGATGGCTACATTGTCCGTCACTGCAGGAATCCGGTCAACATTCAAGAAGCTTTGAACATTGCAAAGAGCGAGGACCTCATCAACGACAAGAGCATCGCTGTCGAGATCGGTCCTGCTCCGGTAGTCTGCCGCATGGTCAAGGACGTCGTCGGACCCCAGATGCAGGTGTTTGCTTCTCTGCACAAGGGAATCGACACTTGGCAACTGCTTGTGGAAGCCATGGCCGGCATGTACATGGCTGGCGTCAACATCGAATGGGACAAGTTCCACGAAGACTTTCCCGAGTGCCACGAAGTCTTGCAGCTACCGGCCTACGGATGGACGCTGAAGGAGTACTGGATGCAGTATGTCCACGATTGGAGTCTTCGCAAGGGCGAGCCAGCTCCCATCATGGGCCCCGCCAGATTCCCTCACTCCTCAATTTACAGAGTGGTGAAGGATACTCTGCGTGGAAGCGCCGATGGGCAGGTCGTGGTCGACATCGATCTTAACTCGAAGGACGTCCATTCTATGGCTCAAGGACACAAGGTGTATGGTGTCCCACTGTGCACTCCAGTAAGTCATTGACCTGTCTCTGACATGACTTAGCTAACTCTTGTCCGTAGTCTGTTTACGCCGATATCTCTCTTATGATCGGCAACTACGTTACGCAAGTAACCGGTATGGCCGTTGATGATATGGTTACCGAGATCGCGGAGATGCATATTCAATGCGCCTTGGTTGCGAACGATGTCGGCAAGGAGCAGATCCTCCGCACTGATGCCAAGTTCGACAAGGAGAGCAACACTGTGTTTTGCACCTTCTCCAGCGTGGACGTAAGTTTGAAAACACGTCGACTGATTGTATAAAAACATACTAACATTGGTATCCAGAGCAAGGACAAGGTCATCGAACAACATGCCAATTGCAAGATCCGCTTCTCTCCTGCTGAGGCAGTCAGATCCGACGCGACCCTCGAAGCAGCTTCGTCAGATGCATTGGCACGCTCGAAGGCTCTGCATTCACAGGTCGGAGAGGCTGGAAACACTTTCCGATTCAGCAAGGCCATGATCTACAAGATGATCACCCAGCTTGCCGACTTCGACCCCAAGTACCGTGGTCTCTCTGCGGTCACCCTCAACAACGACACCTTCGAAGCTGCCGGCATGGTTTCTTTCAAGGGACTTCCCGATAACGACACTTGGTTTTCCAACCCAGCCTATCTCGACGCGATCTCGCAGCTCGGTGGTTTTGTGATGAACGCCAACGAGGGTGTCGACCTGGAGAAGGAGATCTTTGTCAATCACGGATGGGAGTCCATGAAGCTCCTCACTCCCAAGCTGGACCCCAACGTGACTTACTACTCGTACGTTAAGATGACTGAGGGAGAGAGCAAGCTGTGGATGGGAGACGTTATCGTCTTTGATGAAAGCTACAATCTTGTCGGGTTTGTCGGAGGTGTCACGGTAAGTCGATTTGCAGTTGCCTGTAGACTCCATCAGTGGCTAACATCGACCAGCTCCAAGGCGTTCCTAAGCGACTCATGCAGTACATCGTCAATTCTGCCAACAAAAAGGTCTCCGGTGGTATCCCGTCAGCAGCAGATCAACGCGCACCTACGCAACAAGCCCCACTGTCACCGACCATCGAGAGACACGCCGATGTTGACCCTTCAGCTGCAATTGATGCAGTCCCTCAAGCGGCTGCCGATACCCAGAACGAGTCCGCGAACATGTGGGAAGTCGCTCTTACCATTTTGTCGGAAGAGAGCGGCATCGACAAGGGAGACCTTGCTGAAGATGTCGCCTTGGCCCACTTGGGCATCGACTCTCTCTTGTCTCTGGTTGTCTGCGGCCGTATCCGCGATGAGCTAGACATCGATCTACCTGAGCGAGCCCTCTTTGTTGAGTGCACCACCGTTGGCGATGTCAAGCTGCGCATATGCGGACCTGAGTTGGCATCGCCTGTGTCTTCGTCGACAACGCTTACTTGCAGCGACTCTTACTCCGTGGACTTGGAGTCGCCGGATCTGGTGGAGAGACCCTCGCCAATTCTGGACATTGACACTGAAGATGCGTGTCCCACACCGGCATCGTCTCTTGACGACGAGTCCATCGAAGACCTACTGGATGATATTGTGAAGCCGAAAGCCCCATCGATTCCCCCGGCTTGGTCCATGTATCTCCAGGGCTCTCGGAAGAGGTCCACTCAGACACTCTTCTTGTTCCCTGATGGTTGCGGTGCTGCGACATCGTACCTCACTCTCCCGGCCATTGCCCCGACTACGGGACTTGTGGCATTCAACTCGCCGTTCATCAAGTATGTCTCTACTTCGTTTCTGCTGTATCCTTTTTAGTACTGACAACCCTTTCTCGCAGAACTCCATCTCGCATGTACGACCACAGCCTCCAAGAAGTCCTCGACTCTTATATAGCCGGTCTCCGCAACCGCCAAGAAAAGGGCCCCTACCACCTCGGAGGATGGTCAGCCGGCGGAATACTCGCCTTTGCGATTGCATCACAGTTGATAGCCGCGGGTGAAAAGGTCGCCTCGTTGACCTTGATTGATTCACCGCCACCCAATAATGGCCTGGACTGCCTGCCAGACAGGTTTTACGAACATTGCACAAAGGTCGGCATCTTCGCCAACGAGATGCGCCGGGGCGCAGATGATGCCCCGCCGCCCGACTGGCTGATGCCGCACTTCCGTGCCTCGACGCAGTTGCTCAATGACTACTATGCCCCTCCTTTGTCGCCTTCTGGCGCAAGAGGACTGCAAGTAAACATCATCTGGGCGGGCGAGTGTGCATTCGACGGTGTTCGCTACCCGAAGATGCCCCCGCCCAAGGAGGGGGAGGTGGATGTGGAAGACATGAAGTTCCTCACGGAACGCAGGAAGGATTTCGGGCCTGGGAAGTGGGCTGAGCTGTTTCCTGGTGCGAACATCACTAGCGGAGTTGTAGAGGGAGAACATCACTTTAGCATGATGCGCGGAGAGGGCGCTGAAAGACTGGTGGAACTGGTGAGAGATGGTTTGAGGAAAACATCTTCTCCATGAATCAACTTCATGTTTTCATAAGTTTAGGTCACTTCATAGCGTCGGCTAACTTCATGGCGTTGGCGTTCGGCATCGGCATTGGATCGGATTGGAGTTTCATTCTTTTTTCATACTACCCAGATTGCAGCCATCATCAAATAGAATCAATTACAGCAGATAGAACATTTCATGTGCAAACATACTTAGACATCTGATAGTGAAGATACCTCAGTTTCCGAACGTGATCCCCACGACCAGTGAGTAATAAGCTGAGGAACAAGACACAGAGTTCCCGAGGCGGGGGATAACGGCAGCTCTCGACTTTCCAACTACAGAGTCTTACGTCCTTGAGTATCAGGAGAAAACTAAATCGCCGGGGGTTTCACCATCTCCGCATTGAAAGGAAACAGGAAAGTCCTCGGGAAGGTGCCGATGGTGTGCTTGCTACAACGCTAGGGCACCCAGTCACCGGTCTTCAACCCCGAGCTCAACCGACAATCGGCGATCCTCGAAGAACGGAGGTTACTGGAGAACAGAGTCTGCTGGAAAACGGGGTCTACCGGAGATTTGGCATGTTGCGAGTTTCAAATGGTGGGTAAGAGTTGCAGGCCTTTCGCCGCTTTGCTTGCTCCACGTGGCGCCGGAAGTTTCCCATAACTAACACTTGGGATTTACTTTTCCTCGGAGGGCGTTTCCGTCATACACCCATTACGGCAACTGATCACAAAAGGGGGAATGACGGGGTAAGATTTTAGCAGTAAAATAAGGTAACCATATCTATGTCCAAGTCGTTCAGCTGACGCCGTTCGACTGATTGAACTTCGCCGAACATGGCTGTCCTTCCACAAATCTATGCCTGGCACCAACTCTAGCACGGAATGCGCCCGACAAGCTGGTACTGGTTATCATCGAGAGGGGTTTATGGTTCCCAAAGGGTTTACGAGAGTCAATTCTGTGATAAACTTTATAACGTGCGTTTTAATTCCATGCTAGCTGTCTTGTAATGCAATGCTATCCATGTGTTTCTAGTCAATGGTGCCAGGTACTGTCCGCCGATCAACAGTGAACTCTGAGACACCAGCAACATCATAGTTCCTCCTGCAAAGCACCTCCCTGGGGCAGCTTGAATCCGCCCGGAACTTGAGTCTGGAAAACCTGCTTAGGATCATACTTTCTGCTCGTGGCAATCAGCTGCTCCAATGTGCTGGGACTGCGGCGAAGAAGCGGGTTCTGCCAGCTTTCAGCATAGGTTGCCTGCAGGTAGCTGCGGTAGACGCCCATCTCCTTGGCCTTGCGCTCGGCACCTTCAATGAGGTCCTGAACCGCCTGCTCAATGGTGTTATCACTAGACCCCTCATTGCCGTCGACAGAAACTGCCAGGTGGATGTAGATGAGGTTGCCCTCCGTCTGGATGGGGCCCATTGAGTCAGATGCCCCGCGGCGCTCAGCCATGACGGACGGAACTGGCTGGTAGGCCATGGCAACTGAGAAGCCATCAAGATCCAGGTAGCGTTGGAAGGCTTTGTCGGCCATCTGGAAGAGCTCCTCCATCATTTCCTCGGAAGGTGCGAAGCTGATGGTGGCGAATAGCCATCTCTTTGGGTATGTCGCCAACGCGGCGTACTCGCGAGAGACGGATGTGACGTTGTCAACGCGAAGAGTGTTGGTCGGGCCACCTGGGAATAGTGGCTTCTGAGCAATGTCGAGGAAGGGCTTGAAGACGGCCGGCTCGATCACAGGTGGGTCGCTCTTGGTGTACTGCAAGCTGCTGCCAATGAACCAACTCCTGGTGGCGTTGCTGAGAACGAGGTTGTTGATGTAGTGCACGTAGGGATCGTATAATGGCATCGACGCCAGATCTGCGTGTGCCTTAAAGTGCTCCTTGCGGGTGGAGATGTCGTGGAATGTTTGGCCTCCCCAGAACTTGCCCTGAGGGAACGTTTGCATGGTGATGGCCGTGACGACGCCGAAGTTATTTGCGCCGCCTCTGAGGGCTTTCCACAGGTCCCTATTCTCTCGCTCGTTCGCGTGAACGATGTCGCCGCTAGCGAGGACGACCTCGAAGTCCTCAACCACGTCGCAGATGAAGCCATAGCGAGGAGAGAAGAATGATGTGCCGCAGCCGAGGACTGCACCGCCCACACCAACACCCGCGACACGGGCGCCTAGGGTACTAAGATCGTATGGGTCAAGTTGCTCAGTGACCTGGTCCCAAGTCTGACTGGGGCTGACGACGATTGTTTTGTGGTCCGCTGAGATACCAGAGGCCGGAAGACGAGCTAGGTCGATCAATACTCCGCCGTCGATGCTTGCGGCGCCCTTGTAGGGAGTATGCCCGCCACCGCGGATAGCAAACTGGCATTCGTTCTTGCGCAGCTCGAAGCCTCGGGTGAGAGATCTCACTGCAATTGAGACATCATTAGATGACTCGGGAATGACGATGCAGGCTGGATGGGTCTCGGCGTTCTTGAGACTGAAGTATGAGCCGACGGACGAGGTGTAAGCTGTGTCGCGAGGTATCACCACATTGTGGCTGCCCATCAACTTGACAAGTGCCTCACACTATGTAATAATTAGAAAATCGAGATTGAAGAGCCATAGTCCTGGGAAAAGACTTACACATGACGTCGAGGATACGACCGCATCTTCCACTGCTGCACTGCCAGGCGCAGAGTTCAGGCTCCCCAAGAGGATCTGATTGCTGGATGCCAGCTTCGAGAGGTTGAGCACCCACTGTTGGAGACCTGCGCCGAACATGATTCAAAATTTTAAAATTCTATGGCAAGATGGAAAATTGCGAAATTGAGCTTTGATGGGTTTGACATAATCGAATTCTAGAGAAAGCGGATCATGCGTCAACAAAAGTACTGGGCGATTGCGCGAGTCGGCAAGATGGTGTTCGTCGAATCGCCGAAAGTTTAGTGCGTTTCCCTAAGTTTGGGCGGTTCCCGCACCCCGGGAAAGCACTACGGCAAACGAATAGCACCCTATAACGGACAATTATGAGCATTCACCGGTCTCGTCAACGCTGGAGACATGCTGGTTTATCCGCAGGTTCATAATACAGCAGGTGAAGAAGACATCTAAACCCAAGCTGGAGTTTTGTCTGAATCGTCTACTCCAAGGACAATTCACGAACAGTTCTCGCCAAAATGCCTGGTCTTACTACTACCGATATTCACAAAGTCGCGTTGGTTGGGGTAAGAAAAAGTCCCTGCGTGACGAGAAAGAAGTGCTGACATCTGTGGGCAGAAAGGATATGTCGGAGGATACGTCTACGACAAACTCGTCGACGCCGGTTTCGACGTAACAGTCCTCTCTCGCTCGAACCCAAGCAACAAGGCCAACGTCCGGGTCGTAGACTACGAATCCACGAAAAGCCTCACGGAGGCATTGGAGGGGCAGGATGCCGTCGTCTCTACCATCTCGATGGCAGGCTGGCCGCACCAGTACAAGCTGATTGACGCCGCCGTCGCCGCAGGCACCGTCAAGCACTTCATCCCTAGCGACTTCACCGCGCTCTCCACCAACCCGCAAGTTGCCAATCTGCCGTACTACAGAGACGCAGTCGGCATCCAGGACTACCTGCGAAAGAAGGCGGAAAACGCAGACATGAAGTGGACTGTCATTCAGACTGGCCCCATCATCGGTTGCGTCCTGAACGGAGCGTATGCGTACAACTTCCAAGACCGGACTGCGTTGCAAGTCGGCGACGAGAGCAACAGTAGGCACAAAGTTAGCATGACGCAGGGCTACACCATTGGAAAAGCTGTCGTCTCCATCTTCAGCAAGACGAAGGAGATGAAGAGCGGGCCAATTCACATCCACGATGTTGTGACTTCTCAGCAAGAGATTCTCGAGATTGCGGAAGAGAAGTCCGGCGCGAAGTGGTCGGTCTCTCATGTGGATGCTGAGGCCAAGTTGCAGGAAGGGCTGGGCATGTTCAAGGCAGCTGGAGACAAGCCGCCTCCTATCTTCGCGACGTTTCTCGTCATTCACTACACCATTTTTGGTGGCAAATACAAGACCAACTGGGATGGAGAGGGTAACAAGGCCCTTGGTATTCCAACTTTGGCAAGAGAGGAGTGGGAGGATCTGATTGCGCAGAGGGTTCGGAACGAGCCTATTGATGGCGGGCTGCCGTGGAACTCTGCACCCAAGCCAAGGAAGTAAAATTCCACAACCTGTGTACTATAGGAAACCGCTGTAAAAATTATTGCAAATACAGAGACGGTTCAAGTCTAAAGCCATATTGTGTTGGTCTAGTCACATAGAACTTTCTAGGCAATTAGAAACGATGAAGTTGCGATGTTGTGGTACAACTGCAGGAAGAGAGGCAATCACCACGCTCAGAAAAGATTTTCTGCTGGACTCCAGGTAACGATGACTACATGCTAGATGATTATTCAATAAAGAAATACAAATTTAGTGTCTTTAACAAATACTTCATACAATGATGCTCTACTAAGAGGACAGAGCGAACCCGTTCCATTCGCGATACTCTAGCGGTACCTTCGGAAACTGGTCAATGCCGTCCATCAAGACAATACCCATCCCCCCAGCCTGATGTGTCTGCACATGACAGTGCAGAAGCCAGGCACCTGGATTTTCAACCTGGTATCTCACGACTGTCCAGACAGCGGGTGCATTACCGGCAATGTCTGGTGTGGTGAAAGTGTCGAGATGAGCCGGGTTCTCGAAGTTGAATGACCCCACCGGAAGGCTTCGCTCGGCGTCTTCCACGCATCTCCAGGGAAACCTCCCTATACCAGAGCCAAGAAAAAACACCTTATTCCCATGCTTGTGAATCGGATGACTTTGAGCAAAAGGGCCCTCGGTCTCCAAGATCATGTCTACCCAATCACCAACTTCCGAGAAGACCACCAGCTCGCTCTCAGGTGCTTTGCTAGGTCCTTGGAAGAGCATTGGCGGGTCCAGTTCTTCAGCCGTCATGTTGTACAGCTCATGCCCCGAGAGGCTCCACTCGTACGCACCGTGAGGGCGCCCAGGCTTTCTCAAGACCAGCTTGACAGTCCGGTCTGGTCGTCTGGCTGGTGGCCGTTCAGGATACGGTCGGCCTTCCTCGGGCTTGAATGAGCGGATATGGTCTATCAGAGGCTGGCCTGCGTAATTCATCTTTGGTTTTTGGTGACTCGGTGGGTGAGCAGCATTACCATACACCATCTCTGCGAAGCCTCCAAGAATTTGGTTAAGAAGGTCATTGGCCATTCGGATTGTGTACCGCGCAGGCGCCTGATCAAGCTTCACCAACACTGACACCCGGTTTCCGTTGCCGACGTACACGCGATCAGTAACCACAGGGTGAATGTACTGTCCGTCCACGGCATAGACATGAAGCTCGTGGTTGTCAATAGAAACTTGCAATGGGTAGAGGCCGCCAACATTGACAAAGGTCAGCGCCGCCCAGCCCAGTTTCTCATCAACACTGAAAGTGAAGTTGCCCTTGGGGTTTCTTCCCCCAATGCACTCTCTCACAGCATGCGGCGGAAGCTTCCCAACATCTACATCGTAGTCTCCCTGCAGCGCCTGAATTGGTGGCACGCAGCCCTTTGCCGTCATGTGGTCCTCACCGAGGTCCTTCAGCATCTTGAGGATGATGGGGTTGGTCATGTTGTCCAACGTGATTGGGTCGAGGCAGTATTGAGATCCCACCCCGTTGACAATGATGGCATCCGTGCAAGCCAAGTCGAAGTTTGCAGTCGTTTCTATGTGGTAAAAGTCGTCAAACTTGTACTGGCTCCAGTCGGCTAGGAGCAGTGGCTGGTTCCTCAATTCAGCCGCGCGCATCGCTTGTTCCTCAGATGCGTCAGGGCTCATGAGATGGAATGGTCTCGTAGCTTCTGGCAAGGCGTCTATGATGACTGCGCCATAGAGACCGTCCATCAACTGGCCTTTGGAGTGCGCGTGGTAGAAGAAGGTCCCGGCCTCCTCTGCGATCCATCGGTAGAGATAAGAGGCACCAGGGTGGATTTGGCGTTGTGTAAGCCCCGGAACGCCGTCACTCCAAGGTGTCGTCCGTTGCGCGATGCCATGAAAGTGCATCGTCGTGTCTTCCCGAAGGTAGTTCCGAACCAAAAACTCGACTTCATCGCCTTGTTCAAGCCGGAGCGTGGGACCTACGAACGTCCCATTGACAAGAATGGCATCTCTTGTGCCCGCACCGATGACGTCCACCTTCCCAGAGGTGATATGTAATTCGAAGCGGACAGGCTGCCGGGCCGGCGATGGTTCTTTCGCACCGTCTAACTGGAGGAGGTCTGGTCGTTGGCACCAGGTAGGAGACCATATGCGCAAAGCGCACGAAAGAAGGGTCATAAGCTGCATGGTTGACGGGTCTCAGAAACGAAGCTCCAGAAGTCATCGAGCAAGACTAGCTCGCCACGTGGAGAGATGGTGGTTCAGGCGATGAAGGGATGGAATTTGGAATAAGCTACCGAGTGCACGCTCATCTTAGGGATTAGAGTGGTTAAGGCGCAAGCTCTGCGAGACTTTGGGGCGCCGTGACAGTGGTGACGGCGGCAATCAAACACCGATCAGTGCGCTTCCGGCAATCTGCCCACACTCTACCTTCCCCGTGAGCTTAATCGTAGCAAAGACCAGACAGCGCTGATCGACTCAGCAAGACTCCTCTTATTACAGGTCGAGATTCAAGCTTCTTCCAACATCGGTATTCAGAGGCCAATCTCTTCGCGTTATCTTTCATTATTCGATGCGGGCTCTGTCATCAATGCATTCACGAATTCTCTTAGCTCTCGCCATCCTCCCCTGCTTGGTAGCCGGAGAGTCGCTGAAAAATGTCCTCGCTAGTTATGGGTCACTTACTACGCTCCATGATCTCCTCATGGAGCTAGACCTGATGAACACTTTCGAAGTAGCCAAGAACTCAACACTGCTAGCGATGAACGACGATGCTTTCGAATATCTCGCCAACTGGGGCATGAATCTGAGCTTGATCGATCCAGAGCTTGCAAGAGGGATCATGAAGTACCATTTCCTGGAGGGCTCCTACACTTCGACGAATCCCTTGTTGGGAATGGAGACGCAGCTGATTCATTCCGTCCTCCGGCCGCCTGTTCTCACAAACGTTTCGGACGGTGCCGTGGTCAAGCTGACAGCTGCCGACAATGAAAACCCATTTCGGGTGGAATGTGGGATCCAGAAGGTTTTGCCCATCGTCGAAGCCGATATCTACTACGATACGGGCGTCTTGCACACCATCAACGAGAACCTCGTCCTTCCGCACAATCTGTCAGAAACGACAAACTTGGGAAATCTTGAAAAGTTCTGGAGCCTCGTCCAAAAGGCTCAAATAAGCGAGCTTTTGGAATCCTTCCGAGACACGACGATTATGTTGCCAAGCAATGAAGCGATGGAGAAATACAAATTTCATCTTGAATCTCTCGGCCCAGCGGATCTCCGGACTACCATCAACAACCACGTAATCCCGAACCGTGTTTTGTACCACACGAACTTCGGAGCGGGCAGCGAGGAGGTCACAGCAGTGAGCGGGCTTAAGCACAAGTTAAGCCGTGACTCCGTGGGCCGCCTCTTTGTCAACCATGCGCAAGTCCTGAAGCAGGACGTGCTCATCTACGGCGGGGCTTCACACGTGTTGGACAATGTGCTTCTAGTAAATGAAAGTATGTGTCTGACGTGAAAGGAAATCTAGACGATCTAACTGACTTGTTCAATAGGCTCTTACTTGAATGTCAAAAGCGATGGTCTGTGGCAGTATGTGGCATCCTTGCGATGGTATGAGTATCCTTGGAAGAACACGACAGAAGTCATTTTTGGGGCGGCTTTGCTGTTCATACTTGGTGCTCTCGTTATCCAAAAGGTCGTTCGGTGGAAGACTTCCTCGTATCAACGAGACTTTGGCGGTTGCACCACGAAGGAAGGTGTAGTTCGGGAAACACAGTTTAGGTCTTCTATTGTGTATTACTATGTGCCAGTTTAGGCAATAATTAAATCCAGAGCAATACAGAACACTCAAGATTCCCTTCAATCTCAGGCAATATTTCCTTGAGTTGACTAGCATATGACCACAGGTGGCCGTTGACTTCAGCGGCTGCATTCATATTGTTTGTCTATTCCAGTACTTTGTTCCCAGAAGGTGTGCCTGATGCTGAGATTCTCTCACATGCACGGAATCCCGCCAGCCGTGATAGAGACTAGCCTGTGTGAGAGAAGCCACCTGTCAGTGATACAAGAGACAGCAGTTATTGCAAACATGTTTGGAGACTTGGGTGTTTCGACATCTAGATTGGGAATCCGCTACTCGGATACCTGTGCAATCCTATTGGCTGAAAGATGAGATGATGCCCCTTTCAGGCGCCCATCTTGAGGAGTGACCAATCACGCGATCTTCATCCGTTTGCCAACTTTGAAAGATCCGTCAGCTTAGCAACAGGAGGAATAAGGTTCTTGCCGAAGGCTTGCTAAGATTTGGATCACGGCGAAAGCATTCGTCGCTCGGCAACCAGTCTCCGAGAGACTTTCCTGCCCAACTGCTTACCTACTCCGATACTCGGCAATCTCTTGGCCACTCACGACGGGATGAAAGGCTTCCCAAGATGACGGTAATCATTCGCCGAAATCTGTGATGTGAAGGCTCTTGAAGAGAATTGAAGGAGTCTGTCACTTGCGGCTAGCAGCAATAGGCAACACAAATCTGAGCAGGGATGGCTTTGAGGCAGGTGAGCTCGGGAACCCGAGTGCAGTAGAGACATCGATGTAGCCCATCCTGATCCTCGTCCAGCGGTGAGCCGTAATAAGCCTTTAGCAAGAGCGCCATGAAGCATAGCCGTCAACGAGACTTTTCCCTGGAGAGTAAATTTGAAGAAGTGACGCGTCGGCGAAGAAGACAGAAGGCAGTCTCCGATCACTTCTGACTGATGCCGCATCTGACGCATCGCATGCACCAGGCCCTGCTCTAGGTTGACTTAAGCCGCCTTTCACTGTGAGCAGGGCGAATTAATTTTATTCTGCAGAATATTCCTATGTGCCTTTGCTTGATTATACAGAATTATTTTTGATTGAAGTCAAGATGACGTCAACCCAACAGCCTGTTCCTGAAGATGTGGTCACTCTCGAAGAGGAAGTCGAGTTTGAAACTCGCCTCTTCGAGAAGATCCAAGGAGATGATTTCATCGTGGACTGGAATGGCCCCGACGACAAAGGCAATGCCCAAAATCTTCCCAAACCGCGAAAGTGGCTCATCACCTGGGTTCTTGCCCTGTATGTGTTGTCGACAACCTTCTCGTCATCTGTCTTCAGCGCTGCGTCAGCAGTGACCGCAAAGGAATTCGAGACCACCGTTCAGACTATGGTGTTTGGCGGCACATCGCTGTTCATGCTCGGGTTTGCTGTTGGCCCCCTCATCTTTGGGTGAGTGACGTCCTCATGCTCTGATTTTCTCTTTAGTACTGACCAGAGGCCAGGCCACTATCTGAGCGCTATGGGCGAAAGGGTCCCCTGGTTGTTGGCTACGTCTCCTTTGCTCTACTCCAGCTCCCGGCAGCCAATGCTCAGAGTCTCTTCGCCATCTTCGTGTCTCGCTTTCTCCAGGGAGTCTTTGGTGCAGCACCTTCTGCGATCTTGAGCGGCACTCTGGCCGACATCTGGACACCAAAGCAGAGAGGTTTCGCGATGCCGTGCACTGGAACCTTCCTCATGATTGGACCGGTGATTGGACCAATGACTGGTTCTGTCATCGTCCAGAGCTCCTTAGGCTGGCGCTGGATATTCAACTTCACCGCCATAGTTACTCTTGCCATTGCGGCGATCACGTATCCCCTCTTGAGTGAGACCTATTCGCCGGTTCTCTTGGCAAAGAGGGCAAGGCGCATGCGTCATATGACACGCAACTGGGCGCTCAGGGCAAGATCTGAGGAACAGGACCGAAACCTCAAGGATGTTGTAGAGAGTTGTCTTTCTCGACCGGCGAAGATGCTTGTCTTGGAGCCCATTCTTCTTCTGATGTCCACCTACATCTCCGTGGTTTTTGGTAGGTTATCAGCTGCTATTTGCTGTTCGTTGCTCTGGCTAACCATGCATTGATAGGCCTGATGTACATTTTCTTCCTTGCATACCCCATGTCGTTCGCCAATGAACGGCACTGGGACTCTACCTCGGCAGGCCTTCCCCTTCTTTCCATCCTGCTTGGAACCGTCATCGGGGGTGCTCTCATCATCCTCACGGTCAATACCAACCTGTCCCCAGATCCCAAGGCTGGCAGGCCGCAGGAGAATAGGCTCCTCCTCATGATGCTTGGCTCCGTCTGCCTGCCGGTCGGAATGTTCTGGTTCGCCGCGACAAGCTCGCCGGAGACTAGCGCAACGCAACAGATCATTGCAGGTGTGCCAATTGGCATGGGCATCATTCTCATCAACATGCAAGGAATGAACTACATCGTGGACTGCTACGGACCATTCTCGAACTCTGCAATCTCAGCGAACACTTTCATGCGGTCGCTGTTCGCGTCCGGCTTTCCTGTCTTCGCGTAAGTTCCCTTCTCACCCGAGTCTTGGTAGCATTAACATAGGTTGACATATTGCAGGACCTCTCTTTACAGCTCAATCGGAGTCGCTCGCGCGACGTCATTTTTGGGCCTCTTCGGTGTTGTTCTGGCGCCTATTCCGTTTCTATTCTTCAAGTATGGGGAGGAGATCCGTTCCAGGAGCAAGTGGGCGCCCTCTTAGTTACCTGCGTGGGATTATTTAGGGGGTGTTCAGGGGGGCTAGGCCTATAAACACACGAGCATTTTGGACATTTTAGAATGGGTATCGTAAGTCCATAAGCAAGGGAATAGCTATACATTGAACACATTTGAATCAACTCCAATTAGGACCTGGTTTCTTGAGCGATGAACTCTTCTCGTTCATGTTTGGTTGCCTCCCAGCGTAGTTATTCCTCAGATAGGTACGCATTCACAAGCAACTAGACCATCTGCCAACCTCTCACTCTTGTCATGGCTACCTGTGAGCGACAAGCTCAACAGTTGCTTGTCTCACGTACAAAAATACTGAAATTAGCTATGGTCCTAAATCATCCGTATGAAGTAGATAAGAGAATAGCCCGTCGTATCAACAGAACTCTGTCCCTAAGACCTATCTCATTGCAAGACTGGAACCCTACATAACCTGCGTGGAACTGAGCGATACATACCGCCGGGAACACAACAGGCCGAACCACGGAAGAAATACAAAAGGAACTTCACATGGGAAATAAATGATTGATCTGTACCATTTGCTCAATTTGGATCTACCTAGGCTATGTATGCAACATGTTCCAACCTCACCAGACCCTGTCCATGTTCGTGCACTTATTCGCAGCTCTCGTCTTCCCAGAAGACGAAAAACCTGGTCTCGATACTGCGACGAGCAGGGCCGATATCATCGGGGGTAGGGAAGGCGCTGTGCGGTGTACGGCGTGCTCTTCCGTCCTTCTTCGAATCAAAAATCTTGATCAAGATGACATCGTCTCTGGTCATGCCGCTCCTGAACCACCACTTGTGCTGAGTTGAGCTCTCAGGCGGGGCAATCTGCCACATGTGGTTCTCAGTCGGCTTTCGCGGCCACTGGAAGGGAACGCAGTGCATCGTGTCGTGCAGCTCGTCGTCCCGCACTGACCTGGCATCGCAGAGCGCCAGGGGCTCGCGGTGGACCTGCTCCCAGGGTCTCCAGAGGTTGATGATGGCCCAGCGGTGCTTGCCGTCGTGCTTGGCGCCTTCACCAGGGGGCATGTCGTCGTACAGGCGGCGGATGGCACCGAGGTCTGACTGATCAATGTGCACGAATCTTGCGGAAAGGAGGCCGCCGTCAGTCATGGCCATGTCGGGCTTCTTGGCTTCTTCTTCAGGGTCGGTCTTTTCCCATTGACGCTGACGGATGATGTGCGAGATCAATCGAACGTCGGAGGCTCCGGTGCTGTCGAAAGATTAGCGACACTACTACACTGAGGAAAATTCGCTGGGGTCGACTTACATCTTCCTCATAAACTCCTCGCACTCCGCATTGTACACCTTGTTGAGGTGCTCGTCGATGGGGCTCCAGGGAAAGTCTTTGTACGAAGTAGGAAAATGTTCGAACTGGAATCCAGTCTTATCAAGACTGAACTCGCTCTCCTTTCCTCTGGCGTTTTGGATGACGACCTCGCGGGGGTCGTACTTGCGTCGCATCTGCGCGAAGGTGCCGCCCCAAATCATCTCGTCTCCGCCCTTTCTGGGGTCGAGGCGGTAGTTGAGCGTCACGGTGTAAGCAGACACGTTATGGTTGTCAGTGGCATCGAGCTTGGCGCGCTCTTCAGCCTCCTTTTCCTTGTCAACTTCTGCAGTGGCTTTGTACTCGACGGTGTCGCCGGAGACTGTGAGCTTTCTTTGGATATCGGTGTCCAGGAAGGCAAGCTCGTCCTTCGTGGCATAGTTCAGCTCAAGGGTAGGCATTGTGGTCTGGTTGGGGGCGCTGGGGCGCTGGAAACAGAGACCTAGGACTGAGTAATTTCAAATGGTAAGACTACGTCGCAAAACCTTGAGGTTGTTGGGGAGTGATCACAGACGCTGGATCTGGCTGGTGAAGTAAGGCTCTTTTATTGTCATGCTTAGGCCATAGAGGCCTCGATTTGCGTGTCGCTGGCGTTGAACTTTGTCCACTGGTGTTCTCCGGTGTAGCAGCTATATGGCGATTAGACGCGTTCGGTCGGTGACTGGATGCCGAAGCAGTGCCAGTGAGCTTGAGAGCAGGGATGAGGTCACTTGAGCGGAGTGCTGAGTTTCCCAAAGAAGCCGATGCGTGTTGAAGTTTTGCATCAATCATATCGATCCGCAGCATTTAGCATGGATCTTGGACGTAGTATGTTCGGTTTTCCTGTTAATTAAAGCTAACCCATGAAGATGGCCAAGAGTTGTGAAGACGTCGTGGTCTTGGCCGGGCTTCGTGAAGCCGAAGCAACTGGGCTTTTAGGGAAACAGCAATGGAGCCCCAGCGCCTGGGACGAACCTAGGGCGCTATGTTTGCCGTCATTGGCTACATCAAATTCGATACTCGTCGAACGACACATGAACGGGATGGGGATGCAACTAGGATTTGAGCAAGCTTATCTAAATTTTATTCAAACAGTCTACGGGGCGACTGAAAGCACATCACACCCCTTTCTGGAAGTTGTAGTTTTCCACCCAACCAACAATACACCTGTGCACAAACTAGTCAGCTCAAGGACACTGCCATCCACGCAGGAACCTCCTACCTGCTTCGGCTCATGTCAGCAAAGTTGAAGTGATCCGGAATGAACTTTTGCATGAAATCGGGGTCTTCGCGCATTTGCTCAATGCACTCGATGTTCGGGACAATCATAGAGATTACGCTGTCGTAGTCTAGTAACATCGCTTCTGGCGCGTCAGGAAACAAGCGCTTGAAGGCCGCTTTGGAAGTAGAGTCGTTGTGTGTCTAGGCCGTAGCTGGTCAGTTTGTGGAAACCGGGGTCGCATCTGTAAACGGCACCATACCACACTGTAGGAGACTGCGCCGTACTTCTTGAGAAGAGAAGTAATGATTGGGCTGTTGACGTGCTCAAGGTGGTGGTGATGGCTTTGCTCATCCATGTCTGGCTTCCTGTAGACATAGATGTTGTACGCCAGCAGGCGGTTCGATTGTTCATTGGAGCCCAT
This sequence comes from Colletotrichum sp. SAR 10_99, assembly GCA_028654355.1. NCBI lineage: Eukaryota > Fungi > Ascomycota > Sordariomycetes > Glomerellales > Glomerellaceae > Colletotrichum > Colletotrichum sp. SAR 10_99. Next base: position 265,214 of record JAQIUT010000010.1, read on the forward strand.
TCTGGAGATTCGGTGGGTTGAATCAAGAACGTCCACAACGGCAGAATGTCTATGCGAAATAATCGATTACCGCGGGGTCCTCGCGGATGAATGGCAGACAACGTCCGCGATAAGTATTCCGATCGAGAGCGATATTGCTTGGTAGATGGGATGAGCCGCTGGATGGTTTTCACAATAATTAGCGGTGGTATCGGGGATGTGTTTTCCGCTAAAGTTTGCTGTTCACCGGCCTGTCGGCTCTCATTTGGGTACACTGGACAGTGCACAGCGCGTCGGCATTGAACCTCTTCTGCCCCACAAGCCCTGGCCGTCTTGAGCGTGCTTCGCGGACTCGGTCTGGAGCACCTTTCAGGGTTCGCCGGCCACGCATTACCGATACACACGGCAGAAGACCAAAGAAAATATTTCTATATAGTTTAGGCAAGAGACCGGTACCATACCATTGGCTCCAAGACGCTTCTTTCATCATCTTTTCTTCGCAAGCTCCCTATCCTCTCTCGCATTTCCCACACCCAAAGAACCATCTCACGATACCCCCGAACGTCTCCAAAAATGCCCGCCATCGCTGATCACAAGGTCGTCGTCATCACAGGCGCCAACAAGGGCCTAGGCTACCAAGCTGTGAAGACACTTCTCGGTTCTGACAAGAAATACCACATCTTCTTGGGCAGCCGTGACTTCGCCAAGGGACGGGAGGCCGCAGACACAGCACGCAAGGAGGTTTCCTCCCTTAGCACTGTCGAGCCTCTGCAGCTCGACGTCGAGAGCGATGAGTCCATCCAGAAGGCATTTGAAACTGTCGAGAGCAAATGCGACAGAGTTGATGTGCTCATCAACAACGCTGGTAAGTCACATATCCTCCATCTCATTACGCGTTGAACTTTGGCTGAACTACCTGCGCTGGTTAGGTGTGATGCTTGACCAGCAAATCGAGCGCGGGAACATGACTGCTCGGGAGGCTTACAACAAGTCATGGGACATCAACGTCACTGGACCTCATGTCATTACGACCACTTTCCTGCCGCTGCTGCTGAAGTCTTCTGACCCTAGGCTCATTTTCAACACCAGCGGTGTGTCGTCCTTGGCCAACGCTGCGGACTCGTCCCATTTCACGTACAAGGTGCCCCCTGCTGGAGCGCCTAAGCCGGTCGGCACCATCTCTTACAGAGCTGCGAAGGCTGGGTTGAACATGGTCATGCTTGAGTGGGTGAGGATGTTGACGAACGATGGGGTGAAGGTCTGGTGTGTTGCCCCTGGTTTCTTTGCAACGGATATCGGAGAGGGCAACCCGGAGTCCATGAGGAAAATGGGTGCTGGCGATCCCGCTGGTGGTGGCAAGGCGCTCGTTGATGTTATTGAGGGAAAGAGGGACGCGGATGTTGGCAAAGTCTGCAACATGGCGGTATACGGCACACCTGTGCAGGCATGGTAGAAAACAAAATCACATAGTCTCTTCCAAAATACATGAATATTCGTCATCAGAAGCATACCATGCACTTTCATATCTATGCTTGTTGACAAGAGTGATGCTTAGCTGTCGGCGGAGTTTAGTGACTGCGTGGTTAGGATCAGCAACATTATTCTTGATTTAGTTGCGATTTCTGTGGAGTTACCTCATGCAGTGTTCTTGTGATGACCATAAACTCTCTGTTTGTGATACACGTGGCTGAGGATAACTCGTGTGTTTCTTGTTGTGTGAATATTATTATATTGGATGTGAGTGTCTTGTCTGCTTTACAGAACTTTTCCGTTATGATACCGATTTCGCGGGTTACCAACTCAGGCTCATCTTCGTTCTGAGCTTCAGGCCACACACAACACAGCATCACCCGCTAATGGAACTCATTCATGTTTCAAGGAAATCTCGTCAAACGAATTAGGGCTCAATATCATTCTGATTCATAGTTCTCTGATATAACTTATCTTGAGCGAGCTATTCTTTTTCCTGGTCCTCCCAGAAAACGAGACATCTGATCTCAATGCTCTCACGAGGTGGACCGAAGTCGTTCGGGGTTTGAATTGCGGTGTGCGGTGTCCGCCTCGCTCTCCCGTCCAACTTTGAGTCGAAGCACTTGATCAACAGTGCCTCGTCCGTCGTCATATTGCTAGCATAGTACCATTTGTGCTTAGGGCTTGCCTTCATATGCCACTGCTCATTGTCCTTGTTCATGGTGTTGGGGGGCTTTCCAATTACAATGCGGGTAGTGACGGGAACAAGGTCAGACTCGTCAACGCTGCGGGCGTCGCATACAGCGAGAGGCTCACGGTTGACAGGCTTGAGAGGCTGCCACACATTGATAATACCCCAACGGTTATGTGTTTTGGCACGAAGCATCTCTGCTTCGGGAAGTCTGTCAAGGATGATTTGAGCCCCGTCGTAGGATTGATCTAGACTCCGTCAATTGAGGTATGTCTTCTCTAATTGGCACATGATATGCTTACCGACGTGGACAAACATTGCAGGCGGTTGCATGTTCAGTATTGCATCGTCGGGGACATCATCCTCAATGTTGACAATCTTTTGGTGGCTGTCACGGCGAATCACATGAGGAGCGAAGGGGTGGACGTATGTCGCTCCCGTGCTGTGTTGGACCTCAGCAAGGACTTCTTTGAAGTGCGTTGGGGCGCTGTACTTACTGTCGCTTTAGAAGATCTTGGACATCTTTCTGCAGTTGAGGGGGCAGTCCAAATCGATAGTCGCCGTCCCACTGCTTCTCTTGGATCGTGCTCTCAACCCACTGGAAGCCGTGGGTGTCAAGCTTGAAGTCGTCTTCACACGTACGACTGTCGGTCACGTTGACGAGTTGCTTGTCATACTTCGCTCTCTGGAAGCCTACTGTAGCGATGTATTGGACTGGATACTTTTCACCCTTGGCTGGTGGCAGGTGACAGTTGACGTAGGCCTGCATAGACTCGGGGGTTTTCGTGACGTGTGGCATCGTTGGGTTTTGGAACTATGTATGTGAGGGTGATAGAGAAAATAGACCAGAGAGCTAGGGCAGAGGATTGCGGCACAGGATTAAGGGCTGGGAATGATGATGATGAAGTTCCAATATATGGAACTAAAACCGAAGACATTCGTCGGTGATTGTGGTCTCTTTTACCGCGAGGCACCCAATGTGTCGGCCTCTGCTGCGCTGCTGTACCACCGCGGGATGATGGTTCATAAGCAGCAAATCTTCAGTAACGGCTCATCCTACACCTATTTACTTTATTGATTGTAGCTTATTAACGTTCACAATATCAGTGTCGGTAGAGAACTTTTGAAAGCGACCAACAAGTGCGTGGAACCGGCTGATCTACAGGAGGCCGGTAAAAGCGTTCGGGCAGACATCAGGGCTTCTGGGTGTGTCTTGTGCCACGGTGAACTTTCGCCGGTTGCCGCGCAAAGCATGGACAGTACGGCCGCAGAAGCTATGGTGAGCGCTGGACAGCGGAATCAGACTGTTGGTTAGAGCTAGAGACCCCTGGTGGTTTGCTCCCAGCAGAAGACGGCCCTCGCTGTCGCCGTCCTTACCGTCCCGAGTCAGTAGAACAGCTAGCAAACGTCTGAAACTTTCCATCAGCTGGGTAAACCTTGGGCGCCCTGGTCGCTAGTCACCGAGCAATTTGGCGTGTTTACCGGTGCTCAGTGCTCTGAAAAAGCTGTGAATCTGAACTGGAGCAAACTGTAATTAATATGCTCAAATGACCCCGATTTACCTATTGCACAGCACTATTGACTGCAGACTGGCTGTACCAATCGTTGTCTGTGATGAAAGATCACGATTTCGTAGCCTCCAGATCTCGATGTGCGCTTTCGCAAGGGAAATGCTATTCCCATCGCATTCCCCGGTGTCCATAACAATCTCCTGCTAATGTCTGTAAACGTTAAAATCATGCTTGGATTCGGACTTCAGTACAATGCCGTCCAAGTCGAGACGCCAATATCTAAACATCAACCTGCCTTCTTGAAACTTCTTGGCTTTCAAGCTTTGTCTAATCAGGCGACAATATTGTTGTTTACAGTCATCTTCAACACACAATCGTCACAATGCACTACGCTCCTAACCTTCCGCAAATTGCCAACCGGTATGCGTCTGCTCATGCCAATCCTCAGGGCGCTGGCGATGCACGCCCCACGGCCCTCCAAATCATCCAAGATGAGGGACTCGTGGGCAAGCTAAGCCACAAGGTAGCATTGGTCACCGGAGGGACCAACGGCATTGGTCTTGAGCTTGTACGCACCTTGGCAAAAACGGGCATGCGAGTCTTCTTTACGGCCCGCGATCCTGTCAAAGGCCAGAAGGTGAAAGAGAAGCTTCAGAGCGAGGACGCTCTCTTTAAGCTTGAGGTTGTCGAGATGGAACTCAAGAGCTTAGAAAGTGTCAAGGCTGGCTCAGAGTTTGTCTTGAGCAAGACCGACAGACTTGACGTTCTCATGAACAATGCGGGTATGTATTTCTCGGCGCCATGCGAACTTGAGGCTTTGGAACATCATCACTAACATATGCTGATACATCAGGTATTGCGGCGACACCTCATGGGTTCACCAAAGAAGGCTTCGAACAGAAATTCGGTGTCAACCATGTAGCACATTTCTACTTGTTCCAACTTCTCAAGCCGCTCCTTCTCAACACCGCAGCAACCCACGATGTGAACGTTCGTATTGTTTCGACGGCTAGCACTTCACACACAGCATCGACGGTGCTCCCCGAGAACAACTACGACACCGCCAACCCCAACGGCAAGGGCTATGAGCCCGGCGTGTCCTATGCCCACTCCAACACAGCCAAGATCTGGTTCTGCAACGAGCTGGAACGGCGATATGGGTCCAAGGGTCTACACGCAATCAGCATCCAGCCGGGCGGCTTTACCAGTGGACTCATGGACTCTTCTGAAGAGCACAGTAAGGTGATGCTGAACAAGATGATCCAAATGCCACACATCAAGAAGATTTGGAAGAGCGTCGAGCAAGGCGCAGCTACGAACACACTGGCAGCTGTCGGCAAGGAGTTTGATGGTGTCGGAGGAATCTACATGGAGGACTGCGGCGTAAGCAAGCCTATCCCGGATGATCTGCATTGGGCAGGTTACGGTTTCAAGTCCTGGGCGTTTGACGAGGCAGGCGAGAAAAAGCTGTGGATCGATTCTCTGAAAATGGTTGGGTTGGAAGACGACCAGTAGATTGTGGTGTTAGGTTTCTAGCTCTTAGATCGACAACAGAAATACTCTTCTCCAAATTCACGATACCAAGTACTTCCATCTTGACAAAATTTGAGTAATCATTGTGAGATTCTTCGATAGATTAGAAGATTTCCTGCCTGCATTGTTGTACCATTATGATAGAGCAATAGTTGACCTGAGTTAAACATCCCAACTTTTAACCCTTTGACATATGACAGATTTATCTGGATCTCTCATGAATCGGTAAGCAGGATTTTACTAGATCAACAAGAAAGCTCCCACCACGGAATCCGTCTGAACGTCTGCATCTGAACATTATTGGGCTCAAACTCTCCACCTTTAACTTGTTGAGGGAGACCATTCGACGATGAGCAATGGCCGTGTACAGTGTTTCTCCAGTAACGCAAACACTGTCCGGCAACCGTCGCGAAATGTTAGCCGCAGCTCCTCCCGTGAATGCTTCCGAGATCGATCGGATCTTCCGCCTACAGATCGATGATGTACGTGTCATGCAATTTTGACAGCAGTCAGTTAAATCAATAGGCCTTCTCTAAAAGGTATTCTTCCATGTCCATAAGACAAGTATTGCTCTTTGATTCGTTGATTATTGTAGACCAATCACATTCATTCTTCTAGTTTCGATCCTCGTTGTCCGCAGTATCCAGCCATGCCTCGTTCTACAAAGTCATCTGGCTCGTACGAGTTGCACGATCGCTCGAAAGAGGCCTCTTCCGTGGCATTACCATACGAAAATGGCGCATCCTCTTCGGGACAGGTTGGAAATATCGACAAGGCCGACAAAGATGCCTCGAAAACAGAAGCCGGTCCTGGTGGCTGGGGAGAGGATCTTGACGAGTCACAATATCCATCTGGGCTTCAGTTTGCACTTATCATCTTCTCCTTATTCATTTCTGTCTTTGTCGTTGCCGTCAGTCAAACTGTCCTCGCTACGGCAATCCCGACCATTACGAGCGCGTTCAACAGTTTCGATGACATCGCATGGTACAGCACGGGCGAGCAGATCACCGCCGTAGCGATGCAACTTCCTTTCGGCCGGGCATACACATTGGCAAACAACAAGTGGACATTTCTGGTATCTGTCATTATCTATCTTGCCGGCAGCGCTATCTGTGGGTTCGCGCCTGTGTCCGTCGTTCTGATCATCGGAAGAGTCATCCAGGGCGTGGGTATGGCTGGCGTCTTCGGGGGCTCGTTCATCGTCCTGGCCCGCGTAACTCCGCTCAGGAAGCGGAGCTTGTTCGCTGGTCTCTTCGGGGCAGCATATGCCATTGCAAGTGTTATTGGTCCAATTATGGGTATGCGTCTTCCTTTCTTGGTGGCTCGATATTATCCCATGCTAACTTGCTGTCTGCCAGGCGGTGCAATGACTACTGGAGCCTCTTGGAGATGGTGCTTTTGGTGTGAGTTTCAAACCTCAACTACTTACTTTCGGAAACACATTACTGATGTTGTTAGTCAACCTTCCCATCGGTGCGGTGGTGATTCCGACAATCATCTTCTGTCTGCCTGATTCCTTGGGACGAACATCTGCAACTCTGAAGGACATGACATGGAAAGAGATAATCATGAAGTTCGATCCGCTGGGGACTGGCTTACTCCTGACGTCTCTGGTCTGCCTCATGCTGGCCTTGCAGTGGGGCGGAGGTGAGTACGCTTGGAGCGATGGTCGTGTCATCGCCGTCTTGGTGGTTTTCGCGGTGACTATCCTGCCTTGGATGGCGCTACAATACTTCCAAGGTGATGATGCCACCGTACCTCTAAGCATTTTGAAGCAGCGGTCAGTCGCAGGCTCCAACCTGTACCTGCTCTTCCTCAACGGAGCTTTCGGTGTCTTCATCTTCTTCCTTCCCGTCTGGTTTGTTGCCTTTGGGCTTCCAGCATATTCGTTGTACTGACACTATGCAGGTTCCAGTCTATCAATGGCGACAGTGCCCAGTCATCTGGCTTCAAGCAGATAGCGTTGTGTATCAGCACTGCCATCGCGTCAATCGTCGCCGGCGGAATGGTCGTCGCGCTCGGGTTTTACAACCCCTTCATCATCGTTGGTTCAATGTTGGTCACGGCTGGATCAGCCCTCTACATGGTCATTAAGCCGGATGCTACTCTCGGAATGGTGTAAGTGTTTCCGAGTGGTGTTTGCGGATTAAATCCGAAATAATAGGCTAATGAGCTGTATAGGATTGGCGCTCAGATTCTCGTTGGCTCGGGTGTTGGAGTTGGTGCAGAGCAAGCAAACGTTGCCGTCCAGACTGTGTTGCCAAGCGAGAAGATTGCCAAGGGCACAAGTCTCACGCTCTTCACTAGATTACTAGGCGTTGCGCTGTCCGTTCCGGTTGCTCAGAGCGTCATCCAACGAGAGCTCGTCAAGGCGCTTGGCCCGTCTCTCGCTGGTGTTGTCTACGGAGACGGCGGTGCTCCAGACCTGCGCATGAAGCTGCAAACGATGTTTGGAGACAATACACCCGCGTTCCAAAGCGCTCTCAATGGAGTAAACTACGCCATCACGAGAACATTTATGCTGGCTATGATATTGGCTGCCATATCGTTCCCATTCGGGCTTCTTGTGGAATGGAAGAGTGTCAAAAAGGAGAAGAGAGCCGAGGAGGACCAGAAGGAAAGGGGAGGCAACCCAAAGGCCAACTAAAGTCCCCAAAATATCTGTACAGTAGACCAGAGCAGTCTCGTTTACCGAACTTGAGAATGCATGACCACAAGGTCACTTCTGCAATTGTCTGCATCCAATCTGCACAGAGGGCCTCTAGGGGGGGGAAATAAACATTAAAAAGAAGCATTTTGGCTTCAATTATACTGCTTCAGACTTTGCAGGAGATGTTATATTTGCTACGCAATGCATGAGACCACTTTGCGCTGGCTTTTTGTGTTCATTTGACGATCTTCAAATGAAGTTGTCGACTGGTCACTTCGGGCCACAACGTCTACCCATGAACGTGGAAGACGGCAACAGACCGTTGGGCGTCAGCCAAGGCTACAGCCTCAGTCACGTCATTATCGATGCGCAGACATTCCACCTAGCGTTGCATTCAGTTATGTCGACCGTGTCTTATCTTTCTAGCTCATGTGACTCGTAGGGCTGAAGTGTTGCACATGGTTCGTCACCCACAACTACATCAGCTAACAAAACTGATTCCGCAAGGTACTTTACCGCAATGCAAGAATCAACGATTCGATATTCTAAGCGAATGAACTATAGCCACATTTCTCATTTTTAATTATGAATCTCTAAGAGGGAGAGCACTCTTGACTTGCATCCATCCATGGATGTTGATTAAGAAACCATCGACCGAGCTGCATCATCCTGGAGATGGCATGGTGAACGGTAATTCCATAGCCAAACAGGTACGGCCAATCAAGACGTCAGAGGCAGTTATTTCATTGGCCTTGTAATACCGGGCACTTGTTTTTGAAGATTCCGGTCAATCGGGAACCGTCAAACTTTCATGTCGAGTCAATGTTTGGGACCGGGAAAAGGCGTCGGCTTCCATTCACCGCGAAAATCTGCCAAGCCGGCCAAAGGTGCGAAACCTCTCAGAGGCCAATCACGTCTGAGCTTAAGGTGGTAACTCCGTCGGTCTCCTCTGTGCGTGAAAGACGATGACCTCGGAGCTTGAGCAGCGACACCATGCCAGAATTGTCGTAAAACAATGGTTAGCCTCGCGTAGTTGGTGTTCATCTCGAAGTACCTTGGGGCATTCTGGTCTTTAGTCTTTACAGCACAGTCCGTTCTCAGCGAGTTGCCCCATAATCATCTGAGCATATTCTCGCTTTCGCGATGATTTCGTCATTCAGGAAACTCCTGATACCTATCCTAGCGGCTATGCATATGCAGGTGTGCATAGCCGATGAGGTGGGGGAAGCAGGCCACGGTCTCATCGGCTATGGTATCACGATGTACCAAGTGAGCATGATTCAACCTCAAGAGTGATGCTCAGAACTGACGGCACTTAGCCCCTCTGCGCCTACTCGTGCCGCGTTGTGCTCTCCGGCAGCGCACTGAATTGCAGCACGATGGGTATCGAGGGTGGCCTGCCGATGCCTCGAACCTCCCCTGAGTGCTTCGCGACTGATGATGCCTTCCTAACATCCATGGCCCTTTGCCTGCAATCGGTGGGTCACATCTTTTGCGAGTCCGATAGCGAGGATTGTACTGAGTTGTAGTAGCGCTGTACTGATCTTCCTGCATGGAAGATTGAGAAGTATTGGCACAAGACTGAAGCGAGTATCCGGGATAGTCACAGACGGCTTGATGAACCTGGAGTTCATGTTGTTGCGAAACCTCCGGTTCCAAAGTGGACGTACCAACGGGCCCTCGCACAGGTTCAGGGCAACGTCACCTCAACGTTGGCATATGGAGAACCCCTTAATCGGACAGCTCTGGTTCCCGACTTCCAGTATCAGCTGCAGTATGACACAATGGAAATGTTTGAGAGGATGGAAACCCACCATGAGAAATATGGGTATGTCGTCTCCGTTGGATTCGAGAAAAGCTTTACTTACATGGTTCCAGATTGGTCCTCATTGCTCTGGGCGCCATTGTCCCCTTTGCAAGCTCTTGGCTTCGCTTCCTACCGTTGCCCAAGCTTTTCAAAGCCAAAGTCAGCGCCGCTATTATAGACCCGCCCTTGTTCGGCAGCCGCCACCAAGCGCCCTACTTCAACATGTTCATCATGCCAACCCGTGGTCAGGCGATGCTCATCGTGTATATCGTGGTCCTCAACTTCGTACTCAGTGGAGTGGACATCCAGTCGGCTCAGCCCAATGCATGGTGGTGGGACAACCAGTTACAGGAAGTCCTTACCTCTGTCGCCAACCGCACTGGTGTTCTCAGCTTTGCGAACGTACCATTGCTCATTCTGTATGCCGGCAGAAACAACTTTCTGTACTGGTTGACAGACTGGACACAGTCGACATTCATGGTCATGCATCGTTGGACTGCATACCTGTGTACCCTTCAAGCTATCATGCACTCTATCATATGGCTTCGCATATATGTCGTCTTAGGATGGCATGATAGCGAATCAAAGCTTGCTTACTGGGTGTGGGGTATCATCGCAACGCTTGCGATGAGCCTGCTACTCCCAGCGTCAGCCATTCCCTTCCGTGCCAAGATGTACGAGATGTTCTTCTTTTGGCACATCGTACTTGCTGTCTTCTCGGTGGTAGGTTGCTACCTGCATATTATATACCGCTTCAACCATCAATGGGGATACGAGAATTGGATGTACATCGCCATAGCAGTCTGGGGATTCGACCGCGTTGCCAGGCTTGCCAGGATGACCAGAAATGGCTGGCGGCAAGCCGTTGTCACAGTCATTGACGACGAATACGTCCAGGTTGACATAGAAGGGGCAAAGGGACACGGACACGCCTATCTCTACTTCCCGACGCTAACGTGGAGAATCTGGGAAAGTCATCCCTTCTCCATCATGGGAACTAGAGTGAGATCTGCGGATCCTCCGCGATCATCCTCGGGAAGCTCAACCGAGAAGTCACTGGGGTCGACATCCAAGCTTTCCAGCACCACAGCCGCCGATGTGGTCATCATCCACGAACCGCCTCATGTTGGCCTTTCCTTCTTAATCCGAACCTTTGACGGCGCCACAGGCATGCTTCGCCATAAGACCCGACTCCCCGTTCTCGTCGAGGCAGACTATCTGCCGTACCCCGACTTGACCAAGTATCAAACCCTCATATGCATCGTTGGAGGTGTCGCAATCACAGCTGTAGCACCAGCTTTACGTGCTTACCCAGGACACGCTAAGGTATACTGGTCATGCAGGAGTCCTGGTCTGGTCGAAATCGTTGACCTTGATCGTATTGACACGGACATCCTGGTAGGCGAGAGGTTCAAGTTGCGCAACGTTCTGGAAGAAGAGATTGCAAAAGCCAAGGGAGATACGGCCGTCGTCGTCGGTGGTCCCGCAGCTATGACTGACGAGGTGCGGTGCATAGTCAGCGAACTAGCCCTCAAGGCAGCGATCCCTGTGACTTTAGTCGACGAAACCTACTACTGGTAGACCAGGAATTTCTGCGCTCTCGGCCCTCATCTGCATATGGGTAATTGGACAACCAGCAATACCCTTATCAGCGTAAACTTATATGTCGGAACAAGCTCCAATAATCTGAAACCGGTATATTTCCTTGTGCTTTGTAGGCCTGTGATCACATCTACGTTACAGCTTGCACAGTAAGGAAAATACCTTCAATAACCTGAATCGTTGAGAAATCTGCCGCGTCCTTAATATCACATTGTGATATGGGGTGATGAGAATACCGGTTTCTATGTTGAAAAAAGACTTGACCAGGATTCGGCGATCTTGTTCAAAACCAAAAAGCGTTGTATTTTGCAGACGAACATAAGTCAAAATAAGGAACGGTTGCCAAACACCTTGCCGCCATAATATAGCCCTTACACCTTGTCTTTCACCTCAAACACTCTCTCCAGACTGATTGTGTGAGGACGGGGAGTGACTACTTCCTTACGAAATAGGATAGGTTTCGGGATGGCCCATTTGTTCTTCGTCTGATGCCCGTAACCTGTAAACACGCTCTTTCTCCGAGGTGTCACTTGTCAGTTGGTAAGCCTGATCAATGGCGGCTCTCACACCATCTGTGAATATAACCCGTTTTCCGTGCTTTTCTGGAAGCTTTAGAAGCTTCAATCTCAAATCTTCGCGTGGTTCCTTCCAAACAAATAGGAATATTTCAGACGTTACGACAATTGACGGCTGATGGTCTAGAAGGAGTTCAAGGGAGTCAACTGGCGAAGAGGAGTGCTTCAGAGACTGCCATACGATCTTGACGCTAACGTGAATGCTGGGGTCGTGCTTCAGGAGAAGACGTAGGATTTCTTGCCCCTGCCAATGTGCCGAGGTGATTATTTTGTTCAGAGTGTCCTCGGAGATTTCGGCCACAGGTCTGAAGTGGCTGAGAAATATTTCCAAGATGGCTGCAGAGTCTACTGCTTGCAGCACGTCTTGGGTGACGCACAGATCTGGGTTTCGCTTGAATAACTCTGCCAAGACACCTTTTTTGGTCTCGCCTCCATGGTAGTCTTTCAGTTCCAAGGCTCGCAGCAGGATCTCTTGGGTAGCTGGAGCTGTGCTGTCGAACTTGAGTAAGAGCTCCATGCATGCGACGTTCTCCTGCGCCAGAAGCACGTCTTTTGTTACCTTGCTCATAGGGGTGCAATCGAGCAGTGCTTTAAGGGCCTGTTCGCTCAAGCCGCATTTGAGCATTCGGTCAGTCACCCCGATCCCACCCATGCGGGGCATGAGAAGCTTGATTGTATCCGCAACAGCATACGACCGGGAAGTGAGGATGTGACACATGGTATCTTCATGAAACGCCGCGCTCTTGTCAAGATCCAACAGTTGACGAACAATTTTCTCTGAATCCAGTGTTCCGAGCTGAGATGCAGCGACAATATCTTGGTCAGAGACACGAAGTGACTCCGCCATGGAGATGATCACATCCACAGAGGTTTCTTTTCGATCGCGTCCTGGCCGATATTCAGAAATAAAGTTGCGCAGCGCAATCGTAAGCGGTGTTTCGCCAAGCCGGTTGGCAATAGCAGCATCTGCACCGGATTCCAGTAGCTTGCGGACAGATGCAGCATCATCCACTGCACATGCGTAATGTAAGGGGGTGGAATATTCAGTATGAACATGGCTTGGGGTTGGCGTATGCTTCAAAAGTAACGAGACAATGTCTGCGTTTTTGCCATGGATTGCAGCGAAAACGGGCTTCTCGAAGTATCCGGCCGTAGCGTCAAGGTCGGCGCCGCGTTGTATGAGCTTCTCAACCATAGCGCTGCTTCCAAGGAGACAGGCAAGATGCAATGGAGATCCGAGAGGCCGCCCCACGTCAGCAACGTTTGCCCCGTGGTCGATCAGAAATTGCACTATGGCTTCGCACTTGGATAACTGCTGCATAGACTTGCGCTGTGAAGTGTACTGATCCCACCTTCCCCAAACCCAGGTAGGTGATGGTTTTCGCGCTTTTGGGAGAGTGAGGCTGTTGACAATTTTCCGGAGTCTCTCATCTTTCGCAGTACGTAGCGTCGAAACAGCGCATACTTCCAGGGCAGTAATTAATGGCGTGCGATGTTCGGCACTGGTGCACTCTGTGTGGGCTCCAATTTCAAGCAGTACCTGTACTGCCTCAAAATTCAAATTCAGTGCTGCGACTTGCAGTGGCAAATTGCCGTCATCTTCCGTTGGTAGATTGACGTCAATATCACTCTGTTCCAGCATCAACTTGACAGAAGATGCTGATCCCACTGCAGAAACTTTGAGAAAACGATGTGCTGTCGGTGCTGCGAAGCAAAGCAGGACTCGTATGACAGATTTTGTGAGACCTGCCACGGCGAATGCCCCATCAAGAGCTGTCTCTAAAGAGCCTTTGTCGGGGATGCTTTCAATAAGCAGCTCTATCATTTTGGTCCGACCACGCTCGCATGCCACGGAGAGCATGTTTATAGCCTGAGCTCCTTCTCCAAGTAGTACTCTCACAATGTCGAGGTGATTGTTTTCAATAGCTTTCCTGAAAGCCGAGCTGCTGCTATCATTTGCACCAGCCAGTAGTAAGTGACGCAAAATCGAGACGCGACCTTTAGTAGCTGCGATAGTGAGAGGTGTGCCTGATTCATGAACGCTGAGTTCGATGTCGGCGCCGTTTTCCAAGAGTATTTTGACCACGTCCAAAGAGCCATTTGCAATGGCTGCATGCATCGAACTCGCATCCTCAGCTTGAAAATGCATATAACTCCTTTTCTTCCCGTGAACATTCACTGGCGCCCCGGCCTGAATCAACTCCTGAACGATAGCCAAACTTCCATTTCCAGAAGCCATGATAAGGGGATGTTGTCCTTCCTGAGGGTCAATAATCGGGTCTGCCCCTTGGGACAAGAGATGCTTGACAATCTTCACATCCTTGGTTGCAACTCCCAATTGCAGATCAGTCTGTACTCCTGAGTCGCTCTGCGACGATGGGATTTTCATGTCTACCCTGGCTCTGTGTTGGAAAAGGATTTTCACAACCTGCTCATCACCGGCAACGAGAGAGCCTCTCAAAGGTGTCTTCCACCGGCCTGCTATCAGGTTGACATTGGCCCCAGCATCCAATAGACTTTGCACTACTTTGTCGTGACCACGCGAGGATGCAGCCTGTAGAGCCGTGCCGTAAAAGTACCCAATGCTATTGATGTCTGCACCTCGGGACACGAGGAGATCAACAGCTTTAAGGTCTCGGATAAAAGCAGCCATTTGTAAAACTAGGCCCCATTGGATGTTTATTGTCCGGACATATGGCATTTGGGCGAGGAAGAAAAGAAGAACTCCCCCACACCCCTCCGTGAAAAGATACTCCAAAGATGGCGTTACGGTAAATTTTCCGTCTGTAGATCGGTACGATCCATGGATTTGATTTCCGGTAACATCTCCATGAAATAGCGGAGAGCCTGTTCTAGGAGGCTGTGTTTTAGGGTTAGGGTTGCTGGACCAGGTGGAAGCTCTTGGCTGGATCAAGGAAAACATAGCTGCGTTCGACGGCGACCCCGACAACGTTACGCTCTTCGGACAGTCTGCTGGAGCAGGTTCCATATACTGCCTCATACTCGCAGAGGGGATCGACGGTCTATTTCACAAAGCCATACTACAAAGTGCGCCTCTGGAAGTATGGACGCCCGATCGGGAAGAGATGGTTCGCTCGCTGGGTCGCCTTGCCCAGGAAAGACTCGCGACTGATACTAGGCCAAGAAGTTCCCAGGAGATGCTATCCCTCCAAACTGAGCTGCTGCTTGCTGCGACGGGACAGTTGCCGTTTGGTCCGCTTATGAACCATGCACAGTTACCCAGCCATACAGATGTACCTGAGAGAATCCGCCTGGCAGCGCAGCGAATACCTATCATGCTCGGATACACGAAGGATGAGGGCGTCCCATTCGTCCGAATGAACAAGACTCTGCATCCTTATATTAATCTGCCTTTCATTGGACAGTTCATTGAGCGAATTGCGACTTGGTTCGTTTCGGGAAAGGTGTTCACGTGGCTCACTGATCGCCTCCACAAGCAATACTTAGAGGCGGGAGGCCAGGCAACACTCTACCGGTTCCAGTGGCACCCTTCTCATAGCTCATTGCGAGCGGCCCACTGCATCGAGCTGCCGTTCCTCCTTGGTTCATGGGAGTCATGGAAACCTGCACCAATGATAGGAGCAGATGCATCTCGAGACGCTGTGGACGGTTTAGGCGACAGACTCAAAGACATCTGGGTGGAGTTTGCAAATCATGGAAGCGGCAATATTCAGGGGCTCACAATCACCGGCGACGAGACAAAATGGAACATCGTGGATCATTGAACAAGCCTCCTGTCAAATAGCCTGCTGTAACTTTGCTGATTATTCAAATCTTTATAAGATGGAAGCTTGTCGTTCAATCTACTGTTTCTAGGAATAACCGGTTGCTTGGCTATCGGCGTGGTCGTACACGTATCTTTTCGAAGTTACCAGAACCAGTTTACCTCTTGCGATTGAGCTATCAGCCACGAGCCATCTACTTTGGGCTACAATGGCTTCCGAACTTCACGCCATCTTCAGTTAAAGCCCTCTTATATAATTATCTCAACTCACTTGGTGCGTCTGAAGTGGTTTGACATGACAAGCTTGGCACTGCAGGGGTTGCCTTCGCACCTTCGAAGCTAGGCAAAAAGCGCCAGTTATTTGAAACTCGTGACGGATAGTTGGGCATCACTTGTCCCACATTATCTGAGAGGCCATTTGCAATTGAGAAACTACTAATCTGCTTATTCGAGTCTCTCCTTAAAAACTTAGTCTATGAAGCTCTCCCTCGACGAGGCGCAAAAAGTCGGCATCCTGAGTATCAACAGGCTCCCATGGATGCAACCAGCCGACAAATCTCATGACAAAGATTTACTACAACGAGAAAGCGACTCGCAAGGAGGGAGCCATCGGCAATATATAAACATCCTCCGGGTGGTCCAGTGTCTCTCACCCACCAATCAGGGGAACCCCACATCCCCGGTCCTCCGATGCAACCCCGGCTCCAACCCGCCGTCACATTTCTCGGTGCAAGCCACCCGAGATTTCCTGATTCTGCAGTTTTCTTCTTCGATGGCGCCGCCTCGTTACCGACGTTTCAGGGCTACACGTGCCCTCCCTTGACCGCATCCACGCGCTCTCATGTGGTGGCTCCCAATCAATAATCGTCAGCACAACACCAAGACCCGGCATCCTATTCAGGCACTCCGGATGAATGTGTCCCATCGTGGCGCCGCGCGCTATGCGCTCGTGACAGATGTCGCCCACATGGAAGCAAGGGACAACGCGACAGCCCGCGGGGAAATGGCACGTTTGCCCTGCTTATTGGTGCCCGAGAATCGGAAGGCGGCCCTAGATTGCTGAGCCTGCGATTCAGCGTAGCTTTTCACGATGGCACAATGTCCGACTCAGGTTTCTGTCATCAATAAACTTGCCCTTTTGGGTGTTAACTCAATATCGACTGCCGAGTTTCCGGCTCAGTCGACGCGTCTCTCTGGCTCCGGATGATGCACTATATATGCCGTGCCTCTCGTCTCCTAGAGTGCATATTGCCTGAACTCGACACCGCTCATCATCCAACAAGCCGGGCCCCTTCTTTCAACTCGAGACACGCTTATCGGTCTTCTCAGACGTTCAAGCTGGCCATGGGCATCATTACTCCCTCCTCTCTGCTGCTATCCTTGTCAACGTTGGTCGCCTCACACGGCCATGTTGACTGGCTAGTGGCTGACAACGTCGCCTACCGCGGCTGGGACTCTCCTGCGTTCACGTATTCGCCTCCCACGTACCCGGTCGTCGGATGGAAGATCGATGCCCCTGACAACGGTTTCGTCGAGCCAGTCAACTTCGGTACAGGCGATATCATCTGCCACAAGAACGGATCTCCCGCCGGCGGCCATGCCACCGTTCCTGCAGGAGCCAAGATTCAGCTCATCTGGAACACATGGCCCGAGTCCCACAAGGGCCCTGTGATCGACTACCTGGCCAAGTGCAGCGGCAACTGCGAGTCCGTCGACAAGACCTCGCTGAACTTCTTCAAGATCAGCGCCGGCGGGCTCATCGACATGTCGCTCTCGAACGGCAAGTGGGCCGACGATGTTCTGATGGCCAACAACTTCACCTGGACCGTCCAGATTCCATCGAACCTGGCCCCAGGCAACTACGTTCTCCGCCACGAGATCATCGCGCTGCACTCTGGCGGCAACGTCAACGGCGCCCAGGCATACCCGCAGTGCTTCAACCTGCAGGTCACTGGCGGCGGCTCCCTCGCTCCGGCTGGTGTCAAGGGCACGGCTCTGTACAAGTCAGACGACCCCGGCATTCTTTTCAACCTGTACACTTCGCCTTTGGTCTACCCAATCCCCGGTCCGACCTTGGCAGCGGGAATCTCGTCTTCGACTGCTGCTCAGAGCACCGCCCGGCCGACCGCGACATCCAGCGCGACGGCCCCCGGAGGTAGCGGCGGAAGCAGCCCCACCACGGCTCGGACGACAACGGCGGCGGCCCCGGCTACCACAACCACTGCCAGGACAACGACTACCACGGCGGCAGGAGGAGGTTCCGGCGGCAGCACCGTGCCCAAGTATGGCCAGTGCGGTGGTATTGGATACAGTGGCTCGACGACTTGTGCTTCTGGTTCGACTTGCCAAGTTCTCAACGAGTACTACTCTCAATGTGTTTAGGGTAGATAGCTGAGGGATTTCGGCCGGGTGTAATTTTCAGCAGATACTGGAAGTATTAGAACATTCCTGTACATAGTTCGTAGCTGTTACTGTATTCGTCAATCCGAAGTCGCCGTCTCGGTCAAATATTGTGCGTCAAATGCCATGGGTGTGATAGGGTCCGCTTATTACCCCTGGAATACCCTGTCTTCCCTTTGGACATGACTTGCAGGTTGATGTGACAGACTCTCTAATGATTTGAATTCATGTGTTATCAATCCAGACGAACTGGCTGAGATCCCACCGGGGTAAATACGAATACGACACGCCCCACCCTGCCGGTGGGCAGCTATCTCATGTCTAACCCCCCTTTCATGCCTTAGTCTTTCTCCTAATTCTGATTTTCGCTCCTTCGGGAGGGAACAATGCCTCTGTCATCCAGTAATTTGGCGGTCTTTGCCCGTTGTATTCTGCGGGGAACTCGACATCGTAGTGACCCAAAACGTAGGCAATAATCATCTTCAACTCAAAGTCGATCAGGAAGCGGCCAGGGCACGCGTGCTTTCCGTGTCCAAACGGCAAATACTCGGTGCTGGTAGTGACAAACGAGACAGGGGGCACCTTCTCATCCTTGGCCGCGGCATTCTCGCGGATCCGGGAGAACCGGAACGGGTCGTACTTGAGGGGCTCCTCGAAAAGTTCGCCGTCCGTGGCAGCGGGCTGGCCGAGGAATGAGATGAGCGTGCCCTTGGGCAGGTGGTTTCCATCTGGGCCCTTGTACCCATCGACCATGACCTTGCGGAAGACTGCGCGTCCACCAAACGACTGGAGGCGAAGAGTCTCTCGGGCCACGCTGTCGGCCTTCATCATCTTGCTGACCTTGGCTTTCGTCCAGCTGTCGTTGCCATCTTCGTACAGGATGCGGTTAACTTCGTCGCGTAGGATGGATATCGTGTTGAACTCGGAATCGGAGCCGATGATGTTGAGCAGCATGTTCGTCGCTTGGATGCTTGTCTGGTGCATCGAGCCGAAGTTCGCAGCAATGAGACGCCGCGTCATCATGTCGACGTTGTTGAACTCCTCGACGCGGTTCTTTTGAGCGTATCTCGCCATCATCTGCAGGTGGTCTTGCGGTTCCGGGTGATCCGGGTCGTTGCGGTCGTACTTCAAGCTCTCGACGCGTTCGTTCCAGTACGGCTCAAACATCTTTCTAAGTCTTTTGATTCTGCCGTGCAGCGGCAGGTTCAGGAGGTAGCCGATCAGAGGTCTCAAAATCCTGGGCGCACCCCCAACAGCGCCAGCGTTGACGACGAGATGGTCAATGATTTCGTAGTTGAGTTTGAAATAATCCTCGTCTCTGCCTAAGTCGCACAAGTTAGTATATAGACCGCCTGTGAACAGATGTTCATCTTACAAATAGGCAATCCGATGGTGAAGCGACCAGCCGCTTGTGCGACAATCTGTCTGATGAGAGAGAACAGGTCGATCTCCTTCCACTCGGTATCTGTACCAAACCACCTGTCGACCGCGATGCCCAGCTCGTTGTTCATAGCAGCGCAGACATTCTCCAGGATGAGGTTCATGTCTGTCTTGACGAGATGCCCCTGCCAAGCATCCGTCACATACCGAGCGTCTCCAAGCGCGTAGTGGATCTGATCGACCTCCGCGAATGCTTCGCTTGGGCTCAATTGGTCTTCGGGCTGCGTCAAGACCCATCGCATCGTGCTCGTGGGCATGATAACCTCGTGGCGGAAGCCCAAGCCAGGGATCACGACGGCTTTACCTTTCTTGGCATACTGGATCGACCAACGCGGGTTAGCGTCCAACTGGAAGTGATGGCAGCGATAAAGGATTTTGGACTGACGTTGTCAAAGGCCTCCCGGAACAGGCCTGGGCAGTCTGTGTAGTACCGAAGGATGGTGCGGAAACTGAATCGCGTCGCGCCCTCTGGCTCGCCGATGAGCGCGATGCCCTCCGGGTAGGGGATTCTGTAGAATGTTCGGCTGATGAGGAAGAAGATCACGAAGCTTCCCGCTGCCAGCAGGCCGATTCCTGACCAGCTGGAGAGCTCGGGGAGGATCAATGACGTGGGAGCCATGGTGGACCGCGCGATCTGAAACTAGCGTTCAAATTACAGCAGTCTGCGGTTTCCCGAGTCGTGACGGCTTCACCACGGGTAACACGGAGGGATAAGGTTGATGTCTGAATTGACCCAAGCTCCGCGTCAAACTTGAGGGGAAGCTCTGGAGTTTTAACTCATCTCAATGCTGACATACCCCGTCCCATGTTTGGCTTGATGGGGCCACAGGTGGGAGACGCGAGCCAGAGAGTTGGGCCCAACGTGGAGACTAGCAAGGGTGATCCCCCGGTAGTGCGCCCGCATTACCCATGTCAACTTGTCAAGGGCAGTGTGCGCGACGGAAGCCTGGACATTTTGTAGGGCTGCCTGGAGGCCATCGGCTCCGGATATTTCAAGGTAAATTGCTTCGGCTTTTCATGTCCCTGGGCGACACAGCAGCGTCCAGGTGATCAACAGCGGGTACATGCAGCAAGACACATAGTTGGACAAAGTAACGTACAAAACGAGCCAACAGCCCGATCACGTCGCCTTCGAGCCGCAGCGGATACTGACAAGCTCTCACAAAAATCAACTCGAAGATCCACAGGAACAACACGTTAACCAGTTTGAAGCTATCATCATGCCATTTCTTGGCCAATCAACAAAATTTGCATCCTTCGCGGTTGCTTAGCTCTCATTCGTGCCCTTAGCCTTGGTAAGCAGCCACATTCCGAAAAAGGTAATGCGTAGCAGCACCAATTCTTGAAAGGATGCGAACCTGCAGCACCTGGATTTGTTCCTTGTTCTTATTCAATTAGGTTGAGTTTTATCTCATTGGTTGGCTCGGTCCCACCCCTTAGTACTGAGTGCGCGATCTGGGCTGTGGCGCCCGCCGACCCAACCAACTCAATGGACAGACAGACAATAAGTTCAAAAAGAATTACCATGAAGCTCAAGAGCAAAAGATTGGACGAACAGGGAATCGAATCCTGGACCACTCACATGCTAAGCGAGTATTATACCACTAAACCATTCGCCCAGATGATTTCGCCCGGACTTGAACCGGAGACCTTCAGTGTGTTAGACTGACGTGATAACCAACTACACCACGAAACCATTTGAATTGTTGAGGTCGAATAGCAAAATCTGGGAATATGGAGCATTGACATGTGGTGTGGTGGGAAATCGAGTCGTGAAGCGAAAAGAAAGCCCTCATGTGGGTCCAGTCCGGGTCTGGCCCAGTCTGTTCGGCAGGGCAGCCGGAGTACGGCCGGAGCCCAGCTCAGGAGTCCTCAGATGATTTCAAACCGTCGAATCGTGTTGATCAAAAACCGGAGGATCACTGTGACCGTTTCCCAACGAATCATTCCGTAAAATAATTTCAAATTACTTTAGGAATTGAAAGACGTTATTTTACGATCCATGTCAAGCTGTGGTAGATCGCACACGATTCAGGTCTGAAGATTCTCCCGCAATCATTCTCACATATACTAGTTACGATTTTATTCTAGAGTTTTCCAATCGCCTCAACAAGAGTCTTTCCAATAACCCCAGCGCTAGGCGGGTTCTGTCCGGTAATCAGCTGACCATCCTTGCCGCTGACCACGACCTTGACTCCGAAAAGCCGATCTGCCTTGACATAGTGAGCGCCGTGATTCTTCATCTCAGTCTCCAGCAAGAAAGGCATCGCATCCGTAAACTGATATGCATCCTCCTCGGCGTTGGAGAATCCAGTCACCTCTTGGTCCTTGACCAGGTACTCTCCATCCGACAGCTTGACATTGACCAGGGCTCCAGGGCCGTGGCAGACGGCCGAGACAATCTTGCCGTTCTCGTAGAACTCACGAATTAGTGCGTGAGAGACCGGGTCAACGGCCAAGTCGAACATGGCTACACAGTAAATGTTGTCAGAGATCTCACGGCCCCTGTTCCGAATTCAGAATTGGTTCACTTACGTCCGTGGCCACCGACGTAGAAGATTGCAGCAAACTCTGAAGACCTCTGAAGCATAGTCTCCAGCTTCTCCGTCTTCTTCCAGAGCCTCTCCTTTTCTTTCAAGAAAGCCTGGCACTCTGCGTCATCCTTGGCTTCTTGAACGGAGTAGGGATCAATCGGAGCTTCGCCGCCCTTGGGCGAGGCAACGACAATGTCCACATGAGGAGCGAGTGCGTTGTAGGGGTGCACAAATTCCGGAAGGTACCATCCGGTCTTCATGCCATCCCGCGTAGGGAGGTTATCTTGGGATGTCAAGACGACAAGAACCTTGGGCTTTACTGACATTGCGAAAAGGAGTGAAAGGACTTTTTTCAATTATCCAAAGAGTCGTGATGGTCAACCTGAGATCACATCAAGACATGTAATCTGGCGTTCTTCACGCCATCTTTTTGTATCTCTTAGCATAGTGGATTTAGAGTTCTGATACCGTAAGAGTAGCCAATTCGGGGTATGGTTCCCCACAGGATTGGGTTGAGCTAGGGACGAACATCCTGGCAAACATCACCAGGGTGGATACTTTGCCTTTCGAGGCTCGGCGGCGTCATATCTAACTCCCTGCGAGCTTCCTGTCGTCCATCAACATGTGCTTCTCGTCGGCTCTAGCGGAAATTGTGGCTCAGTATGTCCGAGTGTCAGTGCAAGACGATGGCACTACTGAGGATTCAGAAACTGCGAGGAAACTGCCGTCAAGGGCCTATATATAAATACCCACCTATTCTTCAGGTGACCACGTTTTCTCACATTCGATAAAAGACTCACCATCTTCGCCTCTATCACCTTTTAAACTTTATCGTCTGTACCATTCGCACCGAATTACCAGTGATCAAGGCACTCATTACCCACAATGACCATCACAATCACCGTCGTCTTCCCCAACGATGACGATGCCCAATATGACATCGACTACTACGTCACCAAGCACATGCCCCTGATCCAGGAGAGATGGGGAAAGTACGGCGTCAAGTCTTGGTCCGTAACGAAATTCCAGCCTGGAGCAGATGGAGCCAAGCCGTTGTACGCATTCGGTTCGGTCGTGTACTGGGACAACTTGGAGCAGATCAAGACGGCTTTTGGAGGCCCGGAGGTTGGGGAGATCATGGGCGACGTTTCCAACTTCTCGAACAAGGAGCCTATCTTCCTCACCGGCGAGGTTTTGCATGAATAAGCAGACAAAGATGGTTTCCCGAATGTCGGGTGCTGGGATACGAGGCTTCAAATGTTCGAGCGGTGTGCTCAATCGGGGAGAGGGGATTAGGTATTGCACGATGATCACGCGCGCCTAGGTAGCTTCAAAACATAATGAGGCTTCTCCGGATTGTTCATCCAGCTACACTTAGATCTATTTTGCCTTCATTCACGCTCAATTAGACAAAGCTCAGATTGTCGTCCCGCACTATTACCGCATATTGTGCTCCCGGAGACGCGGACGAGATGGTTCATGGAATAATACAATCACTTCTCCGGTTGGCGTTCTGGCCCTGGGAGTTGGCCCAACGCCACAAGGCTTGGCCAATACGCGTCTGTTCGCAATTGTAGGTCGAGGCCCTGTACTACCATGACGTGGGTATGCCCTGATGGGAGCCAGAATGAGGAGCTTCCCAGTCGACCCATTTCTCAAACCATCTTCCCAGCACTTCAACACGAGTAGGACGAAGCATTGCTTCATCGTCCCTTCTCATATCCCCAAGCCATTGGCGGTGACAAACCAACCGCTATCGAAGCTAAGTCTGTTGCACACAAATGATGTTTGTTTATTTGACTTCCCGGAACGTCCCCCCGTCCATGAGCTTATTTTCCTCCGATCCGACAATGCAACGCTGCAGCGCAAACTCCGGGGTCTATCTGCCTTAAACTGTGACCTTTTCGAGCTTCCTTTCTTAGCTACAGCATGCATTTGCTTCGTTGCAAACCAGGGCACCACCTTTCGCCCAGAAGCCAATTGCTCTTGCGTACTCTCTGTCACACCTTACACGTACGCGAACATGCCCATCCAGGATCGATGAAAAACGTGAAGGCCACGCGAGAGACCTTTCATCCTCGCCATCTCGCGTGTCACCCCCAAATCACCCGTCACTCTTGGCTGCATCCAAGCGCATTCTCTCACCCAAAACTTTCTGCATTGGCCTGTCTGCCCATTGATACGGATCACCGAAATTCCACCACTCCTGAGAAGGCTGTCTTTATTAGCCGGTCCTTGGCGCAATCGCTTCCTGGTGGTATCTTTGCCAAGATCCCGAAGCAGCGGGTCGGATGGCAATCACAAGCGATGCACGACGAAAATCGGACAGGGTTCTCCGCATGGGGCCACCAGAGGTGACGATGTTGCAAAAAAGAAAGCAAGGGGAGGGGAACCCGAATTTCAAGAGCTTCCGTTGACCGAGATCGGATGTGATTACTGCGGCATATTGCGCAAGGCACAGTTGTAATGATGTTTGTGTATAAATAGTATCCTACAGATCGTCCTCCTCTTCTCCCGTCTCTCCACGCCATGTCTTTTCTGGTGGATTATTCAAGTCATCGGGAGCGTCTAAGTCATAATGAGACTGATAACAAAAGCCATTCTCTGCGCCTTCGCAGGCCTGGCCGCCGGGAACCCCCTCGACTGGCTCGGCATCGCCTCCTGGGACGTCGAGGGCTACGCCAAAGACAACCCCCTCGGCAAGACCACCGGCGGCAAGGGCGGCCCAACCGTCACCGTCTCCACAATTCCGGAGCTCCAGACCGCCGTCGCCGGCACTGATCCCAGAAACGTCATCTTGAAGGGCTCTCTCGAGCTTCCCGCGCGGCTCAAGGTTGGCTCCAACAAGAGCCTTGTCGGGTACAAGACCACGGCACACATCACCGGCAAGGGCGTCGACGTCTTCAACTCGACCAATGTAATCCTGCAGAACTTGAAGATCAGCCACATCTTGGATAACGACTGCATCACAATCCGAGACTCGACGCGCGTGTGGGTGGACCACAACGAGTTCACATCAGACATCACCAAAGGACCTGACTTCTACGTGCGCCCCAATTCCACATTCACCCCACACCCACAGCAGATGCTAACTCACAAACTCACAGGACGGTCAAGTCGACATCATCCGGGCCTCGGACTGGATCACCGTCTCCTGGAACTACTTCCACGACCACTGGAAGTCCTCGCTGGTCGGCAACGACGCGACCTTCCGCGACCTCGACTCGGGCCACCTGCACGTCACGTACCACCACAACTACTGGCGCAACGAGGGCACGCGCGGCCCCGCGGGGCGCTTCGGCCGCCAGCACATCTACAACAACCTGTACGAGGACTTTCTCTACCAGGCCATCCACTCGCGCTCCGACAATCAGGTCCTCGTTGAGGGCAACGTCTTCCGCGGGAACACGCGCGAGGCGCTCAGCACGTATGGGCTCGTTATTCCTGACGACTCGCCAAATACGTGTACGTGTGGAGATGAGGAGTTGGATGGGTTTGCTAACCTTGGAGCACGTAAGTTGTGATACCCGGAGTGTGTCATGGATGATGCTAAATATGCGATAGCCAACGATTGGGGCATGGCTGGTGTCAACATCACACAGAAGGGTGACTTCTACAAGGCGCCTTATAAGTTCAAACTTACCCCGTTGCCACTCGTAGCCCCTGTCGTCAAGATTGGTGCTGGTGTTGGAAGAGTGTAAGTAGCAGTGTGAACGGGAGAGCCCCCGACTACGAGCTTGGAATAATTCCGAGGCAAGAAGGATGCGGGTCGGCGTAGGTGCTTCTGCCTCCCACAAATGCTTAAACAGTAATTCATCATTAAATAAACCCTGTCCCATACCAGTATCACATGGAAACCAGAACCCCTTTTTTTCTTTTCATTGGCGGTTCTTAGCTAGGTCCGGCAAATTTCGCCTTTTATAATACAAGCCTATTTGTCATTGATTGAAGCCGATGATTTTCCATAAGACGGTCTGTATCAGTCGAGCTAACTCTACATGTCCTTACCGAAACAGCAAACAAATGGGCAGTCGTCTAGAAACCGGTGAACTCGTGGGTAAACAATAAGATGAAGCACTCACAGTATGTGTGTTGCGTGATACAAGTACAACGTGAACCCCTACCCGCTCCATCTCTCATGTATAGGGTTCTAAATAAAGCTCAGTTAGCAGAGGCTCCAGATGGCAATTTCGCGGGAAACATAAGGTGAGAAACCTGGAATCACCCACTATAAAGGACTATGTTTACAGGGGAGGGCTCACGGATATAGGCTTGGAATCATCACTCAAGTAAGACGTTCTATTTCTGGATTTACATCAAACTTTCTGTCTTCCTATTACTTAGACAAACCCTCGTCGTACATACTAGATTTCAAAGCAATCTCATCCTCTCTTCATCTCTCAGTGTATTTCATATTATTCGAGCAGTGACATCGATCTACTTTGTTTTACTACATATTAAGCGATTCATGTCCAGTCCCATTTCCACAGGGCAAAGCAAATTGATCGGTCTTCAAGTTCATCTCAGCTTACTTTCTGATATTATAAACAGCGCAGTCAGAAGCATGGGGAATGACACGTTTTACTCAGGTAATGAGGTTCAAAATGCTCGTGGCGTATGCGTTTGCCCTCGGGTTATTTGAATCCACATAAAACCTAGACGACACAAACGCTGGAAGACCATATCACAGAAGAAATGGGTTAAAGAGAACGCAATTCCTGCATTGCCACAAGCTTTATTTTCGTCTCCAAGAAGAAGGAAACGGTTGGCGTGAACAAGAATTTGTCCAGAAGACGAATTCTACAAGCATTTGTCGGGAGGACAGATTCTGTCCTGAGATCTGGAGAATGTATATCTACATTATAACGCCTCGTCTACTCACAACAACCTCATGCATCCTTGTATAAATTAGTAAGTTTGCACATTTCTTATTCCTTCTACCACAAAATCACTTTTGTTACCGGTGCCAGCTGGGTTCTTACTAGAATGAGAACCTGGAACATAAGATTCAAACCTCACGATAGAGAACGTCGACCCAAACCCATGATATCATGACGAAGCACCCTCCGTCCATCAGCCATATTTCTCCCAGATTATTAGGACTAGTATACTCCACACACAGCATATAAAACATAAGTCCATAATGTGAAGTTGCCACGTTTTCCCACCCAGGTGACTTACGCAAGTTTGGGATGTAGACAACAAGCACTGGAATTGCGGAAACTATCTCGAGACATCATCGTATTGTGTGGAAACAAACAGGTGCTTCTTAGAGAGCGTCATAAAGATACCAGATCGCAGTCGTGAGGGCGTAAAATTCCATCTGCCGGCAGTCTGAAACCTCCGTAATTTTATTTGACATGCAGGCATCAGCAGCAATCGATTCGGGTAGTTACGAATTTGATGAAGGGGGGAAAGCTGACACTCGATCAACAGCCAAAACCTCGGGCCCCGTCAAACTACAAGATTTCCAGCCATCTCCCCACATCGTCTCGAGACCTCAAATTGTGGTGGCATAATCTCTATCTTTCAATACCCATACCAATACTCTCAGAACGCGAATGCTGGACGGGGACAGCTTCCATAGCCGAGGAAAAGCTCATTCCAAAGGCATCACGCAGATGGTAACTTAGGATGGGAAACATATTCATGCGGCTCTGTGGACCGAGGAGGGACTGAGTATGGTGCCCGTTTCAGTCTCGTCGTTTACATTGCTGCGTTCCTCGCAACAATCTCCCTATTAGAAAGATCACGCACCTTATGTACTTTCCGTCTTGCAACGAGCCCACATCGCCACTAGCATCCACGCAACTCCATACAGGAATTCCTACCAGAGCCCCATTGCCATACCATCTGGGTAAGCTCCGACTTCTCGCGTCGAGGCGAACCGCACTGCCGTGCCTCAGCAACCAAATGAACGACAAGCACGAGCAGGATGTAAAAGCAGGTTGCCAGATCCGAGGATGGGAAATCTCCAGACGAAGCCAATTCGTTATCAGTGTCAACAGTCGCGAGAACCAGAGCTTCCCCAGCCATGCCATAACCAATTTTTTGCGTCAAAAATGGAGGATCTTACACCCGAAGTCGCACAGAACCGTCTCGTCCGCTTCGTGTTCTCCTGAATACGTTCGTCCACACCGCCGAGGACGATGCCAGACGACGGTTGAAGACTGCCATCAACAAGATCTCCTCCAGCTGTCCCAAATGCTGTAAGGAGAAGCAAATCCCACCCAACTTTCTGCTCAAGCAAGAGACGGAAAGGGGTATTGTGGCTCGCTGATTTCGCGGTCTGGCCCAGATTAATCCCACAGCACATAACGCTTCTTATATCCCGCCTCAGTCCCTCCAATCACGGTATCCCAGCCACAGATGTCAGCACGAGGCAAGAAGCCAGTCCAGCTGAACACCACAACGGAGCTTTCACTCCCTTCCTCGCCCGCATCCCACCAACTAGCCAAACCTTCACTTGCAACAAATGAATCAATCAAACACACCCGCGGACAAACTCCAGTCACCTTCCCAACTGCCCACATCCCCGTCCCGTCCACTCCCAGTATCCTCCCAGTTAGCCTCCAGTCCAACAACTACTGACTCACTAATAGCCCGACGTCAAGAAAGCGGATTCATCCGACCTCAAACCTCCAACATCCTTCCCAGTCACCACAAACTACAGCAGATGCCGACATCTGCCCGAACAGCCAACACACCCTCTTCAGACGAAACAAACCACAAAAGAGAGCCCACTCACACACACTCACACACACACACACACACGTACACACATCTCTACGGCACAGCAAAACCTTCAACTGCAACACACATGAGACGGAAAAAATGAGGACAAAAAAGAGACAGAGATCATCCCGTTCGTCCTTTTCTCTCTATCACCACTTCCCCTCCATCTCTTTTCTCATCTCTCCACACACAAAAGTCATTCGGTCCGCAAGTCTAAAAAGGTTGTCAGTCCCAACAACATCCCACATTACCTCAACTCAACCTTTTCTTACCCGCAAACTTCGTATCTGTCCTCCCGCCGGTTAAGCCACAACCCACTCACACGAACCCTTTCCACTTCGCCCCAAACAAGGCAATAGACTTGCCGAGATGGAGAAGGCCATCCCGTATAACTACTTGCGAGAAAATCTTTCAGCTCGCACACGCGACGGTCCTCACGATGAACCATATCAAACCCTGACATATCAGCCCCCTGGGTTGAAGGCCACCCCACCTGGAATGCAACGCGCCAATGTGTTTCGATTGACTTTGAGGCGGCATATCAAAAAGGCCAACACATTCGCCTCGGAAATTGGCTTCACATGCAGCTGGAGAGTTCCACTGCAGACGCCAAAGTAACAACGACCAATTTCTGCGTCAGGAAAGATGCCTACCCGACTGCATGTGATTACCGTTAGCCATCTGAACTTCTGAAGTGGAAAGTCGCAACGCCGGCAGGCCTTGGTGCTGACGGCGGCCGGAGACCGGTGCGCTAAGCCCGTAAGCGCGGCGAACGTTACCACCTCCCCGAGACTTTCAGGAGGAATTATTGCGACCTCAGGCTCCCGTGGCTCCTTAGCCATCCGACGTCCGCCGAGTGCAGTCGACTCGCGCGGTCGTATCGGCGCAGAGATGATCCCTCCAATGAATCCAGTGGCCAGCGTGAACCAGAGCCTGCAGGAAGTCGAGCCTCACCATTGATCTCAACACGCCCATCCCCGCACCTAGGTTCACATGACAAACTCTCCATGTACATAAGAGATGCCAGAATCTCAGTGGCGGCTGCCCAAAACTCACACTTAAGGTTCAGCTACCCGACTCACCGATAAATGTCCAAAAACGGAATATTTCTAACCATCTTGGACGTCGTGCCGTCCGGGTAGGAATCCCACAACTTCCCGGGGACTACATCTGGCGTTCGGGCCCCTTCCTTGCTGTCCCCGGAGGACAGCCAAAGGACAGGGGCAACTTTTGAGATCCAACCGCAGCTTGGGATTGGTCAACTCGCAACATCCGATTTAACACAAGCTCATCTTGGAGATAGGATCGACGACGAAGAGCTGCTTGAGGTCTGAATCAACATGCTGGAGCGTGGCGTACTGATGAACAGTGGATCGTGATGCACTGCGCGATCAATCTGCCTGGACTACGCCACGGCAGTGAGTGTAATGCCTTACTACGAGAGGCAACCAACATCCTATTGCTGTTGGCAAACTGAAGCCGCGCAGAGGCGACAGCTCCCAGCACTGTTCTCAGCGTGCAATAATGTGCCCCGTGAGGCCATGAGGGAATAACAGACAGTGTTCCTTCCGCCTAAAAACCGGAGACATGAGTCAAGAGCGGGTTGTCGCTAAATGTACGCCCTGACCGGTACGGAAAAGTACCTGTGCTGAGCTCGCTACCCAAAAGGCCAAAAGGGTAAGGCCAAAGGTCTGCCCAGACGACAAATTTGCAAACGAACGGGAGGCTCCCACGCTCCCCAAACTCTGCCGTTCATCGTCGAGGTGCATGCGGGTAGATGATAGAAGGTGACCTGGCGAGTTCGAACAAGAAGGTTTCATAGCCGAGTCAGGTTGCGGCGGACGAGTGGCCGTGGAACATCGCACCGAGCACGGGGGAGCAGAAGGCCGAGGAACCTGGCACATTACCGCGGACGGACGGGATGTTTGCGACGCGGCAATGGTGAACGGAGCTGTTGAACGAGGACTCCGGACGGCTCAGGTCAGCAGGGCAGGGGTGTCGTCGATCAACGTGGTCCTTTCCCCAGAGTATGGCGACTCGACCTCCCGACTTCAGATACGGCCTTGTCGCTCAGATTGGCTTCCAAGATTTTGGGTGGACCGGGAGAGTCGCAAAAAAAAAAATTATGGGAATGCTGCGACGGGGTGCGCTGAGGGGAACGGAGATTGCTTCTCACCAGGCGCTGCAACCCTCGTTATCGGACGACAGCTGAGGGCAAAGCCGCGTGTCAGCGAGGACGGCTTCGAGAAGCTTTTCGCTGGCTAAGTAGTGTGTAATGCTCAGAAAGACGGCTCAAGCTGCCGCCCAACCCACCTCGTAGCAGTAGGCGAACGCACTGTCGGAATACAGTGCTGCATTGCAGGTTCTGGATCAGGGAAGACGTGCATTCGCGAGCTTTGTGGAATTGAAAAAGACAGCTGGTGATTCGTCTTGACAGTCTGCGGATGAGACAAGCCCAACCTTGCTAGCTCCAAAATGCTGCTGAGGACGCAAGTCAGTCCGGTGTCTGATGAGAGCCTGACTTTGGGACTAGCATCGAGGCTAATGTACCCAGTGGACTTGATGTACATGGTCAGAATGTCCTTTGGGGCCATTCCGGGCTCCGGAAGCATGTTATTTCGAGGAGGCACGCAGGCGGTGATCGATGCGTTTGTGGCTTTTCAGGGCCAGACGGTAGAGCTTATTGTCGGCGATGACAGTAGTAGAAGACCATTCGACTGACAGCAGCTTTCTTGTATCACAACCGGATGCTTGCAAGAACTCGTGTCCGTGCACAGGACAAAAATGCCCAGACAAGGGCTTCTCAGCTCTGGAAGGGCCCCTGAAGAAACGGCCGGAGATGAAAACGCGGGTGAGATTATGCCGGACCTTCGTCGTGGGACGCAGAAGAAACGGCAAAACCCAAGTCGTCCAAAGCCACTATTCGCTGCCACGAATTTTCGACTGGCGATAGCATTTACCCCCCATACAGGCAAATGTGTGAAGCCCAACAGGATAACCGTCGCAGCTTGTGATGGCAGGCCGAATGCCACTGACGAGGGCCGCTTCTGAGGCCCGAGAGGCTAGGCCATAGCGAGCCAATCTGGTGGCCAGTTAAAAACGAGGGAGAAAAAAAAGGCCAGAGATCTAACTCTTTTCCACACTTCGATCCACGGTAGCAGTGGGAATTCTCCTTTTTGTAGACACCCCCCTCCACCCCGGTCGAATGATTTCATTTCTCGATCAAAGACCTGTCGAGGCCATGATTCGTCCACAAGCCAGCAGCTCGCGAATGAGAACACAAAATGGTTTTCCTTGCTATGCCGCTCTGGCAAGGCCTCACATAAGGGCAAGACATCTCAGACATTGAACAAGTCGAGCACAATGTCGCCTTTGGCAATGAAAGATTTGCCTAACATTTGTTTGGCATAATGGGAGATGCTTGAGAATCTTCCGGGCTGGGCCGGCTTGCCCGGCTGGCAGATTAGTTGTCGACGGCGCGCCCTGTACTCAGTCAAGTAAGAGGATCACCGCCTGGGCGCGCCGCTCGGGCGCTGAGCCGACAGGGGAAAGGCAGCGCTGTCGGCACCGCGTGTGCGGCAGAGTGTTGGCCCGTCCGGACCGTCGCCTTGCAATAAACGCGTCCCCTAGATGCCGAAAACACAGCGTGTCATGGAGACGCGAAAACACTTTAACCAGCACTCGTAATGGAGGGGCCGGCGCTATTCAGCCCTGGTGGACAGGGTTTTCAGAAGCGATCCGGTGCTTCGGCGTGCCCAGAGGGAGAAGTTGAAAAATACAGATGACCGATGGCGCTGACAACGTCATCTGAAAGCCAGGGGTGTCCTGTACAGGAGAGGGACCAGGGAGAGGCAATATCGACGTCTGCTATGGACCAGTTGCCAATCCGAGCGCGCTCCTCTGGGCAAGGAAGCCATGGCTTTTCGAAAGGAGGAAGGGGAGAAAGAATTGACGTGTCTTTTCTGTAGTCAGGGTTGTCTCGTCGGGCAGACATCGTCCACCGGCTCCGGGTTCGTCGGTGATGAGCGGGACAGGGGAAAGAGCCGCGGAGGTGAGGTCCGATATCGAGGCAAGTCGATGCCACGTTGTCCTCGGGCGTGTCGCTGACCCCGATACGATGGAGACGAGGCCATGGATGAATGGCAGAGAGAGAGTGAGAATGTGAGTGCACGGCAGTTGCAGTAGCAAGTGAGTCGGGTGTTTTGTTGGCAGCACAGATGAAGCGAGAAAACACCTGGACCGTGGGAGTGGTGCTCATGACTTGTTTGAGTTGAGTTGACACTGTTGCGGCGTTTCGAAACGTGGTGCGCGCACAATCGGCTAGCGAGGCACGAGTTTGATAGCAGCTGCAGCAAAGGTTAATAGCACGACATGTCACACGGATGACCCTTCACTTGCCTCTGGCGACTCGACGTCGATTCCTCGAGATGGACAAGCTCAACCCAAGACGGACCAGGAGGCTGGCCGACGCTTTTCGGAGTCCACGAGGGGTTCGCCTGGAGGAGGCCAGTGGCAGGAAAAAGAAATGAGAGGAGGCCGTGTCTCAAATGCAAGTTGCCCGTCTTCGCCTGGCGTGCCCGCCATCCCATCTCTGGTGGTGGTTGTTCGGCAGCCGGTGCTTAATTAGAGAGAGACATGTGAGCGGGAAGGACCCGATCAATGGACATCATCTGGAATGGTGGCCAGAATGGCCGCGTTCGCAACTGGGATGGCCGGGCCGATGAGGCCCTTGACAGCTGGATACGGCGAAGATAGCGAAGGGGTTATCGTGTCGCCCGAAGTAAAAGCAAGCATCGTATGGGGCAGCTGGTTTGCAGTGCAGGGAATGATGGCGAGAGGTGCAGATGTTGAGGTTGAGGATGGGTTGATGGGAGGCCTGGAGGATTGGATGTGACGCAGGGTTGCAGGACGGTATGACGGGACGGGTATCGCGACGGGAATGAGTAAATGCGAAAATGACTGATTCGGCGGCTGATCGATGCTAATATCGCAGTCTATGCATCTTTGACAGCGTCGACAGCGTCAATGTCGAGTGCGGGTTGCGTGCGCGCAGCAGTATCGTGAGTTGGCAATCAGGTGAGCAGGTGGTGATTTGGAGCCCCCTCGGAGCTTCTCAGTAGAGGAAGCCAAGCGAGTGGCAGCTGCGTGCGTACCTTTCTTCCCGTGCAGTGCCTTAGGAAAGAGCCGATAGGCTGACTCCCAGCTGCAGGGAAGGAGCCCCTCCCCCTTGGGCACGCCCCCTCCCCCCTCTCCTTCCGTGACGCCATTTCGCGTTCAGATCGGTACGTACCGGAGATGCCGCTGGAGCCACCCCTCGAGCTCAGGCAGAGTTGGGAAGGAGTCGATGTATTCGAACGAATACCAGCGAAAGTAATAAGGTGAGTTGGTATTCGCACATAACAAGTAGGCACCTGAGCAACTACGAATAAGTAGGGCAGGGCAGCAGCGCTTTCTGGTTAGCGTGTCTCTCCCGCCCCCGTATGATCTGCCCGGAGGATTGCCCTACCCTCAAATGCCCTACCGTCTCTTTGGGCTGCTGCGAAATGAGCTTCGATGCACAACAACCTCTGCATTCTTGGGCGCGGTGACAAGGAAATGGAGGCTGGACCGTGATGGTCATCGGCCGCCGCCGCATCCACGCCTGCGGAGAGCTGAGGGTTGGGGATTGGAGCAAGAACACTGCGTAGTATGGAGCCAGAGGCCCAGAGCTTGAGCTACAGCTGCCAGCAGCAACAAAAAATCAATAAGAAGAGACAGCAACAAGGTTTTCAGGCAGACAGGGGACGCGAGGAGACGATGCCGGGATCCATGGGGGTGACCTGTGTGTGATGCTTGTCAGGACAGCAGCTCCATGCCACGCCAAGGGCGCACTGTCGCCGACGGACAACAGCGGCTTTGTTTTGACCTTTTGATGGGAATTGTCTTGCTGCCGGCTGGCTGGGTTGTGGTCTGTCGGCATGCCATCTGGATCGCTAGGTAGTGTCCCATGTCCGTCTTTTGAGGAGCCCTGTCGAGTGAGGACGGGAGGACGGGAGTGAGTGAGGCCATTTCCAAGAATACCTACCTTAGACAGGTAGTAAGGAAGGAAAGCAAGGCCAGGCCCGAGATGCACGAAATGCACGAAATGCATCTCCCTCCCTTCCTTCCTTCCAGGTTCTATTGGCAGCTGCCTGTCATCTTCCAATCGGCAGTCGTAGAATTGCGGGAAGGACATGTGCGGCAGGTACCACCTGGAGAGGGAGGTACACCCGCAGACCGTCTCTTTCTCTTCGTACCTCCACTACCACCAGACGGGCTTGCGTTTTCACCCGCTCCCAAGACTGCACTTTCCTGCACCTGCCTGCATCTTCCTGTCATCAACCTGGATTGCCTGCCTGCGTCGCATCAGAGAACCAACCGGACGTTGGCACTTGCTTGATTCTGATCAGTGCTTCCCAAGTCGACCACCGGTTCCCGTATCCTGTGTGTCCATTTCTTATCCGAAGATCTGTCTCAGAGCTCCCCCAAGATTCGGAAGCCTGAGGCCGTGACAAGGAGGGAGAGAAAAAAAAAAAAAAAAAAAAAACAAAGAAAAAAAAAGACCCCCCACCAACATAACTACCCCAGCCACACAGTCACCCCCAATGGTGGCCGTGTACCACCCCGGGCGCAGGCCGG